>CM063510.1:57025322-57040322 GCA_032207245.1 Pardosa pseudoannulata | reverse complement strand
AACGTTTGATGCCATTAGTTCAAGCAATATTTTCCCCGGCTAAGAGCAAGTGATTAAATTTATCAATTAATCACTTAATAAATAGGTAAAAATAACATACTTTTTCTAGCATTATCATGTCATTCTTTTAACCACCTCATGTAAACATTTCTTATTTTAAATTATTTAAATATCATCTGCATTATTTTCATATGTTTTATCACGTAATTTTCTTTTATATTGGGCTCAAATAATAGATTAGTTACATATGTACTAATTTTAAATTTAATCATCGATTATTTTTGTTGCAATAAAAATTTTATCACAGGTATTAACAACAAATTCTATATACCCCCAGGCTGTAGTAGAAAGGTTATTTTCATTCCTTTACTTCCATTTATTACTGAGACATAAAAAATTGGGAAGAACTTAACGATATTTTCGAATTATCTGTCTAAATGAATTCAGCGCTATTCTAAACTGTATTTATAGTATCGGGAGATTTTAGAGGAGTATAAAAAAATATTGAGCGTCTACCAGATAATTCTCAGCCAAAAACAAACCATTTTTTATCTGCGTTATGAAGTACTTAACAATTCTGGAAATTAAAAATTTTACTGATCCCGTCATATGACGGGCTATATGCTAGTAACTGACAATTTAGAAATTCAATACAAATAAAACACAGATATACTGCATTTCATACAGTATAAATAATAATAGAAATTCTACTGACGCATATATTTTAAGACCAAATAAAAAATATAATTTTCTTAATGGAGGAATTTTCTACGTAATTGGTTTGCATATGATAGTCATTTCTTCGATTTATGTCAAGCATTCGAGGATATTTTTAACATAACGACATAAACGTGGTTTTAAATATTAAAAGCGATATTACTAAAGGTGTATTTGAAAGAAAAAACATCCCAGTTTTACATGAGCCTTTAATGACGGTGCCGGCTTAGACTTGCAGCTGCTCTCCAATAATTTGGCGAGCGGAGACCTTTCGTATTTAAATGGACAGAAGGTATCAATCTCTTTTATGCACCTGCACTTAAAGGGCTAAAAATAATGGACATTTTTCTTAATGCGCTTAAACTGTATGGATATTTACTTTGAATAACAATATTTTAGATACTAGAGAAATATTGGCTCATCTTTAAATATCCGTCAATAATATATAATATTCGTAACATATAATATCTTTAATGATATCCGTAATATTATATATGCAATCTATTTAGAAAGCAATTTAAACCAAATAAAAAAATGAATCACCGAAATTTATTGAATTCATGATTTATTTATTACAAAGGTCTCTATTTCTCTCTTATATCCCCTATATAATAATAGCCTAAGTTATATGTCCGTCTGTCCTCGAATATATGAAGTGGTTGTACCTGGAAAAGATACAGCCAACCATATTGTATTCTTAATGTGTTAGGGTTAGCAACAATCGAAATACACCCTTCCACCATTTTCTAGCTTTTAATGCCATTGTTTCAAGCCCTATATTCCCCGGTTAAGAGCAGTCTATTAAATTTATCAATTTGTCACATAATAAAAAGGTAAAAATAACCTGTTTTTTAGCATTATGAAGTCATTCCTTTAATCACTTCATTTAATCATTTCTTATTTTAAATTATGACGTAAATAATTTTCTTTTATATTTTGCTTAAATAATAGATTAGGTACATATGTGATAATTTTAAAATTAATCATCGATTATTTTTTGTTGCAATGACAATTTTATCACAGGTATTAACAACAAATTCTATCTACCTCCAGTGTGTAGTAGAAATGATAGTTTCATTCCTTTATTTTCATTAATTACTGTGGAAAAAATTTTTTGAAGAACTTAACGATAATTTCGACGTATCTAAGAAAACTTTGTATTACCTCACTACATGAATTCAACGTGATTCTAAACTATATTCAGAGTATGAAGATAAACAAATTATTGAACGTGTACCAGATAATTCTCAGCAAAAAAATAAATCATTTGAAGTACTTTACAATGCTGGAATATTAAAAATTTTACTGATCTCGTCATATGACGGGCTGTATGATAGTAACTGACAATTTAGAAATTCAATACAAATCAAAGACAGATATACTTCATTTCATACAGTACAAATAATAACAGAAATTCTACTGATGCATATATTTTAAGGCCTAACAAAAAAATATAATTTGCTTAAAGGAGGAAATTTTTACATAATAGGTTTGCATATGATAGTCATTTCTTCGATTTATGTCAAGCATTCAAGGATATCTTTAACATAATGACACAAATGTGGCTTTAAATATTAAAAGCGATATTACTAAAGGTGTATTTGAAAGAAAAAAACATCCCAATTTTACATGAGCCTTTAATGACGGTGCCGGCTTAGACTTGCAGCTGCTCTCCAATAATTTGGCGAGCGGAGACCTTTTGTTTTTAAATGGAAAGAAGGTATAAATCTCTTTTATACACCTACACTTAAAGGTCTAAAAATAATGGACATTTTTCTTAATATGCTTAAAATGTATGCATATTTACTTTGAATAACAATATTTTATATGCTATAAAAGTATTGGTCCATTTTTAAATATCCTTATCCTTCAATAACGGTGGTATAGGATATGCAATGTATTTAGAAATCACTTGAAACCAAAATAAAAGTAAAAAATGAATCTTCAAAATTTATTGAATACATAATTTATTTCTTACAGTGGTCTCTCTTTCCCTCTTTATATATGTATGCATATGTATATCTATATGTATATTTATATACATATACACATTTTTATTTATTTATGTGAAAATAGCTTTCAGTCTTCCTAAATTTAATAATCTGTTAGCAAGTGACAAAGTTAAATTCTGTATAAGATAGCATTAAAAATCTACATACTCAAAATAACTTAAAACTGCAAAATAAGAAACTAGTTTTTTAAATGTAAAATAGTCTAATTATCTTTTTCATTCTGCAAATATCAATTAAAATAATAATATATAATTATTATTTAATATATTTTATTTTATTGCATAATGAGTAATATATTTCATTTTATTGTATAATAAAAATTAAATTTTTATTTCCAATTACTTATAAATTTTAAAAATATTTTTCTTTCATTATAATACGTTAGATACCTTTATATTTAGTTATATTTTATAATTTAATAAAATTATTAATTGTAAGTTAATTTATGAATATTAGGTGAAACTTTGTATAAAACTTTGTATAATTAATTGGTAATAGGACTATATTATTCAACTAAGAATTAAATGTTAAAACTTACGTGAGTAATAAAAATGTATTGCAGAAGGTGTAAAGATTATTAAATAAATTATTGATATTAAACACTCGAATAATGAATATTGCAAATTTTCTAAAATAAATGACGCTGATAATAATAAAATTATGGATTTTAGTTATTTCTCGAAAAGCGTAGTAAAGCTTTAAATTCGTATTTAAATCGAAAAGTGTTTTATTTAAAAATGATATAAAAAGATTTTATATGATTTTATGAATATAATATTGATTGAAATGTAATATAATCTTTAAGAATGCTGTTAAGAAAAGCTTTGTTTTGTTAAAATATATGGATACATTGTAAAAATATTGTATTAGATTCCCCTACACATATGCAATCTTATATATATATATATATATATATATATATATATATATATATATATATATATATATATATATATATATATATATATATATATATATATATATATATATATATATATATGTATATATATATATATATATATATATATATATATATATATATATATATATATATATATATATATATATATATATATATATATATATATATATATATATATATATATATATTTATAACTAACTATAAAACAATATTGATTATCTGGTAACTTGTCGATGGGCAACCCGATAACAAAAAGTTTAAGATTTGATTCTAGAACAAACTGTGGAATATTCGTGATTAGAAAAAAAAAACTTTCCAAATCCTTATTTATATTTTTAAAATATCCTAATTTCTTCGTAACCTATAACCATAAAATCATTTAGCTTACAGCGTGTTTTCACTGGCAAATGCTTACAGAGACTTGCTTAGATAGACAAACCAGTTTTTCCAAAAACATTTAGTATACTCAAACATTATTTGGATTTACTTGACGAAATTTTTTTTATGAAGGAAGATCAGCTGCTACATTTTATACATACATCATAATTCGTAAAAAAGAACATGTCATTCCTAGGTGAAATGGGTAGACACGCTTGTCGTGTAGTCGTCATTTATATTTGGGAATTAACCTGTGATCAAATGTATAGTGGTAATTATTTTGGTTGCGTTGTGTAAAATTATTTTAGTACTAAATTTAACCACAGACTCTGAGAAACTACAGACATAAAATATGAAAATAAAAACTAAAACCTAAATTAAATTCCTCTGAAAACAGCTTAAAATTAAAAACAGTTAATTTATTATAATGATATATATACATCTCTGTGCACAAAATCTGATTATATCTTCATAAAATTTGCTTTATCAACACCTTCAAATTTGGTGCCACTCTAATTTAGTTCTGACAATAATTTTTCATCACTTAAGTAAATGTGTAAATATAAGAGAGAGGAGTTAATCTCAATTTCAAATATAAATAAAAGGGTGTACCTTTGTCAGTTAATATGGTGTGAGAACACTGCTGGTTGAGGGATGATCAGGATGGGGTATATATGGATCTTCCGTTGGTCTGGTCAGGGGCTTTTTTCTGAGTGTTGGGGTTTCAGCCGTAATATTGATACAAGAACACTGTTGGTAGTCGCTAGATGTTTGAACATTTCCGGAGTCTCTGTTGAACTCAACTATACTCCTTGACTGCCCACACGTTCTCCTCGACTGGCTTCCCAAATATGTTCTATCGGGCTTTTCTCCTCGACTGCACTGCCAAACACCTCTCTCTTTTTTTAGATTTTTTCTTATTTTCTTAATTTTATCCTTGTCCCTTCTTCCTTTTCATCGTCCAATCGGAATCGTTGTAAAAATCTAATTGGTCTGCTTAACCCCGCCTTGAGACCGCCACCGTGAAAAACTTTATCCCTTCTAATTGGGCACTGTTTAGGGATTCATAAATATCTCCACAAAGGTACATTCTTATTTAATGTCAAGTACGGAGAGGGGATTTTAATCTGGGACTAGGATCAGAACCCCGACAGAGACAATACAAGTCAAGAATATCCGTTGAATACATTTTTATGGTTCTCTGTCCTTTACAAAAGATGTGATGAGGTCAGATTAGATCCCGAGCATTTTACTTCTTGTATGAATGAATCAATTATATTACTGATCTAAAAGCCTCATCACAACTCTGCGTAATTGTTATTTACGCTCAAATGGAGATAAAGTAAATGTGACTGATGTAGAATTAATACATTTAAAAATAACAGTTAAATTAGTTTTTTCAGTTTTTAGTATCAACTATAGTGAAAAATACATAAAAATAACATACATAAAACTTTTTAGTACAAAAATCCGCCTATAGGTGGCGCTGTAGAACATATGGTATTTATTTTCCTTAAGTTAAGTGAGGCATTATTTTATGTTTGCACCAGGCCTCTGTTGCAAGAAAAAGAACTACTGGTAAAACTGTTTTACCAGAACCTGCAGAACTCTTCTTCAATTTTAAAAGAATTCCGTCGAATGAAGCGGGTACCAGGATGTCTAATGTCTGCACGTGCCTTAGCAAAACGATCGTTCACTAGATATCACCCCTTGAAAAACTTTTGGTTGGGAGGTTTCTTGAAGGACAAAATCTACTGTAAAATTCTGGTAGGACAGAATTTGTAGGCAGCATTCAGCGACCTTTCCTTGATACTCAGGCAGACATTTTCTGGTCAGTTGTGGAAAATATAATTCTGCGATTACAGCTTAATTATAAACATAAAACTCAAATGGAGATAAAGTAAATGTGACTGATGTAGAATTAATACATTTAACAATAACAGTTAAAATAGTTCCTTCCGTTTCAGTATCAGCTGTAGTGAAAAATACATAAAAATATCATGCATAAAAATTTTAATGCAAATATCCGCCTATAGGTGGCGTTGTAGAACATAAGGTAATTATTTAGTTTCATTAAGTAAAGTCAGGTATTATTTTATGTCTGAATGAAATAAAAAACATTCATACATGTTTTATACATGACTGGCAAGCTTACATTTTCAAGTTTTTTTTTAACACTTAGTAAAGTTCTATATGAGCCCCGTTAGTGGTACGGCAGACGTCTAAACGGTATTCTACCTCTTCCCATATCCTGGCGAGCATGTCTGGGAGGACGGTTGCCACACAATTGACTATTCGTTTCCTGAGATGTTGAACATCACGGAGGGTTAACACCATAGTTACGTCGAAAGTTTCTTTGTACGGTAACTACAGACTTCGTTTCTATGAGCCAAATAACACATTGAGCCTTTTGTTGCGGAGTCACCATCATTTCAAATTTCGCGACGTCATTTCAAGGTCAACGCCCTGCAACGCGGCCAACAGTTCATACAAACATTCCCAATCTGTATGAGTAAAACTTTTTGAGCTACTCTTTTCAGAGAAATCGACTAAATTTTGCTATCTTTTATAGTTAGTGAGATATGAATTTTTAAAACCCCGGAGTTCTTTTATAGGTACCCTGTATATATATATTTATAATATATATATATATATATATATATTTATATATATATATATATATATTTACATATATATACATATATATACATATATATATATATATACATATATATATATATATATTATATTAAATATATATACATATATATAACATAATTATACATATATATATACATATATATACATATATAACATATATATATATACTTATATTTTATATATACATATATATAAATATATATACATATATATATATATATATATATATATATTATATATATATACATATATATACATATATATAAATATATATACATATATATATATATATATATATATATATACATATACATATATATATATATATATATTAGTATTTTCAGTTTCAGTATCAACTATAGTGAAAAGTACATAAAAATAACATACATAAAACTTTTTAGTACAAAAATCCGCCTATAGGTGGCGCTGTAGAACATATGGTATTTATTTTCCTTAAGTTAAGTGAGGCATTATTTTATGTTTGCACCATGCCTCTGTTGCAAGAAAAATCACTACTGGTAAAACTCTTTTACCAGAACCTGCAGAACTCTTCTTCAATTTTAAAAGAATTCCGTCGAATGAAGCGGGTACCAGGATGTCTAATGTCTGCACGTGCCTTAGCAAAACGATCGTTCACTAGATATCACCCCTTGAAAAACTTTTGGTTGGGAGGTTTCTTGAAGGACAAAATCTACTGTAAAATTCTGGTAGGACAGAATTTGTAGGCAGCATTCAGCGACCTTTCCTTGATACTCAGGCAGACATTTTCTGGTCAGTTGTGGAAAATATAATTCTGCGATTACAGCTTAATTATAAACATAAAACTCAAATGGAGATAAAGTAAATGTGACTGATGTAGAATTAATACATTTAACAAAAACCGTTAAAATAGTTCCTTCCGTTTCAGTATCAGCTGTATTGACAAATACATAAAAATAACATACATAAAATTTTTAATGCAAATATTCGCCTATAGGTGGCGTTGTAACACATAAGTTAATTATTTAGTTTCATTAAGTAAAGTCAGGTATTATTTTATGTCTGCACCATGCCTCTGTTTCAAGAAAAAGCACTACTGGTAAAACTGTTTTACCAAAACCTTCAGAACTCTGTTGCAATTTTAAAAGAATTGCGTCGCATGAAGCGGGTACGAAGATGTTTAATGTCTGCATTTGCCTTACGCAAGACGATCGTTCACTATATATCACCCCTAGCAAATTTTGGTTGTGAGGTTTCTTGAAGGACCAAATCTACTGTAAAATGACAGATTTGTAGAACAGAATTTGTAGATTGCATTTGGCGACATGTTCTTGATACTCCGGCAGACTCCTTCCGGTCAGATGTGGAAAATAAAATTCTACGATTACAGCTTAATTTTAAACACGAAACAGGACATACTGAGAGCTTTTAATGCTACTTTTTAATATTGCATAATACAAGGTCCGGCTATTAATTTCCAGGAATGACGTAACTGTAGGAGAACAAGAAGCCGAAAGATGCTAATGATTGTATATTAAATAGCGTTTTCTTGCGCATGTGCAGCGCAATCGGCGCCATTCTGAAATAAGTGGTTCTTGTGGAAAGACGCATTAAAAAGTAGCTCTTAAATTCCTGTAGTCGAAGGGAAAATGGAGCAAAGAATTAACTTTAAATTTTTCTTCAAATTGGGTAAGACAGCTGCGGAAACCTACGAAATATTATAACAAGTTTACGGCGAGAATGCATTATCCCGCTCAAGAACATTTGAATGGTTTAAACGCTTTCGGGACGCATCGAAAGAGTCAAAAATGATCTACATAAGTCGGCCGCAGCCCGCATGCACGCCGGAAGCAATTGTAAACTGTAACTTCACTATTAACCCTTTTGTGGGCCATTTATTTCTCACTCCAAACTTTCAAAACGGAGCTGCTAATTTTATTCTATCGATCGAACAATTGATAACAGCTCAAAACCGAAGAAGTAACTCTTCTCGTCATTTCATTAACAAGACCAATATATTATAATGGGTTTCGTGCTTCCAACGGGTGTATTTTGTAAGATCGTGTAGGAAGTAATCTTCCCACGGCCCACGAAAGGGTTAAAGAGGCTAATGGGAATTACTTAGAATCATGTTAAATGGCTATGGGTAAACTTTTTTTTTCTAAGTTGTTCCATGAGTGCTGGAAATTAATAGCTGGACCTTGTATTTATAAAGCATGTTAAATCGCTTATTTGCATCACAGCGCCAAATATACACGGAATTTTGTGTTAAAATGTTTTAAGTAATAAAAGTAAAGTACATCACTTGAATTATCAGCAATTCCAATGGTACCTCATTTGGACCAATAAAACGTATACTAGAGTCCCCTAAAGTGGGAAACTTATTTCTTGTTAACCCTGTATATTCCTCAAATATTCCGAAACTCTGACTACTTTATATATAAACTCAGCTTGGAAAACTAAATTCCTTAATTTATGAATAGACTACCTTTCTTCAAATATACCTGAAACTGGCAAGGATAGGCAATAACTTTTTTCAACTTTACTTAGTAAATGTAATTCTTTCACAAATACTTTTATTTTCCTCTTCGAAACTACAACTTAATATATGATTACTATACATGAACGTGGAGTAAAAAGATTCAATTTTTTGTTTATAATATCAGTTTTAAGACAATTTCGTTCTAGATAAAAGAGATTTTCAATAATTCTATTTTTAGTTTGGTTTATTTCAAATTTCCGATAACATGTTTGCTCTTACGAAATAAAAATTCCAGTTATTGAATTAAGTGTTTTAGGGAAGGCACCTGTTCCTTCTCAGACAGAAAATTATATAAATATTTAAAGAGTGCTCAAAAGATTTTATTTATAAAGTGCCATTCTGTAAGCTATTTATCACTTCAAAATTTTTAAATAAACGAATGGCATTTTACCCATCGTTCACAAAGACAATTGTGAGTTCATGATAGGTAAAGTAAATGTAATTTGAATTTCTAGTTATTATATTAAAATAAATCTTTTTAGGGAAACTAAAATTTAATCATAGGCATAGTTTTATTTTCTATACATTGAATATATATACAAAGTAAATATTAAAATCCCTAACCAGTCTTTATCTGAGCAAATTTTGGTCACAGATATATACGTTGATTTACAAAAATGTATCATTTAATTATAACGAGAAATTTATCCGTTTAACAATATTTTATAAAAATGATATTTTTTCTTTCAGAAAATAATATTGGGTATTACCATGTTGTGGCCGAGATATGTCGCAAGTGACATCAGCTTAATAATTATAAGTAGCTAGAGAAGACAATTTATGTTACCAATTTCCCATGTTAACATGTTATTTATGACAAAATTGCTAATATATATATATATATATATATATATATATATATATATATATATATGTGAGTGTGTGTGTGTGTATATATATATATGTGTGTGTAATATAGGAAAGGGAAAAATAGTGTAATATGGGAACATTCTATAATGGGAATATTATATATATATTTTATATATATATATATATATATATATATATATATATATATATATATATATATATAATATATTTTATATATATATATATATATATATATATATATATATATATATATATTATATGTATATATATATATATGTATATATATATATATATATATATATATATATATATATATATGTATATATATATATATTATATATATATATATATATATATATATGTTTTATATATATATGTATATGTATATATTTATATATGTATAATATATATATATATAATTATATATATTTTATATATATATATATTATAAATATATATATATATATATTATATATTTATATATATATATATATATATATATATATATAAATTTTTTGTAACAGGCTACAAAATCTCATCTAATCTCATCTATCACATCTTCATCTAATATCTGAATCTGCAATATATTTTAAATTGTACCAAAAACAATTCAAAATCAGCATTTAATAATTACTAGAACTTTCTTTTTATGTAGAATCACTGTTGTCTTCAAGATACGTGCTTGATTGCAAGAGAGTTACTATTTGCAGCTCATGATTTTTTCAGGGACACTAGGGACAGAACTCTAGTGAGGAAGATACCGTAAATCATTCTGAAAGAAAAATATATCCTCTCTCTTCATTTATAACAATACCATTAAATACCGGAAAACACGAAAAAACACTTCCTTTTCTGAAAATTATGTAACTGCATGCTTTCAGACTACTCTATTGTGTACCAGCGAGAAATATATAAATTATTTCGAATGAAACGTTCTTATGTAAAGTGTTTTATGATCTTAAGATGTTATTGCAGGTCCTTTAAAAAGAATAGACTTATATAAGAATAGCTAAGAATAGTTTAGTTGTTTTTAGGCGTGTGTAAAATAAACTGAAAAAGAGAAGTATAAATGATTAAAAATAAGAACTTCATTCAGAATCGTAAAATTTTGTAAACTCATTGTGAATATGTAATAAAATTGTGTACTTACTTTCCAAAAATTTGTAAGATGTACAAAAGTATTGCATGAAGAACGGGGAAAGAACTTAATTTTATTTTAGTTATAGATCTAAAATCTAGCGCATGATTTTAGATTCGCTTCACCCTGAAAATTTTGCTTAAGTGAAATAGAAAAAATTATACATCGTACTGCGTGTTTCTCTTTTAATATCTTATCAATCAATGGAGATGTTTTTCATCGTGAAATACATTCTACGCTAAAATGTTTTCTTTGCATGTTAATGGTTCTTAAACAGAATTATATAAATTGTCAAATTACTCTCAAAATTATTTATAAAAAAGAAAAGTCTGAGACAATATTCCCAATTGAAAGTGTATAGATCTTTAGGTTTATGAAACAGAGAATCCAATGGGACCTCTCCACCCGAGGGTCTCGAGAGGCACTATCTGCTATGAAAACTGGTATTTTTAAGAACAATACAGAATGAACGTCTTTGCTTCAAGTGAAACAATTATTTAGACTGTCCCTGATATGAGCCCTTTAAGTGTAGAAAGCAAAATTATTTTCAGGTCGTTTTCATTTACATTATAAAATTTCTTCTTCTTTTAAGAGATTACAGCCTATTACAGGCCAAGTTCGTCTCTAGCATCTGGCCCTGGAACCATATCTGATCAGGCTGCCAACCACTGTTGCGGTATCGTCAAACAATCTCTCTATAATCTGGATTTCCCTTCAAGTGGTTTCGTTTGGTTTAGAGTGCTATTTAATAGAGAGCTATAAATCATTTTGTGGTTGTCCTTGATTATTCGAACACAATACTACTTTTTGCTCAACAGTCCAGTTGTATTTCTCATGTTTTGTTTGGAGTGCTACATGTCTACTTTTTTGCAACACGAGGACTAATGAGACTGGGACCTACAGATTAAAACGATTCCGAACGGCTACGAACATCCATTCCGCAGTGGGGTTCGAACCCACGAATTCCGGTACCGACGGCCAGCACCCTAGCCAATCGGCCATCATTCGACCACTTCAAGTGACTTGCACATTTTGTCTAATTTGAAGGAGCACCTAGGAGGCGGATGATTTTCTTCTGACTAAGAGGTAAAACAGCTCTCGACAATGAGGCTGAACACTTAAAGACTGAATGTCTTCCTGAGAAAGTATTCAAACTCTAACCCCGAAACCAATTTTGAAATTATCTCGAAAAATAACATTATGCATGTATCAAGAGTTAACTGTATTCAAAAGATGGGTACCTTTGTGGGTCTAAAGTGATGGGCCCGGAACACTTCTGGTTGAAAAGTATGAGAGGGAATCTTTACATCGACCGTTGATCTGTTGTCTCTGGGGTGCGGCCGTACAACTTTGTGCAGGAAACTATTCTGGCGGACTTGGCTGTAGTATCGAGCAACTTCCTTTTGGGACTTCCGAAACGAACTTCTCTTCTGGGACATTCGAACCAAACTCTCTTCTGGGATCTTCTAACCAAACTCTCTGGGGCCTTCTAATCCAATTCTGTGGGGCCTTCTCATCCAACTCTGTGAGGCCTTCTCATCCAACTCTGCCTTGGGCCTTCTGCTTCAACTCTCGTTTTTATAGCTTTTTCATATTATTGTCTCGAACTTAGTCCCCTCCTTCTTCATGACTTCCAATCGGGATAGTTGCCAGAAAGTCATTGGTCTCAGCAAACCCCGCCCTGAGACCACCAACGTGAGTAACCTTATCACCTCTAATTGGTCCCTGTCCCTTAGGGACTCATAAATACTCCACAAAGGTACATTCTTATTTAATGTCAAGTACGGAGACAAGATTCTTATCTAAGACTGGAATCAGACCCCCGTACAAGACTACAAAATCCGTTAAATTATGATCCTCTATCTTTAATGATGTGATGAGGTCAGATTTAGATCCCGAACATTTTACTTCTTTTATGACTGAAACAATTATATATCAGATCTAAATCGCCTCATTCATAACACCCTTGTTTGTTGAGTTAGTACAGAAATCAATAAAATTTTATTAGATGAACCAGGCACAATTTGAGATTTAACACGAAATAATTGAAAAAGAGATGTAAGTTATAATAAGTATGGTGTAAAAATTTACTAAACATATTTTCTTTAATTTCTATACAATACAAAAAGTAAATCATCCCTACTGCATGCTTTGCAGATTTAGCAAACCTTTAAATGAAATTTCTAAAACTCTTTAAAACCGAACACATTAGTCCATCAAAATATTTATTGAATAATATTCCGTGAGAACTTCCTTATTCTGCTTAACATTCGAAATCCCTCTCTTTCCATCTACTGTGCCCCACATTTGTTGTAAATTCTGGAAATTCCGGGCCAGGGGAAAATCAAATTGTTTGATTAATAGCTTCGTGTATTGAGTTGAGGGAAATATTAACGGGGTGACTTTCAAGCACTCTCACTATGTGGTCTGTGATAAATGGATTAAGTTTTCCGGGTCGTCCAATAAGATGTCAGTTGCTCCGAATCTAGTTCTTTGACGTGTGTAAAATTGTTTTCAAATAAAGAAAGAAAGGGAGAATAAAAATAAACAAAAAAAGTCTGTAATAATAACACACGTAATCTTATTTATGTGAACAAATGTTTAAATAGAAATTCTTAATCTTTAATGTTGTTTTAAATTAAATTCCTCAATAAATGCAGTAGAGCTGAGCTAAGAACATAAAGTATATATTTAAAATATTGACGAGCTTTTAATGAGCACTTTTTCAAAAGATTAGGGCATATGCTTAAGGTGCACGTTATAGATGGAATGGTGTTTATTACTTTATGGGAACATACAATATATTTACTAATAAATTAGGTAATACCGAAGAAAAAAAAGGTAAATATCTAACACAAAAGAAGTATTCCTGTATCTATACTACAACTGCAGTTATTTTATCTAAAAGTGCTATTCACACTAATTAATTACTTTGAAAACCAAATTTTCAACTGGAAACACGGTTTTCATTTTATGTTGCATTTTCCTGCACCTAAAAAACTACATATTCTGAAGTCAATAATCTTTATAATTTTTACCATTGCACCGGTTTGTTAATGAATGTTTTGTTCATACTTTATAAGAGCAGTTATGAAAAAGTTTGAGGAATTAGTCAAATATTGTTCATTATTTATTTATTTTAAGTCCCTAAGTGATGTCATTTCAAAAGGGGTTGATAAAGGATGTGATAAAAAGGGGTACAGATAACCTGAAATATTGAAAATTTCCTAACACAAAAACGCGACACTTATAAAAATTTCAAAAAGATTAACTTGTTTTGCCTTAAAACTTTATTTTTGCAAGTTCAGAGCACACAAATAATTTCTCTTTCAAGAGATAGATATATTTAGAGTTATGCTATTTTAACCAATCATAACAGCATGCCCTTCTCCTATAGCAGCTCCTTACTCAATTTCTCTATATCAACACTTTATTATTTTCATATAGAAACATTTTTTGCCTTTTTTGTTAAATAAAAGAAATTAAAAAATAGTTTTAAATATTTATTTCATTTTTTGTCTAAAATTTTGTAATTTTCATCCATAATTTTTTCAACTTATATTAAATTAGCTATCAAACATTTGAAATTTAGCTCACTATTGATTCATGATGTATAAAATTTACATTTAAAAAAATACACTATGAAATGTTTCAACTAATTAGTAAATCTCTACTATACAAAATTATTCATTATCGTGCAGTAAATCTTGAAAAATGACCTATTCAGTACTACTTGAAAAAAATCTAAACGAAAAATCAGAAATGTACCAAAAAAGCTGAAATGTTATTTAAAATATGAGAAAATAATTGTTCAATGGTA
>CM063510.1:57010322-57020322 GCA_032207245.1 Pardosa pseudoannulata | reverse complement strand
GTGAGAGCTGAGAGTTAGAAGTGGGCAGTCGAGAGAAGTGGAACAAGGATCCACTAGCACCAGCTCGTCCTGTGCGCCCGGACCGAGACCACCCCGCTCACCATCACCAACTCGTCCCGTATGCCCGTGAGGAAAGCCCCTGCCTGCTCCCCTGTGACTTTAATGGAGGTAATTTATAAATAATATTTACAGTCCTTTGACTTAGGCCTCTGTTAATAATAATAATTCCTTATAAAGTGATGTGGGATAATTAGTCTGTAAATAGAAAATATAAATGATTGATTATGTTAACCAAGTATTTTTGTAAATAAATGTATAGAATAAATGTCTGAATGTAGATAAGGTATTAAATTCATTCTGTGTTTCCCCCTTGTAACGAACACTGGTGTATAGGTTGTATGTACATTACAACAACACTACCCAGACAACAATTAAAATGTTTTTAGACCAGAAATTAAAGTAAAAATAATTAAAATTTAATGGTATTAGATCATGGTAAATATGTTTCCCAGAAACTTATAGTAGGTAAGGTAGAGAAAGCAATCTTAATGAACAAATGCAAAGATCATAGAAGTTAAAACAAGGGAGTACGATTTTAGAATGAAACTTTGAGAATTCATGAATAATTCAAACAAAATATTCTGAATGTTTTGACATCTTTTACAGCTTTCTTGCTTTCTTTATCTCCGAGATCATTTCATATGAGGGATGTGTTACACAATATGCCTCCTTAGGGGTATTTTTAGATGAAAAAGTCCAAAAAAGGCAGATTCTTTGTAGATTGGAGAGGGAATTTTAACACATTTGGCTTGAAAAAGTATGCACCAACCAAGGTTATTACAAAACCTCCTGTAATAATACTTAGAGATTTATATTTATACTTGGGGAAAAGTATAAGTATAAATCTCTAAGTACAAATATACTGTTTAATTATTTGGCATTTCACAAACTTTTTATTTTATATATTTAACAGCACTTATAGCATCCCCTATATCTTCTACATCTACTTTATAGTCGTTTCTCTATAAAAAAATTACTGATTTTGCATCTTTAATACATTTATATGTGTAATATATTGAAAATTATCCAAATAGGCAATTAAATTATATTCCCCTATTTTCCTTCTCCGTTCGTTACACAAATAGAATTTCGATTTAGAGAGTGCGATAGCTTAAGTTTCCTAAGAATTAAATAACTGTCTTTCCATATTCTTCCATGTCTTGAGCTTATTAGCAACCACTGTAGTTTTTAAACCTATTTAGTCACCTATTTTCTTACATGTTAATGGTATTGACTGTTTGAAAAACGTGAATCAAATATTATTCTACCAAGAATTGGTTGGATTCATTTAAGGTAACGGTAACTTTTTATTTTATATCTTTAACCGGACTTATTGTATCCTCTATATCATCTACACCCAATTTATAGTCATTTTTAATATAAAAATTACTGATTTTGCATATATTTTACATTTATATGTATAATATATTGAAAATTATCCAAATATGCAATTAAATTATATTACCGGATTTGCATTCTTCCTTCGTTACACAAATAGAACCTCTATTTATTTAGAGAGTGCGATAGCATAAATATCCTAAGAGTGAAATAATTTCCTTTCAACATTCTTCCATCTCATTAAGTTCTTTGCAACCACCGTAGTTTTTAAGCCTAATTGTAACCTATTTTCTTACATGTTAATGGCACTGACTGTTTCAAAAACGTGAATCAAATAATATCCTACCATGAATTGGTTGGATCTTATTAAGATAACGGATAAAAGCCGTATTCGAATGGTTATATTTCTTATTATCAGATACAATGAACTGCCTGTCGTCTAAGAACCAAGTACTTTTGCATCTGTTGGTTTAAAACATCGAGTGAGACCTAGTAAAGCTACTCCTAAGATAAAAACTCTTCACAATAGAAATAACAATGCCAAATTTTAAGTCACTGAAGAATACGACTATAATTTTCTTGGATTTTTATTTATGATGTCTTGTTAACACGGTGTGGGCGTTTGATCCGTTCAGCCTAGGTGAATCAATTAAGGGCTTATTTTTCTATAATAAATACCTCTCTAATATTTTAGACATGTTATATGCAAGCCATATTTTTCTGCTATAATCTATTTTTATATATCATGTTGTTATTGTTGTTATGTTTAAATCATATTGTTAAATCATTTCGTTTATTATAAATCAATTAGAAACAGATATATACGTATTTACAGAAATTGATTACTTTAAAATGATCTGGAATTTCGGATATGACACCGAAAGTTACTGTAAATAGATTTTAATATTATTTTTGAAGGTAAAATTATTTTTTTAATCAAGCTATGTTTATATTCTGTTTAATTTTGTTTTTCTAATTTTGTTATTGTTTCTACCCAAAATCTCAAAGACCAAGACCAACAGTTTAAATTCATTTCTAAATAGATACGAATCTATATTTATTCAGTATAGTCAAATTCACAGATCACTGTTACCGAAAGAACTCGGTATACCCATTCATCCATGTGAGCAATAAGATTACTCTCTTAATGATAAAAAGAATCAATTAAGAATGTAATCCTACTGGATATATATATATATATACTATATAGCTTAATTATCATTGTATTATCTTTCGTACTAATACTGATTGTAGTATACAAGTCTATTACAGTCAATACATCAACTTTCAATTAGTTCTCATGCGGTAAAAGTCCATGAACTTCAACCTGCATCAGAGCTTTGGTGTAAATCACTAATCACATCAAAAGGCAAGAATCCCACTGGATTTTCTCATACTAGGATAAATTTTTAAAAACAAGTGTATAGGAAGCTCCAAGATAAAAAGCAATTAAAAAAGTACCATGATACAACAAATGCAAAATAATGTTTCAATCATAAATTGTGAAACTTTAGGGAATTAAATATTAATTGAATTTGAATCACATGTAAATGTTTTACACACCAGACTTTTTTTCAGTTCGTTAAATAAATTGAATTTACTTACTAGAAAATTTCTAGACGGTCTAAAATTTAATTGATATTAACACATTGTGTGCGGGTACATTTCGCAACGAATTGTACCGGGAGCGGGCGTTTTGCGAGTAAATTTAGTTATTCAGTTAAATCTCAATAGATCGAAAATTATTTAATTTTTTAACCAACTTTTAGTATTTTATATTGAAATATATAAACAAAGATATAAATAGAAATATATAATTAACAACCATAGTATTTTTGTAAACAAAAAACCATATTTTTAGTGGATACATTTATAATAGTATCGTAAATATGAAAAATCAAATAGAAGAAGATGTATATTGTTTTAATTTTTTCCCTTTCTATGGTTCCGCATCGACTGATATAAACCTAGTTTTTATTTGTCTAATTATTTCCAAAATCTAAGTAGTAGACAAGAAAATTCGGCTTCATTTACCTGAATATACCATTAATTTTGTTCCCACAAACAAACCATGTTGTTACACTAATCCGTACTAGTAGGTGACCCTCGCTCAAGTATCAATCGTTAGAAAACGTACTAGTACATGTCCCGCATACAATGTGTTAAGGAGATGCAACGATCATATCTGTTATTTACAATAGCTGAAAAAAATTAGATGATCACTATAACATAAAATGTGTTGTAATATCGTGCAAAAAATTTTATTTACTAGTGACTATTGGGGATTTTTCAATAACCCAATTTTTAAATTTTCTTTAATGTATTTACATGAATGACAGCCAAATGTTTAGGGCGTTGCTCTTCGGTACTAGAAGAACAAGAGAGTATATCTGTTCTAGTTCTGCTACTAGTATGGATGTTCAGAATCAGGTTTAAGTATGGCTTCAGGACTTATATAATATCAGATAAAATATCAGACAGTAGCTATTCCTACTAAACCTCCATACGATATTTTAATGAAAACTTCCACCTATATTAATATATTTCTTATAATTACCTAAATGATACAATGAAAATATCAGAAAAGGTTTATTTTCAGCCACATTGATGCTTTTCACTGAAAAAAGATAATGATTATGGTGAACTAACCAAAATTAAACATATAATCAACTATATTTTTATTTTAATTTTCTTTTAGGTTTTAGTTCTATCTAAAGGTAATAACTACGTATACGGAAAGAAAAGGAAATTTCACATCATGGAATAACTTTTAAGTGGTAAGAGTTTAAAAATGAGGATAAATCATTTACAATGGATTAGTTACTATCGTATTATTCGATTTTCAAATTGATCTATCGTATTATTTGATTTTCTACTATATTTTCGTTAGTTCTGAAGATTAACTTCGTCTCGCAGGTTACGTAGGGTATCCTGCTAGTGAAGAAAATTTAAGAAGGCCCTTTACATTTTGATAGGTAAAAGGCTGAAGATTATGGTATATCCCCTACAACGAAAGACATAGTCGCATATTATTTAATTATAAATTTTTCTTAGATTATCATCCATTATGAAGATTAATATCGTCTCGCAGGATACGTAAGTTATCCTGGAAGAAAAGGAAATTTAATATGTTGCATTGAGGCTTCACATGTAAAATGGCTGCAGATTAATACAAATCATCTACAATGGGACATATACTCATCTACTTTTTAATTCAAAAGTTATCTTAAATTGAAGTTTATTTTGAATTCAATACACTATAAATCACATGTAGAAGGGAAATTTAGGAGGCTGAATTAAATTGTAAATAAATAAGCCTTTTAGTTCAAATCATATTAAAGTCTAGTGATTTATGGTGATTTTTAACATTTATAGGTACGCTTATTCATTTTTTATTTGCTATTTTCAAAAGCATAGAAAAATATTTAAAAATAGCTTTATTAAAAAAGAATTTATGAGAACAATTTATGAAATAAAACTGATTAATATTTGATGAATACAGTTTTGAAACATTCTATGCACAGGAGGAATGGAGTAGAAATATTTCTATTCTAAACTCGTCTCCTTAAACCGTATTGAGGTGAAAAGTGAAACAAAAGCATCGCGTACAATATTTGTTGTATGTTAGGTGAGAAGCAATCGCATAGTACATGTGCAATTTTAGTGTGAATTTGTAGTGTCGAGTTATCTTAAATCGAAGTTTATTTTGAATATCAATACTCTATGAATCACACGTAGAAAGAAAATTTAGAAGGCTGCATAAATTTTATATAGAATAAGCCTTTTTGGTCATATCATATTAAAATCTGCTGATTTATGGCGGTTTTTAAAATTTACAGGTACGTTTATTCATTTTGAATTTGTTATTTTCAACAGCATAGAAAAATATTAAAAAATAGCTTTATTTAAAAAAGAATTTATGAGAATAATTTACGGTATAAAACTGATTAACATTTGATGAATACAGTTTTGAAAGATTCTATGGAGAAATGGACTAGAAATAGTTCGATTCTAAACTCGTCTTCTAAAACAGTATTGAGGTGAAAAGAGAAACAAAAGCATTGCGTACAATATTTGTTGTATGTTACGCGAAGAGCAATCACAAAGTACATGCGCAATTTTAGTGTGGGATTGTAGTGATAAGTTATCTTAAATCGAAGTTTATTTTGAATATCAAAACTCCATGAATCACATGTAGAAAGAACATTTAGGAGGCTGAATTAAATTTTATATAGAATAAGCCTTTTTTTCATATCATATTAAAATCTGCTGATTTACTGTGATTTTTAACATTGATAGGTACATTTGTTCGTTTTTCATTTGCTGTTTTTAAAAGCATAGAAATATATTAATTAATAGGTTTATTTAAAAAAGTATGTATGAAAACAATTTAATGGAACAAAACTGATTAATATTTGATGAATACAGTTTTGAAACATTCTAACGCAGGAGAAATGGACTAGAAATATTTCGATTCTGAACTCGTCTCCTTAAACTGTATTGAGGTGAAAAGAGAAACAAAAGCATCGAGTACAATATATGTTGTATGTTACGCAAAGAGCAAAAGAAAATGCAAAGAATGCAAAGAAATCGCAAAGAACATGCGCAATTTATAGTGTTAGATTGTAGCGTTGAGTTATCTCAAATCAAAGTTTATTTTGAATATCAATAATATATAGAAATAATATATAATCAATAATATATATCAAGAACATATAGAAAAAATATTTTGGAGGCTGAATAAAACTGTATTTAGAATAAGCCGTTTTGTTCAAATCATGTTAAAATCTGCTGATTTATGGTGATTTTTAACATTTATAGGTACGCTTATTCATTTTTTATTTGCTATTTTCAAAAGCATAGAAAAATATTTAAAAAGAGCTTTATTTAAAAAAGAATTTATGAGAACAATTTATGAAATAAAACTGATTATTATTTGGTGAATACAGTTTTGAAGCATTCTATGCACAGGAGAAATGATCTAAAAATATTTCGATTCTAAACTCGTCTTCTAAAACAGTATTGAGGTGAAAAGAGAAACAAAAGCATCGCTTAAAATATTTGTTGTATGTTACGCGAAGAGCAATCGCAAATAACATGCGCAATTTTAGTGTGAGATAGTAGTGTTATCTTAAATCAAAGTTTATTTTGAATATCAATGCGCTCTATGAACCACGTGTAGAAAGAAAATTTAGGAGGCTGAATTTAATTGTATATAAAATAAGACTTTTTGTTCATATCATATTAAAATCTGCTGATTTACGGCGATTTTTATCATTTATAGTTATGTTTATTCATTTTTTATTTGCTAGTTTTATAAGCTTAAAAATATTAAAAAATAGCTTTATTTAAAAAAAAAGAATTTATGAGAACAATTTACGAATAAAAACTGATTAATATTTGATGAATACAGTTTTGAAACATTCTATGCACCGGATAAATGGACTAGAAATATTTCGATTCTAAACTGGTCTCTTTAAACTGTATTGAGGTGAAAAGAGAAACAAAAGCATCGCGTACAATATTTGTTGTATGTTACGCGAAGAGCAATCGCAACATCATGAAGATTCTAATGAACACACCGTTTAACTTAACAGACGAATTTATTGAAGCAAAGCAGCAACTCGCAACTTTACAAGATCGAGAAGTTGCCTTCAACTAGTAGGTATTAGATTTTATACCCAAACAGAATATTCCAGAAATAACTAATTTATATAATAAAGAAAGATCTAGAATATTTGAGAACATAAGACAGCACTAAATAACATCTTTAAATTAAAAATCCATACTGTGGATCAACAGCCATTGCGAGCATCGAACCCACAAGCTGTGGATCTGGATCGCATACTTTGACCATAGAGCCACTGAGCTCGTGGCTGAAACTTCTTTATGCGGCAATATCATATTAAAATCTTCTGATTTATGGCGATTTTAGGCATTTATAGGTACGTTTATTCATTTTTTATTTGCTATTTTCAAAAAGATATAAATATATTAAAAAATAATTTTATTTAAAGAAGAATTTATGAGAACATTTTACGAAATAAAACTGATTAATATTTGATGAATACAGTTTTGAAACATTCTATGCACAGGAGAAATGGACTAGAAATATTTTGATTCTAAACTCGTCTCCTTAAACCGTATTGAGGTGAAAAGAGAAACAAAAGCATCGCGTACAATATTTGTTGTATGTTACGCGAAGAGCAATTGCAAAGCACATGCGCAATTTTAGTGTGAATTTGTAGTGTCGAGTTATCATAAATCGAAGTTTATCTTAAATATCAATACTCTATGAACGACATGTAGAAAGAATATTTAGGAGGCTGAATTTAATTGTATATAGAATAAGACTTTTTGTTCATATCATATTAAAATCTGCTGATTTGTGGCGATTTTAGCATTTGTAGGTAAGTTTATTCCTTTTTTATTTGCTAGTTTTACAAGCTTAAAAATATTAAAAAATAGATTTATTTAAAAAAGAATATATGAGAACAATTTACAAAATAAAACTGATTAATATTTGATTAATACAGTTTTGAAACTTTCTAACGCAGGAGAAATGGACTAGAAATATTCTGAACTCGTCTTCTTAAACTATATTGAGTTGAAAAATAAAACACAAGTTTGGAGTGCAATATTTGTTGTATGTTACGCAAAGAGTAATCGCAAAGCATATGCGCAATTTTAGTGGGAAATTTAGTCTTCAGTTATCTTAAATCGAAATTTATTTTGAATATCAATACTCTATGAATCAAATGTAAAAAAAAATTCAGGAGGTTGAATTAAATTGTACACAGAATAAGCCTTTTTGTTCATATCATATTAAAATCCGCTGATTTATGGAGATTTTCAAAATGTATAGGTACGTTTATTCATTTTGTATTTGCTATTTTCAAAAGCATAGAAAGATATAAAAAATAGCTTTATATAAAAAAGAATTTATCAGAATATTTTACGAAATAAAACTGATTAATAGTTGATGAATACAGTTTTGAAACATTCTATGCACAGGAGAAATGGACTAGAAATATTTTAATTCTAAACTCGTTTTCTTAAACTATATTGAGGTGAAAAGAGAAAAAAAAGCTTGGAGTACAATATTTGTTGCATGTTACGCGAAGAGCAATCGCAAAGCACATGAGCAATTTTAAAGTAATATTGTATTGTCGAGTTATCTTAAATCGAAGTTTATTTTGAATATCAATACTCTATGATACACACGTAAAAAGAAAATTTAGGAGGTTGAGTTAAATTGTATATAGAATAAGCCTTTTTGTTCATATCATATTAGAATCTTCTATTTTACAGCAATTTTTAGTATTTATAGGTATACTTATTCATTTTTCATTTGCTATTTCGAAAAGCATAAAAAATATCAAAAAATAGCTTTATCTAAAAAAGAATTTATGAGCACAATTTACGAAATAAAACTAATTATAATTTGATGAATACAGTTTTGAAACATTCTATGCATCGGAGAAATGGACTAGAAATATTTCAATTCTAAACTCGCTTCCTTAAACTGTATTGAGGTGAAGAGAGAAACAAAAGCATCGCGTACAATATTTGTTGTATGTTACGCGAAGAGCAATCGCAAAGCACATGCGCAATTTTAGTGTGAGATTGAGTCGAGAGGAATGGGAATGTAGGGTGGGGGAGTGTTGTGGAAATGAGGTACTGGTGATCATGAATAATTCAACAAAATGCGCCTGTATTCCTTCGAGTTTTTTTTATTCTTTCGCCGGCCCCATCTTATTTTGCATTCTTTATCTGTCGATCCATTTCTTTAGAGTGCCAGGACGACAGTTTGCATCCTATATCGGAGATGAAAAGGATGGTGTAGTAGGAAAAAAAAGACCGTATTGAAGAACTCTTGCTCTTTGAACTTTTAAATTTGGAAGCATATTCGATGCATTAAAAGAATGTAAAAAAGTCGTCAGATACTTTTTAAAAGCGTTAATGATTTTAATGGAGTTTTCAGTCGATAAATTACGGATAAGTTTTCCATGATATCAACTTTGTTGTATTTCTACGAATATTTTAACACTTTTCGTAAATTTGTGATTTTTTGTATTAAGTTGTACTGAATTGGTCAGTTTCTATTTGATATCACACTATAATGAATAAATAAGTTTCTAAATTTCCAATTTTTAATAATTATTACAATCGATTTTTAATAGTTTTAAATAAACGAAATACTTTTATTTAAGTACTTATTGTAAAGTCTACATTTGGAAAAAAATAACTTGCTAAATTTCAAGAGTCTATTATTTACTGCAATTAAAATTCTAAAATTTTAAATAAACAATTTTTTTTGTTTAATTACTTATTGTAATATTTACACTTGAATAATAAAAATGAAAAATAACTTGTTAAATTTCAAATGTGTAATAATAAACTACAATTGAACTTTGAAATTTTTAAATAAATAATTTTTTAAGTACTTATTGTAAAGTCTACACTTGGTAAAATATAATTTGCTAAATTTCAAAAATAGCAATAATACACTACAAGTGAACTTTGAAAATTTTAAAGAAACGAAATCTTTAAGTACTTATTGGAAAGTCTACACTTCATAACAAAATAACTTGTTAAATTT
>CM063510.1:57002822-57005322 GCA_032207245.1 Pardosa pseudoannulata | reverse complement strand
TACCTGCCTGAAAATACCCACCTTATGCAACATAGGGCAAAAAAATGTATAATCAAAGAAGTTCAATTACCGAGACTGCAAAATAAATTAGTTATTCCAGTATTCCCAACAAAAACTATTATTCTATTGTAGTTGGAACTGAAAGTAGATTCCTCACTATCAGTATAAAAAAAAGATGAAAGTAGTTAGATTTAAAATAGAAATTGAACGTGGTCTACAATGTAACGTCAAAAATGATCTGATATTATTAAACTAAATGGCTATTAAAGATAATAAATTTACATAATGGTTGAAACTAAGCAAAGACATCTTATTATCGGTATGGAAAATTGCTATTATTAGACTTGCGAGAAGTAGCGTGCAGTTTAATAAATCCTAAGCTGAAAAAATACTGAAAATACAATACGTTAAGAGAGTTATATCATATTACGTTATTGAGTAGCAGAGGTGCTCTCAAAGAAGAGTGGTAGACTGTGATTTGCGACGATTTTTGATAACATAAAGCAAGAATGAAATGTAATACTATTTATAGAAATAAAATTTATGGTAATGTTTGTATTTAAAAATGAATAATATATATGATGTATCATGTTAATCTATTATTTTTTCCGTATTTGGCAAAATATGTATTTTTTTGTTTGCTAAGGTAACTTCCTCTTTATCAAATTTTGCGTCCCTAAATTTTGCCGTCTGCGTGCGGGTTCTTCGCTGATTACCTGCCTGAAAACCCCCGCAGAAAACACTCACCGTATGCAACATAGGGCAAAAAAATATATAATCAAAAATGTTCAATTACCGAGACTGCAAAATAAATTAGTTATTACCAATATTCATAACAAAAAGTATTATTCTATTATAGTTGGAGCTCAAAGTAGATTCCTTACTATCAGTATAATACAAGATGAAAGTAGTTAGATTTAAAATAGAAATTGAATGTGGACTACAATGTAACATCAAGCATGATCTGATGTCATTAAACTAAATGACTATTAAAGATAATAAACTTACATAATGGTTGAAGCCAAGCAAAGATATCTCTTATTATCGGTATGGAAAATTGCTTAAAATAGAAAACCAAATGACTTCAATCTGATTTTTGTTCTGATTTCTATAAGTCATAAATTGTTCTTTCGTTTTATTCTGTGTATTTTCATTATCTATACGAAACAAGAGAGTCGAATGTAATATTAATGTATCTTTCTAAAATTATTTCTCTCAGAAAACATCAAACCGTTCATTTTTATATCATGTAACGAAAATGTTAATGGTTTAAAATACAGGATAACATTTCATATAAAGCTTTACGGATTATACAGTACACCATTGGTATTATTAATGAATGACAAATCCAAAATGTTAAAGAATATGATATTTAAACCTTAGTTTTACATTTTACATTTTAATGATGATAGCACTATATATATTATGGCTCAAAATAATGATTTTCTAAATAGAGAATTACTTATCTTAAAATTTTAATAAGGATGAATTATTAAAATGATTATAAAAGAGAGAATATTTAAATTTACAATGCTAATATAAAGAACATATTTTAGTAATATTATTAACTTTATAACCTGTAGATATAGTTACATAGAAAATAACATAAAACAGGTTCTAACATCATTTTCCTCTCAAATTATAACTTTATGATTATACCGATTATGTTAAATAAGTTCGTTTAAATAAATAAATAAATAAATATAAACTCATACATAATGATGTAGGATATTTATAGTTTATCTAATTCGTACTTCAAATTCATTTTACACTTATTCTTTTTTTTTGGGGGGGGGAGAGAAGTTGGAGATATATTTTTGCACTAGTCAAACTAGGACATCAGACATTACATTAGACGGCCCGGAAAATTTAATCAATTTTTCAAAGACTACACACAATGTGAAGTGCCTGAAAGTCACCCCTTAATATTTGCCAGAGTTTGAAGAGAATAATTTAACTCAATATATGAAACTATTAATCAAACAATTTGATTTCCCCTTTGCTCTGACATTTTTGATTCCCAAGGAATAAAGGACACAGTAGATGGAAATCGAGGATCTTTTTATCATTTCACTAAATGAGGATGCCCTTGAAAAAACTATTCATTAATTTATACTAAGCAATGTATCAAATTTTGAAACATGGGTAAGAAATATTGAATTTTGAAAAACATAACTTAACTTCTTATATGAAAATTATTACCATTTAAATTATTTAAAATAAAAAATATATAAATTGCATTTATTTCGATTATTGCATAAAAATTCAAAGAACATATTTAAATTTAACCTTTTTTTTAAATTTTAGAGTTAATCTTAAAACTTTTGGAAGCAATGGCCATTAAATCTAATAACTACTTAACAAAAAAATTAATAACATAAAAATTACTCACCTTCAAGAGTCAGCAAAAGCGTTGAGTTGTATAACATTTCCCAAATGTCAAGAGATAACTGAACACAAATTTTGGAACATTAGATAATTTTGAAATTGATAAATTATT
>CM063510.1:56992822-57000322 GCA_032207245.1 Pardosa pseudoannulata | reverse complement strand
TTTTTTCTAACATAAATAAGTACATTTTCGATTAACAATTTTAAATTCAAACGTATTGCACACGTTTTAAATCACCAATTAAACTGCGATTTGAAATCATCCTCATAATTCCTTTCCGATTCATGATAAAAATATATATTATTTTAGTCATTTACGGATGATTATTCGTAACTTATTTAACTCTTACTTTAAATAAATAACCTAGTTTTCTCATATAAAGATGTATGTTAATAATTTTAAATTCAAACGGATTATACACGTTTTAAATAGCCAATTAAATTGCGATTTGAATTCATCATTATGATTACTTTTGATACATAATAAAAGTATATTATTTTATTCAAGGAATGATTATTTGTAACTTATTTAACTCTTTCTTTAAATAAATAGTCTAGTTTTCTCATTTAAAGTGGTATATTAACAATTTTACATTCTAACGGATTGTACACGTTTTAAATCATCAGTTAAACTGCAATTTCAAATCATCAACATAATTCCTTTCCGATTCATCATAAAAATATATATTATTTTAGTCTTTTACGAATGATTATTCGTAACTTATTAACTTTCTTTAAATAAATAACATAGTTTTCTCATATAAAATGTATATTAACAATTTTAAATTCAAACGGATTTTACACGTTTTAAATCTCCAATTAAACTGCGATTTGAAATCATCATCATAATTCCTTTCCGATTCTTTATAAATAAATACTCTTTTATTCATTTACGGATGATTATTTTTAACTTATTTAATTATTCCTTTAAATAAATAACCTAGTTTCTTTTATTTAAAGTGGTTTTGATAACAATTTTAAATTTAACGTATTGTACACGTTTTAAATCACTTATTAAACTGTGATTTGAAATCATCATCCTAATTCCTTTCCGATTCATCATAAGAACTATACTATTTTATTCATTTTGAATGATTATTAGTAACTTATGCAACTCTTCCTTTAAATAAATAAATTTGTTTTCTCATTTAAAGTTGTATATTTTTACAATAACATCGTACTGTAGATAGACTAAATGATAAAGATTAATTTCTATTTTTTGTACCATAACTTTTGAAATATGCATATCAGATCCTGCTTTTTAAGATCAAAATAATCAAATTAAAATCTAAAAACCCTTGCAGTGTGCATAATAGAACTTTAGAAATATCTGATATTTTAACACTTTTAAAAAATTGCTCTCAAGATTTTTCTAGACTATTCTTAAACTTGGTATAAAAATATATTGTAAATATTAAAAGAGGCTAATGAAATAAAAAATATGATTTACAAATCAAGCAAAAGTTATTTTTCCGTTTATTTTCAAAATTTATTTTGCTGGATACTATATCTGTACCTTTTTTCGATTGGCGCATAAATTTACTGTCTATTTCTAATGTATTACTTCACATTTAAAAACTAATAAGTTTATTATTTTACTTTAAATTAAAAATAGGATTTCTTTAACATTTCAGCAAAGGTAATAGCCAGCAAACACTGCACGTGTTTCTACTGCGTGTCTTCCTGCTTGGCGTGCACTATTGAGAAAGTTTGCAGCATTATGGGAAATGTCCTCCAACCAGCTCGGGATTTTCATTCCAGTTGGACAGAATTTGGCACGATATCGTTCAGGAGGACATCTGCCACCTTTATCAATGAATGTTAAACTGAATAACTGCTTGCATGAGGGCTAGAGGTGGACAAACGCGTTATTGAGTTTTTCCCTTTTTGAAGCTTTATCACTCGAATAAATCATCGAATTTTTCTCAAAGTATAATCATTTATTTTTCTGTACATGTGCATCACATTTACAGATTTTTCTTCCATTCGGATAACAATTTCTTTACGCGTCGTCTAAGAGTACACAAGAGCATTAGACTGTAAAATAATGAAACATATTAGCCCACAAGAAAATTTGCAAGGATAGAACCAAATGAAAATTTTTTAACCTTTATCAATGAATTTTGATGAAATATGCCACCTGAAGGCCAGAGATGGACGAACGCGGTATTGCGTTTTTCACTTTTTAAAGCTTTATAACTCGAATAAATTATCCGAATTTCATCTAATTGTATTCATTTGTTTTTCTGTACATATACATCCCATCTACCGATTGTTTTATCGTTCGGATAACAATTTCTTCATGCGTTGTGATGCACACGAGAACGTGTCGAGTGTACACGATCATTAGACTGTAAAATAATCAAACGTATTAGCTCATAAGCAATCATTTGGAAGAATAGAGCCAAAGGAGAATTTTTCCACCTTTATCAATGAATTTTGATTAAATCTGCTACCTTTATCAATGAACGTCCAGCTAAATAACTACTTGCATGAAGTCCAGAGGTGGACAAACGCATTATTGAGTTTTTCATTTTTTGAAGCTTTATCACTCGAATAAATCATCCGTTTTTTTCTCAAATTTTAATAATTTACTTTTCTGTACATGTACATCACATCTACCGATTTTCGTTCCATTCGCATAACTTCTTTATGCGCCGTCTAAGAGTTCACACGAGCATTAGACTGTAAAATAATCTAACATGTTGGTTCATAAAAAATAGTTGCAAGGATAGGTCCAAAGGAGAATTTTTCTTTAAATATTTTCGTTTGTACTTATTTTTACAACTGTCTGATTAAACAATTAAAATGTAGAATTATAATGGATAGAGTAACTTTGGAATGAAAGTCTTAATTAAAACATTCTCTTTTTAATCAAAATAACTTTAAAAGTTTGCTCTGTTTAAAATGAAAATTTTCTAACATCATTAGTTCTAAATTTATGAAAACTATTTACTTTTCTTTTATGAAATACTACATTTTTAAAAAGCAGAAAAACCAGAATATTACTAGAAATTGGTAAATTAGAAAATTTCTTTTTAAATCAAATAGAACCTATTCCTCTCTATTTTTCAGTGAACTTCAATGTATTAACACAGGCAATATATTTTATTTTGTGTTATTACTTATTTATTAGTTTCTGAGAACCTGTGGTTAAATTTTAGTACAAAAATATTTAACACAACTCAATTAAGAATAAATCAAACTATACATTTGATCACAGGTTTTTACTCAAATATATAACGAGGACTACACAACAATTAGAAATATGAATTTGTGAAACAGGTGATGAATCTCAATATTTTTCGAGTTTCTTCTTTTTATTTGTTGCTGAAAAACTAATGAATCTTCAATCTTCATTTTCTTTTAAATAGTAGGTTCAGGTATAATAATAAAAAAACTAAAAACGTACATAAGTGGGGAATTTTATAGAGTAAAATAATCAAATTTAATTGTAAAGCTTAGTTCGCTTTTACATAATTAGCAAGCATAGTGGCATTTGGAGTCACAACGCAAAATTATTAAAATATAATCTTAAACAAGAATCAAAATGAGTAAACATATGATCTTAATTCAAAATGACCGAAAATGAATATATCATTTATTTTAATATTTTCATTTATATTTGTATTTCTCATATATACTCTTCTGCTATGACAAACAAGTAAAATAAAGAATCTTTGAAATGTCCGCGGGAATATGCCAGAGTATTGTTTTGTGTACACAAGGGGCAATGGATTACACTTCGTTGCCTTTATCGTATACCTTTCTTATAATTATGTCATAAAAGCAAAAAAAATGAGTAGTATTGTACATTAAATATATAAATTTGAGCAACAGGTGATAAATCCTCAGTATTTTTCAACTTTCTTTTCTTTCGTTGAGAAAAACGTAATTAACCTTAAATCTTCATTTTCGTTTAAATAGAAAGTTCATGTATAAGAATAATGAAAAAAAAATGAAAACGAATATAAGTGGGAATTTTATTGTTTCAAGAGTTCAAATTTAATTGCAAAGCTTTGTTTACCTTTACATAATTAGCAACTAGAGGAGCATTTGGAGTTACAAAGTAAAAATATCAGAATATAATCTTAAAGAAACAAGAATCAAAATGAGTAAACATATGACATTAATGGAAGAAGACCGAAAACAAATATAGCATTGATTTTAATCTTTTCATTTATATTTATATTTCTCATATATATTCTTCTACTCTGTGACAAACAAGTAAAATATAGAATCTTTAAAATCACTGAGGGAATATTCCAGAACATTCTTTTGTGTGCACAAGTCCGAATGGATTACGCTTCGTTGCATTTATGGCATATCTTTCCTATCATTACGTCATAAAAACAAGAAAAATTGAGTAGTATTGTACATTAAACACATGAATTTGAGCAACAAATGAAGAATTCTTAGTATTTTTCGAGATTCTTCTTTTCCTCAGTTGGTGAAACCTAATGAATCTTCAATCTTCATTTTCGTTTAAATAGAAGATTCAAGTATAATAAAAAAAACGAAAAACGTACAATAGTGGGGATTTTATAGATTAAAGAATTCAAGCTTAGTTTGCCTCCACATAATTAGTAACTCAAAATTATTAAAATATAATCTTAAAGAAACAAGAATCGAAATGAGTAAACATATGATCTTAATTCAAAATGACCGAAAAGAAATATATCATTTATTTTAATCTTTTCATTTATATTTGTATTTCTCATATATATCCCTCTACTGTGACAAACAAGTAAAATATAGAATCTTTAAAATCGCTGCTGGAATATTCCGGCATCTTCTTTTAAGTAAACAACTTTAAATTAATTTCGCTTCGTTGCTTTTATGCCATACCGCTCACCTCCAGAATCAGAAACAAACTTTCGAAAATTCAAAGTTATGGAATTCTTTAGCATTTCACCCGGCGTGTTCTTTGATGTCTCCCCATTCATCGAGCATGTTTCAGAACTGATAAACAGAAGCATCGGGAGGCAGAAAGAAAAATCGGAAACGAAATTTGAATTATTCATAAATGCTAGTTTCCTGCTGCAGCTTAATAGTTACTGTTTTATTCCCCTTGAGAACTCCATAGGAATTTGCTGTATGTTTTTAGAGAAAATTTTCTCGTTACATTCGCTATAGTTGGTTATTGCAAATTCTTTGTCCTTTTCGAAAAGATGGAAGTTGTTGACAAGTTGTGAACAAAATACGGAATGTTGACAAAATATTATGGTTATCTAAGTAACTTGCTGTAAAATTTTTAAGTAACTAGATTATACATAGGAAAAATATCGTATTAAAATATTTAGATTTCATTTTGATATTTCGAATTGAAATCAAATGTCCCTGTTACTAAATGTTACATAAATCATCATTTCTAGTAATAATTTTTTTAAGGGGACAAGAAAATTTCTATATGAATTTTTTTCACCAAAAATATGAGATAATGTTTTACTTTGAAAAAATGAACGTAGATATACGATTTATTATCAAAAGCCATTTTTCAAATAACACAATATTTTTTCAACATTAAAACCTGTTTTTTTCATTCACCCTTATTTTAAACTTTAATAAAATATTTTTTCTAGTTAGATGGTTTTTGTTTTGAATTATTTATTTCGAAATGTTTAAGGTACATTACTCTTATATATACCTTCTGTAAAATTATGGTTATTCTTTATTGGCGTGTTTGTTATTAAATTTTGTACGGTACGGAAAATCTCTATTTTGTCGAGTTACAGAGGTTTTAATATAAATACATAATACATATAGCAATATATATATATATATATATATATATATATATATATATATATATATATATATATATATATATATATATATATATATATATATATATATATATATATATATATATATATATATAAATATATATATATATATATATATATATATATATATATATATAAATATATATATATATATATATATATATATATATATACACATATATACATATGTATATATATATAATATATATATAATATATATATATACACACACACACACACACATATATATATATATATATATATATATATATATATATATATATATATATATATATATATATATATATATAGATATATATATATATATATATATATAATATATATATATTAGTCGAGGAAAAAAAATACAAGAGTACATAAGTGCGAATTTTAAAAGATTAAAGAATTCCGCCTTCACATATTTAGCAACCAGAGTGGTACTTTAGTTAGAAAGCAAAATTATTAAAATATAATCTTAAAGAAACAAGAATTAAAATGAGTAAACGTATGATTTTAATGCAAGAAGACAGAAAACAAATATATACTTGATTTTAATCTTTTCATTTATATTTATATTTCTCATATATATTTCTCTACTGTGACAAACAAGTAAAATATAGAATCTTCAAAAATCGCTGCTGGAATATTCTGGCATCTTCTTTTAAGTAAACAACTTTAAATTAATTTCGCTTCGTTGCTTTTATGCCATACCGCTCACCTCCAGAATCAGAAACAAACTTTCGAAAATTCAAAGTTATGGAATTCTTTAGCATTTCACCCGGCGTGTTCTTTGATGTCTCCCCATTCATCGAGCATGTTTCAGAACTGATAAACAGAAGCATCAGGAGGCAGAAAGAAAAATCGGAAACGAAATTTGAATTATTCATAAATGCTAGTTTCCTGCTGCAGCTTAATAGTTACTGTTTTATTCCCCTTGAGAACTCCATCGGAATTTGCTGTATGTTTTTATAGAAAATTTCCTCGTTACATTCGCTGTAGTTGGTTATTGCAAATTCTTTGTCCTTTTCGAAAAGATGGGAGTTGCTGACAAGTTGTGAACAAAATACGGAATGTTGACAAAATATTAGGGTTATCTAAATATCATGCTGTAAAATTTTTAAGTAACTAGATTAGACATAGAAAAAATATAGTATTAAAATATTTTGATTTCGTATTGATATTTTGAAATGAAATTAAAAGTCCTTGTTACTAAATGTTACATAAATCATCATTTCTAATAATAAAAGATTTTTTTTTTAAGATGACAAGACTATTTCTATATGAAAAAATTTCACCAAAAATAGGACATGATACTTTACTCTGAACTTAGGAATACGCTTTGTTTTCAAAAGAAATTTGTCAAATAACACGAATTGTTACTATATTGAAACCTGTTTTTTGTCATGCACCATTATTTTAAATTTTAATAAAATATTTTTTCTAGTTTGTTGGATTTTGTTTTGAATTATTAATTTTGAAATGTTTGAGGTGCATTCCTTTTAAATATATCTTAAGTAAAATTTTGGTGATTCTGTATTGGTGTGTTTGTTATTAAATTTAATGTAGTAGGGAAAGTCACTATTTTCTCCAGTTATAGAGGATTTAATATAAATACATAGCATTATATATATATATATATATATATATATAGGATGTCTTGTCTATGCCTCGTCATTACCATGGATGTATTATTTGTATTTGTGCTTCAATGTTTCTTGTGTTGTTACGTCATTAAATGGTTTTTACCATTAATTTAGTCTGCCATCGAATTAGTCTAACGACACCCCTAGATATCGAAACCTACACACACACACACACACACACATATATATATATATATATATATATATATATATATATATATATATATATATATA
>CM063510.1:56977822-56980322 GCA_032207245.1 Pardosa pseudoannulata | reverse complement strand
GGATTGGTTCAGATTCAGAATTTGATGCAATAGAAAATAATTTTTTATTAAAAATCCAGAATTGTGCGCTTATGGAGATTATTATAATGCCCCTTAAGAACCTCTACTGCAAACGTAACTGTGGCGCAGTGGTCAGCAAAGTGGACTTCAGTACGAGAAATTCCAGGATCGAATCTCCATACAGGCAATGTGGGAAATTAAATTCAATCTCTTACTAGCTTTTCAGTAAACGAAAGTAGCATTTAGTTTGCTACTTTTGGTTAACGTGAACATCAATTAGTGGTGTGAGATCGAAGTTTTTGAAGATTACAATACTTTCTCATTAATACGAATACGAAAAAGTAAAAAAGCGTAGATCAAAAAATAAATAAAACAACTATAGATCTCAAATGATTGTGTTTAAAATAAAATAGTGATCAATTCTGACAAGTTTCTCTCGAAATTAATAAGGTGACAATTTCGAGTGCAAGCAAATGCTACAAAATCTACAACTGCCCCTGCACTGAAAATAAAAAATCAAACTAAAGAAATAATGTAATAAATGTGAGTACCTGATAATTAGAGCTCAATTATTCTACTTCTAAACGTAACTTCCAAGTATAGAATTAAAAGAACTAACAGACTGCTTTCGACAATGTATTTCCCTCTAGAGTAACTCTTGTTTCAAGGATGGACAGCAGAACTCATAAATAAGCCTAAAAGAATTTTGGTTTGGTTTGGTTTGGAGTGCCATTACTTTTTAACACTTAATTTAGGAAACTAATCCTATGTAACGCACAAAAGTATACTTCTACGTAACTTCCAAGTATAGAATTAATAAGCACTCGTGGACTGATTTCGACAATGTATGTCCCTCTAGGGTAACTCTTGTTTCAATTATGGACAGCAAAACTTGTAAATAAGCTAAAAAGAAATAGGGAATGAGATAAAAAAGTAGACTGTAAATCCCTAAAAAATTATATGCCATTTGATTGCATTTAAGTTACGAAAGTGTTTAATTTAGGAAACGAATCTTACTTTGTAAACCCTATAAAAGTAAACTATTAGAGCTCAACTGTTCTACTTCTAAACGTAACTATTAGTCAAACTTCAAGCCTAACTATTAGAGCTCAATTATTCTACTTCTAAACGTAACTTCCAAGTATAGACTTAATAAGCACTCATAGACTGATTTAGACAATATGTCCCTCAAGGGTAACTCTTGTTTTGACGATGAACAGCAAAACTCGTAAATAAGCCTAAAAGAAATAGGGAATGAGATAAAAAAAGGTAGATTATAAAATCTCTAAAAAATCATATGCCATTCGATTGCATTTAAGTTATGAAAGTATTTAATTTAGGAAACTAATCTTACTTTGTAAACCCTATAAAAGTAAACTATTAGAGCTTAATTATTCTACTTCTAAACGTAACTATTGGTCAAACTTCAAACCTAACTATTAGAGCTCAGTTATTCTACTTCTAAACGTAACTTCCAAGTATAGAATTAAAAGAACTAACAGACTGCTTTCGACAATGTATTTCCCTCTAGAGTAACTCTTGTTTCAAGGATGGACAGCAGAACTCATAAATAAGCCTAAAAGAATTAGGGAATGAGATAAAATAAGGTAGATTATAAAATCCCTAAAAACTTAAATGAAATTCGATTGCATTTAAGTTACGAAAGTGTTTAATTTAGGAAACTAATCTTACTTTGTAAACCCTATAAAAGTAAACTATTAGAGCTCAACTGTTCTACTTCTAAACGTAACTATTAGTCAAACTTCAAGCCTAACTATTAGAGCTCAATTATTCTACTTCTAAATGTAACTTCCAAGTATAGACTTAACAAGCACTCATAGACTCATTTTGACAATATATGTCCCTCAAGGGTAACTCTTGTTTCAAGGTGTAACAATGAGTTACACTACTGTACAACGCAAGAACGGGAGACTGACTGAGATCGAAGGGGATGCCAGTCCACCACCCCTCCCTTCGACCCCATTGGACAAGAGGGGTTGCTAACGCGGATCAGTCATCTTTGGCCCTTTTAACAGCAGTCATCGGACTTGTTCGGTAGACTTGAAGGCCCCTTACGAGAAAGAGCAAGCAAAGACGGAGTGAATAGATAGCATCACCAGAGGCAGGAGTTCTCTACCATTTTCATCAGTATATGGAGACTCCATATTTATGCATAAATTGCTTTATTTGCTTCACCAGATTGTTCTTCATCAAAAATAGTACTGTAAATAAAGAGTCTGCAAAAGGGTAAGTCTTCGTTCCTTTGTATATGGTGTCTTATTCTTTGTGTTATCTCAACAAGCCTGGTATGACTGGAACGCAATACAAGGATGGATAGCAGAACTCGTAAAGAAACCTAAAAGAAATAGGGAATGAGATAAAAAAAGTAGATTATAAAATCTCTAAAAACATATATGCCATTCGATTGCATTTAACTTATGAAAGTATTTAATTTAGGAAACTAATCTTACTTTGTAAACCCTATAAAAGTAATCTTTAC
>CM063510.1:56960322-56972822 GCA_032207245.1 Pardosa pseudoannulata | reverse complement strand
TACGATTTCTATTCCCACTAAAAGAAGCTAGGATTTCTTCTGTATTAGAGAAACATATTCATTAGATTTATTTTGATTCCGGCTAACTTGTGATAAGATTTTCAATCGGTTGGTAATTTTTCCTATCATCTGAAAAATCCCCGCAATTTTTTAATTTGAAAATGAATCCTAAACTTATTCTGTTACTTTTTCAACATTTACAGGTTTACATGTAATAAAACCTACAAAGTGCAAACCAAATGAAAAAGTCGCAAAAAGTATTCAGGTGACCTGAAGATGTCAAGCTACTGAACCTTTTTTTCCTGGACGGCCATCTGATGGCAGGTCAGCTTTGAGAGCCCTCTCTTCCTTTTCCCGTCAGGAGGTTAACCCTTTAAGCGGTTCGCACGTACAATTCCGCCGGCTGTCAAGTACAATTTTTGACCTCCAAAAACGTTCCGAAAATGGATGTATTGGAGTTTTGAGGCAGGAGGGTCAGGTCGATTGTTTAGGAACTACACCCCTCTTTGACTGACGTTTATTGAGGGATGCACCCCTACTCCCTGAGGCACAAAGACGCTGATAGCTTCTCATATGGCTTTGTCAATCTCTATTTCGAAGTATTTCTTTTTCGGTAACACATGTATCTCTAATTGCACCACTTAAATATCTTGGATGACTTTCGTAAAAAAAAAATAAATAATTCTCTTAAAAAAGATTTTTATTCGTAATTTTAAAATCTCTTACTTCTTATGGAATGATCTTCGAGACTTGACAAGTTTTATGTGTATTAAAAATTAACAATCTATAATGTCTATTTATATATCTATTTATAATCGGAAGTAAAGGGACAATAACGAGGGTGGGTTTCCCTTGTTCCAATCTAGTCGACAAAGGATGAAGTAAAAAATCATAGAACACTTTGGTCACTGACACAATAGAACTTAAACGTATTTTTTGGAGACTTTTTTCCCTTGGTGTGTTCCACTCGGAGGGTTAAGTGACGGCCAAGTGACATTCTCAAAATATGCCCAACCCATGACCATCTAAGCTTTTTTATTATTAGAGTTATGGGTTTGCTAATGGTGCGGATATACAAAACATTATAGGAAATTTTGTCTGGCCTGTATCATTTTACTAATTTTCTTAGGCATTTAATTAGGAAAGTATTAAGATATTTTTTTTGCTGTTTTGTTATTTTTCATTAGTTACTACCATATAGTATAATTGCTCTAACAGTTTAAATTGAAGATTTTAATGTGAGTTTTTTGTATATTCCTCCCGATCTCCATATTTTATATAGAGACCTGAAAACATATTGTACTTTTTAATTATTGTTTTTATATCATTATATGTACCTCCTTCAGCAGAAATGTATGTTATTAGATGTATAAAAGGTATAGTCCACAATATTCTGGATGTATGTACCCAGAGTTTTTTTTCACCCTCGATAAGTTGTTTTTTAATTTAATTATGTTACTAGATAGAGAATGTTTTAAAGATTGCTCTGCGAAAAATGCTGGACCATAAACTACTCACTTACTCCAGAAAATAAAACCACTGTTACTACATCATCATCATATTTAACCAGGAGAGTTATAGTACTTAACCGTATAAATAGTACGAAATCAGGAGAATCGGTAACCCTTCTCGAAGATGATCTAATTTACAAGGAATCTACAGCATGACGGTATGTGGTCCGTTTGGGTTATCAAATCAAGTAAGAAGATATTTTAACCGTATTCTTTTTAATTTACTGACAATTATAAAAAATAATATAAAATTAATTTAACATAATGTAAATGAAACAAAAGGCAGTCACTAAAACAGCAGTACACTAAGAATCCATATCAAAAATACATTCAAACATTGTAGGTTAATTTTGAAGTAGATACATATTTTATTCTTACTACTTTTAATAAAAACAAAATTATATAAATGGCCTCTAAAAACAAATGTAGTTAGTTATCATTAAAATAAATGATTATCGTAACTGTTGTATCGAGGAAAAGATATCCGATGTTTTCACAGAAAATATATAGATTAAGATTGAGTTGATAAAATCAATCAGGTTTAAATATACTTTAGTTATTTTTTTCTGGAAAAAATAAGTTTTCATTAGTGGTGGTTTTTCTAACGTAAGGGTACATCAGTTCTAAAAAAACTCAATTTCACCTTAAAGAAAATCTTCGGTTAGTTTGATGTATTTTTAGAGTAGCATGTCAAGCAGTAGTATATAACCTTAAATTCAATATGTCCCTATAATATGAAAATATACAGTTTGCTACTCAATTAAAACTGCCTACTCCTTAGAATATTTTACAAATGAACATATTCATAAAAATATGGTTTTTTAGTAGCATAATCTTTTAAAGTCGTTATAGCTTTGCAGAACTTTGTTCTTTTTTAAATATCTGTTGATAGAGGAAATTATTTGTTGTACACAATATTAAAACTTTTAAAAGTTTATTAAAACCAATAATTCCTCTTAAAAAGGCGCAATCTAATATTCTTTCCATATTATCCGTTTTATGCGATACTGGTTTTGAAATATAAAGCATTGGAAGATAGTACAATTCATAACATTATGTACATCATTTTATTAAAAACATTTAAAATGTATATTATATTTTAGTAAAAAATATTAAAATAGGCATATTTAAAAATCTAAGTATTATTAAATATTACAAAGCATTAATACATACTTTCTTGATAAAAGTTTGAGGAAAATCAAAGAATATTTATAAACTTTCAGAAATTAATAAAGGATGTTTGCTAAGTCAAACTACCCGATTGATTTATAAGCATTATACGGAATACTTATAAGCAAAAATTGGAATTCGATTCCTTTGCCACCCCAGTACAATCAGCAGGCATCGAGAGAGATGGGTTAAGGCCATCATTCGGGGTGTTCAGCCGAGCATGGTTCATTTGACCGGGGGATTCGCCATGAGCTCTTCTCCCTAACCAAACATGGGTAGGAAACGTGGCCGAGTTACACAATTCATTACCGGAGTCAAGAAAACATGAAATTTCCGAGATCTAATCACTGCCAGGGACCGTACTTATATGAAATGCTTGTATTTAATGATACTGTCAGCTAAATGCAAGACGTTTAGCAGAATGTGCTCTAAACTCAAATATTACGACTAAACAGGCACAAATAACTGATATGGACAGAAAAGTATTGATACTCGAAGAACTTAACTACAACGGGACACAGTAACTTTCAAAACTCAAAGGTTATTATCATTTTCTTTTCAATGCGGGCCATATGCTTTATTAACATTCACTTTTTACAAAGTCCCAAGTACTTATTGCCCATTTTAACTCGTGGGCACCAACGAAATTTTCTCTATGAATTGAGAACACAAATGGCAGCTTTCGGCACAAATGGCAAGAAAAGTCGTACTCAGAATATAAACCTACACCCTCCAGCAAAATAATCAATTTTTTTACGTTTGAAATGTCTTACGTTTCCAAAAAGAGCTTACGATAGTTTAGTAAATAATGTCAGGTCTGTATCACGTCAGAATTTAAATTCACCCTACAACATAATAATCAAAGATTTACGTTTGAAATGTCTTACTCTTCCAAGAAGAGCTTACGATAGTTTAGTAAATAATATCAGGCCTGTATCACGTCAGAATTTAAACCACACCCTACAACATAATAATCAAATGTTTATATTTGAAATTTCTTACTCTTCCAAAAAGAGCTTACTATAGTTTAGTAAATAATGTCAGGACTGTATCACGTCAGAATTTAAACCCACACCCTGCAGCATAATAATCAAAGGTTTACGTTTGAAATGTCTTACCCTTCCAAAAAGAGCTTACCATAGTTTAGTAAATAATGTCAGGCCTGTATCATGTCAGAATTTAAACTCATACCCTGCAGGATAATAGTCAAATGTTTACGCTTGAAATGTCTTAAGCGTCCAAAAAGAGCTTAGGATAGTTTAGTAAATAATGTCAGGCCTGTATAACGACAGAATTTAAACCCACACCCTCCAATGTAACAATAAAATGTTTACGTTTGAAATGTCTTACGCTTGGAAAAATCGCTTAGGATAGTTTAGTAAATAATATTAGGCATGTATCGAGTCAAATATCTTCTTACATTTGTTCCGGAATGACACAATATTCAAGATAGTCCGATCTACACATCTAGTAAGAACATACATTTTTTACAAATATTTAGATAACGTCATAACTAAATCAAAGTCTATTTTCCAGGGCTTACAAGCTATACAGATATCTTTATGCTAAACATTGCTGTAAGATGCCAGTCATTTAGCACTACCCAAGGAGCAATTTTATCTTAAAATCTACAAACGAAGATAAGGTAACCCACGATGGATCTTTCAAGGACCAAACTGGACACCTTCCAGGCTTGGAGTGCCACCTCCAAAGGTATCGTTTCGAATTGGAGAATATTTCTACCACGAAAGTATTTTATGTGTCCTAATCACTGTTATTAAATATGGTAGAACTAGTCAGCTCCAGTGTCAAACTCATAACCTTCCAAATATGATATCGACACCTTTGGTAACTAAGCTACGACGGCTCACTAAATTAAAGTAAAATGGTTACAATGAGATATCAAAATATCAAAGAAATGAAAAGAAAACCCTGGTTATAATGAAATCGGGAACAATGAAAATGTGGAAATTAAATATTCTTACTTGGAATCAGTTTACAAAATAATATTGCCGCATAAAGAAGCTTAACCAACGAGCTCAGTGTCCGAATGGTCAAAGTACGAGATCCAGATCCGAAGATTGCGGGTTCGATGCTTGCTATGGCAGCTTATCTAAAGTACGGATTTTTAATTTAAAAATGTTATTTATTGTTTCCTTATGTTCTTGAATATTCTAGATCTTTCTTTAATATGTAAATTAGTTATTTCTCGAATATTCTGTTCGGGTATAAAAGCTGATACCCACTAGTTGTAGGCAACTTCTCGATCTTGTAAAGTTGCGAGTTGCTACTTAGCTTCAATAAAATCTTCTGTTAAGTTAAACGGTGTGTTCATTCGAATCTTCGTGACAATATTACATTTAGGAAATAATTTAAAAACTAAATTTTAAAAAATGTTAATGTTAAAAATTGAACAACTTAACATATATTACACTTATTTAAAAGATATTTAAATGTAACAGAAAAAAGTTTAAGAGAGATCAAAATTTTAATGACATTGTACACACAAATGAATAAAATTAAATAGAATCTTATTTATGTAGTGAGATTAAAGGAATATTTCTAAGTTTATAAATTGTTATCACCCTGTTGAATTTTCTTGAAACTAACAGCGGTTATTAGTTGTTTATCATTATTTCAAATGATGATAAAGAACTTGGAAAGTTGTAGAAGTCCAATAAAAGCAGTTATTAGTTATTTACCATCATTTCAAATGATATATTTATTGCCATTTCAAAGGATGAAAAACTACTTGGTAAGTTGTACAAAGTCCAATAAAAGCAGTTATAGATAGATCCATAAATAGACGTAGGTTTAGTTATATATAACAATCTTCATAGGCTTATATGTAGACATTAAAAAATAAAAAAAAACTTTTCAACTACTCTATAGAAGTTTTCAGATCACATGTTTAATAACAGCACTCTTAAAATATAATTGGCAAAAGACTATTAAAATGTTAAAATGGTAATTAGATTTTAAAAAATAAATTGCATTTGCAGAAATGAATTACATAGGCATTCTTTTGAAATATGTCTTTTTGATGTTTTAATATAATAATTTATTTGATTATAATAAAGTATATACCTATTTGGGGGGGGGGTTACTCGTGTTCGTAGCATACTTTAAGCTACACATGACACCTAGGAAGTGCTAAATGAGTAAAGACATGCATGATTGGAGCAATGTATACAGTCATGGAAGTTTTTTGTGTTTTGTACTGTAATGCTGGAGGGATGTCATATGCAAATAAGATCTTGTAACTTGAGAATATCTGTCAAGAGAAGACTGTCGCATGAACATGTATAATATCCCCTTCTGCATTCCATGTAAACAAAAGTTTGAAATGGACAAAGACCAACAGCCGAACGATGGCTGATTGGTTAGGGTGCTGGCCTTCGGTACCGGAGTTCGTAGGTTCGAATCCCACAATGGCATGGATGTTCGTAGATGTTCGTAATCGGCTTTAAGCTGTAGGTCTCGGTTTCATTACCTCTCGTGTTGAAAAAGTAGACCGTAGTACTCCAAACCAAAGCCCAGCTTACAAAGTATTCATCTTTCAAAGAGAAAACCTCTGTAATCCATATTGGGAGGCAAGAGATCATGCAATCGAATCCCAGAGAGTGATTTTCATTCGTTTGTAATATTTTATTCCTCCTTTTTTAATGTTCTTGTTTCTTATTGTAGGTTTTTTTTAACTTTGTTACTGTTTTATCTTTTTGTTTTTGTTTTAATTATTTACCTCTTCAATTTCTTTCATATGTGACATATGGAAGCAAATGATGTAGAATCAACAGCTTCTGCAATAAAAATATACCTATATATAGGTCTTCAAAAGTACTTCAAGTGCATATATTTTGTTTATTTGGGATTTATAGTTAAGGAGGTATATTTATTTCTTGTAATACTCAAGTAGTGCCTTCAGTAATTCAAAAATAACATAAAATTCGTTATATTGAGATTTTATGTAGTATAGAGTAAAGAGTTTATATCAACAGCGGCCTTTTGGAGGTATTGTAACCCCTGCTATGGCTCGACAATGCTAAAAAAAGTATCCGCAGAGATCACAACATATATAACCATTTTCAGAAGGGATTCACAAGGTGCAGTTAAATAGAACAACTAGTTCTAGACACAGGTATTTATTCAACCCTCCAAGTTGAACACATCTAGAAAAAATTCTCCAAATCACGCTAATGTCAGTGGCCAAAGAGTTCTATGATTTTTACCTTCACCCTTTGTCGACTAGAATGGAATATGGAAAACCCACCCTCGTTATTGTCCCTTTACTTCTGGTTACATATAGATATTTAAATAGATATTATAGATTGTTAATTTTTAATACACATAAAGCTCTTCAAGTCTGGAATATTATCCCATAAGAAATAATGGATTCTAAAAGTACAAATAAAAATATTCTTTGAGAGACTTATTTATACTTTTTACGAAAGTCATCCAAGATATTTAAGGAGAAGAATTAGAGATACATCTGTTACCGCAAATGAAATACTTCGAAATAGAGATTTACAAATCCATGAAAAGCTATCAGCGTCTTTGTGCCTCAGGTGGTAGGGTTGCATCCCTCAAGAAATGTCAGTGAAAGAGGGGTGCAGTTCCTAAACAATAGACCTGACCCTCCTACTTCATAACTCCATGGGGGAAATCACTGGCAAAAATGTACATTACATCCATTTTCGGAGCGTTATTGGAGGTCGAAAACTGTACGTTTTGAAGTCATCATCGGTTTGGCGGAATTGTACGTGCGAAGTGCTTAGAGAGTTAAGATAGTATAATGAAAACAAGAAATAAACATCATCATAAACAAACATCAACACCTTCGATGCAACCGAGCTTGGTGCTACTGGCATGCTGACTCTTATAGAGGCAGACAACATATACAGATATTTGCATATTTACAAGGAGATGATATGTTGCCACAAATAAAAATACTATAATTAAGACTTTACAAATACCAGTACAAATGAATGAATTCATGTTACAATATGTGAAAATACATTACAATATTTAAATTATATACAAGGCACTATTTACAAAGACTGTACATTAAGTCAACGGCCTTAATAAGAAATGACGTCAAATCACGTAATCACCACAGGGGTTACACGAAACACTAAAGATTATTCCATGTATATGGCGCACTTTGGATTTTCACCTTTAAGTTTTGGGAAAAGAAATGCTTGTTATACACGAGTAAATGCGGTATAGCCTTATTTTATATTACATTAAAAAAAGACAAAGGTCTGAATCAATTGCAGTTTTATCAAAATCTACTATATCACACGAAATTGTAGTATGACGTCATATTGCGTAATCACCACAGCGGTATCAAAAAAAGGTATTTTCAAATTATGGTGAGTCTACAACAAGCCATGTGAATTTATATAAAATAAAATTCAGAAAAATGCATATAAGCATAACAACTGATATGCATATTCTCGCTATATAAAGAGAAATATAAAACAAATTTTAAAATGCATTGTTTTGATTTATTTGTGTGAAAGTATTGTTCAAAAATTTTAAAAGTCTAAAACATAAGTATATAACTTTATATTGTTTTAATATTTCATATGCTGATTCAATTGAACGCATTGTAAAGCAAACAAGTATTAATATGTACAAAGAAAACATTGACTATTTAACATTTATTTTCTTAAACACATTTAACAAAACATGTTTATTCTAAAAACAATCATTTAATACTGCTTTCACTAAATTTCAATCTTTATAAAAATGCCTAATAAAAATTTTATCTTTATTCCTCTTTTTATTCAAAGAAAATTTCTTTATCCGCAATGTTTTGATATCCTTTCAACCGTTTTCCTTAACGCATGTTCGTCTCCAACCGTGGAACAGTATGTAACAAGGCATGATCAAATTTGCCATGTGAGGGTCGGGCTCCCCCTTTCATTAAACAACTGCTCCCTGCGTCAATAGGATGAAGTTTTTCCTTCTCTATTTATACGGATGGATGAAGGGGGCAGAAATTTTTGTAAGTAATCACAAAGAGTTGGAATTCACAAGATGGGTATAGTATTCATTCCTCCACAGCTATAAAAATATTCTTTTGATTCTAATAATGATTTATGTAGTTATTCAGTTCTCTAAACATTAGCTTGTCTATTATCAAATGAAATTTTATAAAGTAAAAATTTTAATAGATTATATCTTCCGAAAATTATCTATTTTTATAATAAATAAGAATAAAGATGTTCAAATAAAGTAAATGAATATGTTTTATTCTATTTCGAAAGCAAAATGTTTCCTTGAATATTTTCACACATCTGGCTATTCAAAAACTTTTTTCTTAAGTACTGTTAGACTAGCATATAGCCCGTCATGTGACGGGATTAGTAAAATTTTTAATTTTCCAGAATTGTAATGTACCCTATGAGGGAGGTAAAAAATTGGTTTGTTATTTGGCTGAGAATTATCTGGTACATGCTTAACCCTCTAAGCGGTTCGCACGTACAATTCCGCCGGTTGTGATTTACAATTTTCGACCTCCAAAAACGTTCCGAAAATGGATGCATTGTACATTTCTGCCAGTGGCTTTCCCCCATGGTTTTTTGAGGTAGGAGGGTCAGGTCGATTGTTTAGGAACTGCACCCCTCTTTGACTGAAATTTATTGAGGGATGCACCCCTACTCCCTGTGGCACAAAGACGATGATATCTTCTCATGGCTTTGTAAATCTCCATTTAAGAATTTCGTTTGCGGTAACAGATGTATCTCTAATTGCACCACTTAAATATCTTGGATGACTTTCGTAAAAATATATAAATAATTCTCTTAAAAATATTTTTATTCATACTTTTAGAATCCATTATTTCTTATTGGATGATCTTCGAAACTTGACGAGCTTTATGTGTATTTAAAATTAATAATCTATAATGTCTATTTATATATCTATAACCGGAAGTAAAGGGACAATAATGATGGTGGGTTTCCCGTATTCCAATCTAGTCGACAAAGGATGAAGTAAAAAATCATAGAACACTTTGGTCACTGACACAATAAAACGTATTTTTTGGAGACTTTTTTTCCTCGGTGTGTTCCACTCGGAGGGTTAATTTGTTTATCTTCGTACTCCTCTAAAGTCTCCCGATACGTTGAATGTAGTTTAGAATCACACTGAACTCATTTAGTCAATCCGCATGGTTATGTATGAAAAACAAGCACACAAATGAACAAACTTAATTTCCAAAGATATATAGCTTAAAAGTTAGATATTTATTAGTCCGTAAAATAGACTCCTAGACTTTTATGAAATAAATTTGTTGTTAATACCGGTGATATACATTTCATTGAAACAAAAAATAATCGATGATTAAATTAAAAACTAGCCCATATGTACCTAATCTATTATTTAATACAAATATAAAAGAAAATTATTTACGTAATATCTAAGTTCAGTGATAAAACGTATGAAAGTAATACAGACGATATTTAAATATTTTAAAATAAGAAATGCTTAAAGGAGATGTTAAAGGAATGAATTCATAATGTTAGAAAAAATGTTATTTTTACCTATTTATTATGTGATAAATCGATAAATTTAATGTCCTGCTCTTAACATTAAGTCAACGACCTTAATAATATATAATGTGTATGACGTCAAATTGCGTAATCACCACAGCGGTATAAAAAAAATGCATTTTCAAATTATGGTGAGTCTACAACAAGCCACGTGAATTTACATAAAAGAAAATCCAAATGAATACATATAAACATTATAACTGATATACATATGCTCCATTATATAGTGAGGAATATAAAACATTTTTTAAAATGTATTGTTTTGATTTAATTGTGTGAGAGGATTGTTTATAAATTTTAAGAGTCAAAAACATAAATATATAACTTTATACCGTTTTGATATTTCATATGTTGATTCAATAGAACTCAATGTATTAATATGTACAATGAAAACATTGATTATTTAGCATTTATTTTCTTAAACACGTTTAACAAAACATGTTTATTGTAAAAACAATCATTTAATAATGCTTTCGCTAACATTTGATTCTTTAAAAAAAACCTAATAAAACTTTTATCTTTATCCCTCTTTTTATTCAAAGAAAATTTCTTTATCCGCAATGTTTTGATATCCTTTCAACCGTTTTCCTTAACGCATGTTCGTCTCCAATCGTGGAACAGTATCTAACAAGGCATGATCAAATTTGCCATGTGAGGGTCGGGCTCCCCCTTTCATTAAACAACTGCTCCCTGCGTCAATAGAATGAAGTTTTCCTTCTCTATTTATACGGATGGGTGAAGGGGGCAGGATTTTTTGTAAGTAATCACAAAGAGTGGGAATTCACAGGATGGGTATAGTATATAATACTCCACATCTAAAAAAGATTTTTTTGCTTCTAATAATGATTTTTGTAGTTATTAAGTCCTCTAAACATTAGCTTGTCTATTATCGAACGAAATTTTATAATATAAATAGTTTAACATATTATATATTCCTAAAATTATCTGTTTTTATAATAGATAAGAATGAATCACAAAGAGTGAGAATTCAAAAGATGGGTATAGTATTTATTCCTCCAAAACTAAAAAAGGATTTTTTTTCTTTTAATAATGATTTATGTAGTTATCAAGTGCTCTAAACATTAGCTTGTCTATTATCAAACGAAATTTTGTAATATAAATAGTTTAATATATTATATATTCCTAAAATTATCTGTTTTTATAATAGATAAGAATGAATCACAAAGAGTGAGAATTCACAAGATTGGTATAGTATTTATTCCTCCAAAACTAAAAAAGGATTTTTTTTTGCTTTTAATAATGATTTATGTAGTTATCAAGTCCTCTAAACATTAGCTTGTCTATTATCAAACGAAATTTTATAATATAAATAGTTTAATATATTATATATTCCTAAAATTATCTGTTTTTATAATAGATAAGAATGAATCACAAAGAGTGAGAATTCACAAGATTGGTATAGTATTTATTCCTCCAAAACTAAAAAAGGATTTTTTTTTTTGCTTTTAATAATGATTTATGTAGTTATCAAGTCCTCTAAACATTAGCTTGTCTATTATCAAACGAAATTTTATAATATAAATAGTTTAATATATTATATATTCCTAAAATTACTGTTTTTATAATAGATAAGAATGAATCACAAAGAGTGAGAACACACAAGATTGGTATAGTATTTATTCCTCCAAAACTAAAAAAGGATTTTTTTTTTGCTTTTAATAATGATTTATGTAGTTATCAAGTCCTCTAAACATTAGCTTGTCTATTATCAAACGAAATTTTATAATGTAAACAGTTTAATATATTATATCTTCCTAAAATTATTATTTAATCCTTTCCTAAAATTATTATTATTAATAATCCGTTGTTATAATAAATAAGAATGAATCACAAAGAGTGAGAATTCACAAGATGGGTATAGTATTTATTCCTCCAAAACTAACAAAGGATTTTTTTGCTTCTAATAATGATTTATGTAGTTAATAAGTGTTCTAAACATTAGTTTGTCTATTATCCAACAAAATTTTATAATGTAAACAGTTTAATATATTATAACTTCCGAAAATGATCTGTTTTTATAATAAAGAAGAATGTATCAAAAAGAGTGAGAATTCACAAGATGGGTATAGTATTTATTCCTCCACATCTAAAAAAAGGATTTTTTTGCTTCTAATAATGATTTATGCAGTTAATTAGTGCTCTAAACATTAGATTGTCTATTATCAAACGAAATTTTATAATGTAAATAGTTTAATATACCTTCCTAAAATTATCTATTTTTATAATAAAGAAGAATGTATCA
>CM063510.1:56947822-56957822 GCA_032207245.1 Pardosa pseudoannulata | reverse complement strand
TTTATTCTGTAATGTATTGCTCATTTTGATCAATGACCTTTTGCCATCTTTCAGGAGGCATCTTAATCAAACGTTCATAAAACTTCTGGTTTTTATTAGCAAAAGAAAACGGAATCAGGTACGATTTGACATCATCATCATTATTTAAATGTTTACCATTCAAGGAGTTTTATAAAGATAGGAACAAAAACTAATCAGATGGTGCAAGATCAGGACTATATGGTGGATGTGGCAAAACATCCCAACCAAGCTCCAATAATTTTTGCCGAGTGACCAAAGATGTGTGTGGCCTTGCATTGTCATGATGGAATACAACACATTTTTGATTTGTCAATTCGGGCCGCTTATTTTCAACTGCTTTGTTTAATTTCGTTAGTTGATTAATGTCGATCGTTCGGTTGGGTAGTAAGAGTTCAAAGTAGACAATTCCTTTGTAATCCCACCAGACTGATAACAAAACCTTCTTTTGATGAATATCAGCTTTTGATGTTGTTTGAGTGTGTTCACATGGCCTGCTCCCCGATCTTTTCCGCTTGATATTGTTGTAAACAATCCATTTTTCATCGCCAGTTATCAGTCGTTTTAAAAAATGGATTATTTTCATTACGTTTCATTAACAAATCGTAGCTGCTAATGCGTTGCGTTAAATGCATTTCTTTCAGTTCGTGAGGAACCCATATATCGAGTTTTTGAACATAGTCAAGTTGTTTTAAGTGATTTTCAATGCATGTATGTGATACATGAAGCTTTTCTGCAATCTCAAGTGTTGTACTGTGACGATCCGAATCGATTATTGCTTTGATTTGGGCATCATCAACTTCAACTGGACGACCAGAGCGTTTTTCATCTTTGTGTGAAAAATCACCAGAACGAAATTTGGCAAACCAATTTTGACACTGCCTTTCTTTTAAGGCTTCCATAAACACCATAAACATCACATAACTTTTTATGAGCTTGCGATGCTTTTTTCCCTTTGAGGAAATAAAAAAGCAAAATATGACGAAAATGTTCCTTTTGATTTTCCATTCTTCAACGAAGGCCAAGCGAAAACTACGCAAGCGATCAAAAAAATTTTTTTTACTAATTGACAGCTGAATTGCCAACTACAAAATAACAAAATGTGTTTTACATTTGTACTACGTCTGCAAACCTAAAAATTCAACTGACGCCATCTATGAGTGAAATCCGCAATTACTTAGTTGCCAACCCAATAGTATATCTTAGCAGGATAGTATATCTTAAAATATATAATTATAAAAAACTGAATTCTTTAAACAGTGCTACTGATTTTATGTACTAAAAACATCTTTATTTGCGAATATTCATGAAATTTTTAAGAAAACACTTCTCTTAAATTGACTAGTAATGAATAGGTTTCCATAAATAAACATTGATTATATTTTAATTTATAAATTTTTAATTACTGAAATGAAAGGAATACATTACTGAAAACCTTTTAATTTAAGAACATATAATTCTTCTCATAGAAAATATCATTTCATTGAAAAAGTTTAGCAAGTCATCAATTAATATTATTTCAAACAGTTTCCCTAAAATTTAAGAATAAACTTTTCTTTTCCCCGTATTATTCATATAAATGTCTTTTCAGAATAATAACTTATTCATCGAAACTATAAATTTCAGGTTATTCTACGAAGTTTTTATTAAAAGTGTGGGAAATTTAGTAAGATACAGAAAAAGTTTGTTTGCACGAGAAAAAGCAAGTCTGTAGTCCAGATGACAATTTTCCCAAACTGTGTTCAGAAGGTTACTATATCAACAGAATTCTAATACTAAAAGGTTCTTTAGCAAAGTAAAACAAGAATGTAGAACTACTTCGTTAGCATTTTTTCTGGGCAAGATAATTCTTTTGTAACATAAATCATGTGTAAAGATTAATGCATAAAATTAGTTTTATAATTTATCTTCCTTACTTTAAAAATATATTTAGATCTTAGTAAGAAAACAGTCAAAAGAAATATAAAATTTCGTTTATTATCTACTATTCAAAAATCCTCAGGCAACAGAGATTCTAACAAAAAATTTCGCTTTATTAAGGAAAGAATATACTTCACGTAAGAGTTTTTCTGACATATTTTATTTAGCATTTTATCTAGGAGATGTGAAGTTTTATATCCGATGGTGAATAACTAAAGATTTTAGGATTAAACTACAAAGAATGCGTGAGCTATATATCAGGATATATTTATAAAAGAGTTGATTTGAAAATAATGTTTCACTTATATATGGGAGTAGTTAATATTACATATATAATCTAGTTCATTCATTAAAAAAATTATTCATCTCAGAGTTTACACTCATGTTCGTAAAAAAATATGCAAACATTTTTAACTTCCTGTTACAATAAGTTACATTCGGTATTTTAATGTTGTTTAATTTTTAAAGATTAAGAATAATATATTAACTTTAAAAATATTTGTATAACATTTCCACTTGTTTTTCGAGAGCAAAAAAATCCAAAAATGACCGAGCGTGGTTATAAAGAATGTGTCATAGAATCTTTCACCTTTTCACGTGATAAAGATTGTTTAAAAATTTTCTTATGCAAATCGTTCATCAGTTGAAATATTTCCTATATAGCTTAAGAGCGAGCTTATGAAATCAAATATGTACTCAGGTACATAAGGTACTTAGCCACCATAATCAGTGTGCTTTATTAAATTAGTCTCTCAATACTTAACATAATGCACAAACCAAATCCAATAAATTACAAAAACCATTTAAAAAATTTTTCTCCATTTAAATTAATACATAATAGTTCTTTAGTTTCATAATTCATTAATTTCATTTTAGTTTAATAATCATATAGTTCATTTATTCTCTACGACAGGAAGTGAACAATTTAAAAAGAGTTGTTTAATCACTAAAATCTTCAGTCTTAATCATTTCATAATCATTTTTGCAATGTTTTTATCATTTTTTAGAGTGCACAAAATTGACAATTCCTATTCAAATGCTAAGTATAGTAGAAAAAATGTTATATTCTCACTATAAAGTCTGTATTAATTTCTCCAATGAAACAAAAGGAAAATAGATTTTGAAAGAGAACCGATGCCAACATTTTTAAATCTGCTTGCGCTCTTTTGTTTCCAAAAGAACCATTTACTAATTTTTTGTATAAAAGTGAACGTTATAAAATATATAATCAATGTGTAAAGCGTATATGTATAAAAAAAAGAATATGAAACATATATAACCTGAAAATTCTATGTTTTGTATTGTAACAATACGTTACATTCGGTTCAGCTTTTTAACCCCTTCTTGTAAACCTTCGTCAATGACTTACAGAACAGGATCGGTTTGAAATAGGAAGAAACTTTGGACTTCTCCCAACCAATAGAAGGTCTCGTTGGTTTGGCGGGATTCTGATCCCTACGTTCTTAAGTAGAACCCTGTTTTTCTCCGGGGGCAGTCTAATTTTTTAAAGGACAAGGTTGTTACCAGAGGAAAGAAGAGGGTGAACGCTGCTCGCATCTACCGTTTGCGGGATAGACATTTTTTAGTGCGACACGAGACAAAGGAAAAGGGAGACCATTTTTTTGAGAGACCGAAGCCGAGTCCAGAGGAGTCTTCCATATCTACTAATGATAAGTTTTGTTCCAGTTGTATTCCTTAGGCATTTAATTGTATAAAATCATGTAATCAAGACATATTTGTCAAGGTGTGTTTATTAATGAGTATTACTTTCTTCCTATTCTTAAACACTAAATCAGCGTAACATTAGTTTTACGCTTCTTTGTACAAAATAAGGGATATATTGTACTTCGGAAATATTTTAACTTTAGCGTTTAAACGAAAATATTCAATTTAAACGTACCTCTGTTAATTTTGATATGTTTCAATGTAACATTTCGACGTACGTATGAGAAAAATTTAATTTTAAAACTTCAAATATTGTTAAATCTAGGTAGAATTATAGATTTTAATCTACATTTTATGTATAATAATGTAATAGTATAATAATAAGGGCCTACAAATGATACTTATGTATCCACTTGTAAATTAAACAAGGTTAACAAGACCATTAATTTTAGTTGCTACATGTAGTAATATATATAAATATTAAGATAATACTGAGTATGATTAAGGCAATTAAAGTGATACAGTGTGTGTAATTTAAGATCTTTACAAAGAAGTCACACTGTCCTATCTTCCCATACCTCTTATTTAACAAGCAGTGCCTTGCAAGAATGTTCTGAGATTCGTGCTTCTACTGTCTATCCCAGTAAATTATGCAAAGTACTTCAGTACATCTTCCATTTTATTGTGATTGGTTCTTTACAATGCACTTCTTTGCTAATGTTTTACACGACCAATTTACGTCATACGTGTCTCGTTTGACTCCATTATGGTTTTTCCATGCTTTAGTTTGCACACGTAAAAAGTGGGCGTTACCATTCAAAAATTTAGAAATTTTGTCACTGTAATCGTAACTGTGAGAGGTTTATTGTTTTAAATCATCACACTCTGGACCCCATACATTCCTATAACTAAGTCTAAACTTCCATTTCCATTGGTTAGACGGTTCGGCCACTAGGGACTCATGTATAAGGGAAGTTGCTTTTAGTTCATCCGATATATATATATATATATATATATATATATATATATATGTGTGTGTGTGTGTGTGTGTGTGTGTGTGTGTGTATAATTAGGAGTTTGAGAGCAAAAAATGCAGCGCACTCTTTTAACGCTGGTGATTGAATCTTTAATAACTTATTATAAAAGCACTTGACGAGTAGGGATTGGGGGAGAGTGTCTTGAGAAGGGGTTGTTGCATGAAATATGGCTAAATGGAGTTCCTTTGTTAGAATGTGGACGCTAGCCTCCATTTTTGATAGTTGACAGTTGAACTGTGCAATGTACATGAATAAAGGCATCATGAAGATATCATTGGCTCTATGACTTTCATATGCCTGTAATATATTTATTTATTTATTTATTTATTAGAGAAGTAACAGGTATGATTATGCTATTTTACGCTCCCTTCCGTTTCGAAAATTGTTTAACGGAGAATTGTAATACAAGACTGTACGGGATTTGATGCAGAAGACTTCTCCCTTACACTCGTCTATTATATTCTGACTACATTCATTATACTTATATTTCTCCAATGAAACAAATGTAACGTAAAAGAAGGGGAATTTTAAAACGTACCGTCTGTATTTATACATATACCTGTGAATATTCATTAATTCATTTTCTTCTGAGTATACCAACGGACTAAAATCTTATTTTCTATAGCACTTGTCACCCATATATACATTGTACATTGTAAAAGGCATTTATTCCAAAAATTTTGAATTTTACAACAGAGCATATAAAAGATATTTTACATATGTATTTGTGTTACGTCGTTTTTAAAGTACAGCTTTATAAACATCTTTGAGGCAAGAGAGAAAACGTAGGGACTGTAAGCATACAAAATTTGTAGAGATAACAAGTTGTATGTCCAAAAGTATTTACTTCGAAACCTTCTAGTTTCAAAGTTTATTTCCCAAAACTCTCAATTTTAGGAAGTAAAGATAAAGCTTTTATGATATATAAAAGAACAAATTATTTACGATTTACATGAAGAATTTATAATAATACATTTTTCTCACAAATAAATTATCGTTGCTTTTTTCAACTACTTTTTCCTTAAATAAATAATATTAAATATTTACATCCATCATCGATTCCAATACAAAATCGGAATTTACTTAGGTCATAATAAATTATTCATGAAAGATGTTTAATAAGGACACGGGGAGAAACAAAACATTTTTTGGAGAAGGTGCGTTCCAGCTGATATTTTTCTCAGACTATTGAGGAAAGATTAAGTTTCCTCACGACTCGCGAAAAACTCACTACCTTCCATGTGATATCCCAGCAGGAAGATTTGGCTATTTATCTTCATTAATCACAAAAATAAATAGCATTTTTTTACTGAAATAATCTTTCTTTGTGGCATTATACAAATATGCATAAACGATACAACAATTCTTTACTATTTTTACATCTTTGCAAACATAAGAAGTATTACAATCATGAAAAATTTCTGTGCTCATCTTTCATTATAAATACTCATTTTGAGCATAAATGAAATATTTTTTTAATACTTTCTCTAAAACGTTTGTAAGTACTTACAAGGAAATTTCAGATATTTAATTCTGAAATTTTAGATATTCGTTTTTATTATTTCTTAACTGGTTTTGACTGGTTTTCTCTCGACGTCTGTCAGTCAATTTGTACCTCATGACTAAAAATGATTAGCTGCAGAAGATAGATATTTTTATTTAATTTAAGATTGTTATAACGTCTACTTGGGATTTTCTGTTTCGATTGTAATTTTCAATCTATATAATGAAAATTTCAATCTAACGCATATTAACTCTGTGTGGAATAATTCAACAACAACGTTTTACTATTTTTACAGATTTGCAAACAAAAGAAGTATTACAATCATGAAAAATTTCTGTGTTCAAATTTCATTGTAAATACTCATTTTGATCATGCCTGAAATATTTTTTAATATTTTCCGTGAAACGTCTGCATGTTCGTACAAGGAAAATTCAGATATTTAATTCTGAAATTTTAGATATTCGTTTTCACTATTTCTAAACTGGTTTTAACTGGTTTAATCTTGACGTCTATACGTAAGTTTGTACCTCATAAAGAAAAATGATTGGCTGCAGAAGGTCGAATTTTTTTTAAATTTAAGACTGTTATAACGTCTAGTTGTGATTTCCTATTTTGGTTTGTAATCTGCAAGCTATATGACGAAATTTTCAATCTAACGTCTATTAACGCTGTGTGGAATAATTCAAATAATATCAAACGTAAAATGTTGAATTTTGTATTTAGATCTATTTTAATATCTAATTGGGGCCCTTCTTTTTTGTTTGCAATCTATAAAGAAAATCTTTAATGTCATGGACATTAAATCTAATCATCTGCAAAAATACAACGCAAAGATATTGACGTAATAAAGAAGCATTTTATCACTAATTTTTAAATAGTTGGAACCATTATTTTTAAATAACATAATAACACATAAATACAGAACATCTCTTGAAAGTTTGTATAAATCTTATTGAAAAGATGTTTATCAAAAGTATGCAAGAGTATCAAGAATTTTTCCTTATAATCATTGTATTCGTAAATTGTAAATAATAATTTGCCAACACTTATAGACATATTGTAAGTCACTGTTGGGGTTTGTAATTAATATAGTCTCGAAAGATTTTCCTGAAATTTGTAATATTAATGTAATATTATTAATATGATCAAGATGAGACCCACATCTGTTATCTTTTATATATATATATATATATATATATATATATATATATATATATATATATATATATATATATATATATATATATATATATATATATATATATATATATATATATATATATATATATATATATATATATATATTATATATATATATATATATATATATATATATATATATATATATATAGTATATATATATATATATATATATATATATATAATAAGATGGACTTTACGGTGGGTGGTTGCAGTCATGGGCCATAAAAATGACACCGTTTCAGCTAAAGACCTTTATTAACATAACGTTGCAGGACGGGATCCCACTTCATTCTAGGGATATTACAAACTGAGGGTTCAGCTAGCATGAAGTTATAAGTAACAGGCCGTTAACACCTGGGTCAACATCTCAGTTAAAATCCGTGGGAAAATTTCTAGAAAAAATCTGCTTCCTACATGGTGCATCTCATTTTTGTTTGAAAATTTCCTAAATTATCCTCTAGATAATTTAGGATATTTAGTTATAATTGGTTAGACTTAACAATGTAGAAACATTACATCCCCTTTTACAAAAATAGTTATTAAACCGAGATATTTTTTCTCTATCATCTTCAATCCATAATAATGGAATAATATATACTATATAAGATTTTTAATGGTAATTTAAAAGTTATTCTACTAGTATTAAACAACTAAATTTTGGTAACATATTTCAGCACTAACATTAATTACAAACTTATTTGGTTTAAAAATAACAGTCTTTATAAAAAAATTTCTCTGATATTTTTCAAATTATACCCCGCGATAAAAATCAAAGTAGTTAATTTCAAACAGGTAGAAAAATTAGCTCCCCTTTTAAAAACCGTTTCAATGCCTGGAGACGAGTATTTTGTCTCCATCAATCTTCATTTCGTATTCATCAATGGAAGACTGTTCAAAGCGGGGCACATATATTATTAATGAACGATAGTTAATACGAGCTTTGCACGCATCGGCCGCGGCTAGTTAGAACTGCCGCCGTACCCGAAAAGCAAAAATAAACTTTCGGCAGAAAAGGCGCCTCTGCTGCTTACCAGATGATGCGTTTCCCAAAGATTGAGTTCCCTCACTAACTGTATGAAATATAATATATTATTTCCGCATTTTTGCTTTTCGGAATCTTTCGATGATCAGTCTTCATTAATCAGGTGAATCCTATTATGTTTTTACTCTCCGAAATTAGTTTTTAGGTATTACTCGTATCCAATTTGGAAAATTAAAGCAGAGATTATTATGACCTAAATTATTTTGGTCGCTAATGATATCATATGAAGGGAAGTATAGCTCAATACTTTTGTAATACAGTCTTTAATACATCCACGGCTGTCTTGAGAGTATAACACCTTATGTAAACATTACCACTTCAAACACTGTATAATGTTTTATAAAATTTTATAACATATAGTATTGTATATATATATATATATATATATATATATATATATATATATATATATATATATATATATATATATATATATATATATATATATATATATATATATATATATATATATATATATATATATATATATATATATATATATATATATATATATATATATATATATATATATATGTATATATACATACATATATATATATATATATATATATATGTATATGTATGCATATATATACATATATATACATATATATTCTCCATAAAAAAATCTACATTTCATTTCTATCTTCGTAAAATTATTCACCCTGCCTCTACTACCAAAATAATCAACTTAAATTTTAGTAAAATATCGAACATCATCAATACCTGGACAACGCCTGGTACATAGGCTAATATTAAGTATTAAACTAGTTTTCAACCTATAAATTAAAAACAATCAAATTGTCACATTTGTTTTATCAAAATATATAGTTTCCTTAATAAATGCTTGCCATGAGTTCTTATCTAATGACTAAAACTTATAATTTCCCGTTAACCTCTAGATCTGATAAATAAAATTCATACTAAACCAAGGAGAAGAAAATACGAAAAGCTATTAACCAAAATAATAAATTCATTCAATTTTCCATCTTCATTGTAGAAAAATATACAATTTCCTTTATGAATTCTAGTCATGTGTTTTCATCTAATGACTAAAACTTGTAATTTCCCATTAATATCTTGATCTAAAAAGTAAAATCCAAAAATCCGTTCCAAACCATGGATAGAAAAATACGAAAAGCTACTAACTTAAAAAATAAATGCATTTGATTTTCCACCTTTATTGCAGAAAAATATACGGTTTCCTTTATAAACTCTAGTCATGTGTTCTCATCTAATGACTAAAACTTGTAATATCCCATTAACCTCTAGATCTGAAAAATAAAATCCATACGAAGGACAGAAAAATATAAATATCTACTAAACTAAATGACAAATACAGTAAATTTTCCATCTTTATTGTAGAAAAATATAGTTTCATTTATAAATTCTAGTCATGTGTTCTCATCTAATGACTAAAACTTGTAATTTCCCGTTAACCTCTAGATCTGAAGAATAAAATCCATACCAAAACAAGGAGAGGAAACAATGAAAAGCTACTCTCTATAACTAACTAAAAAGTTGTTACTCAAATACTATCTAAAGCGTAAAGAATAAATACGCTTTCTTCATCCTTTGTTTTCTTTAAGAACGTCGAAAGTGGTTCCTTAT
>CM063510.1:56900322-56942822 GCA_032207245.1 Pardosa pseudoannulata | reverse complement strand
TGACAAGGGTCACTTTATGACTAACGATTAAGATTATTTATTGGTTGGTTTATACACCTATTGTACTGATGTACTTTTCCACAATTGTCAACATGTGCATACACGGCTGTGAACTAAATTTCAAAGAAGTATTTAGGTGCAGCTGTTGACTTCGAGTTTTAGTGGGGATCCCTGATTAGGAGTTATATATCACGGAATGGCACAAGCATAACGGTCAAGCCCAGACAGGGAAGTAGCCATGAGATATGGGGGCAGGAAGTAAGCAATAATATCAACTTTCACCAAAGGGGTCATTTTAATGAGCCCACCTGCACATCCAAAGGGGGTGCAGATGTGGGAAAATTTCACCAACAAGTGATTGGGAAAGTGATTTGGAATAAAAAAGTTGCGTTGAACCGAGGTGTAAAGGTGTGAGAAAGGATTCGATGTTGGTATTTAAGAGTTGAGGGGCATCCATATCCCGTGAGCAAGCCAGAGAGCCCATGCTAGCAATCTATTCTCGAGCCTGCATTCTTATAATCGGCACGCCAGCATAGACGTCCAAAAAATGAGTATATTTTACTGTGTCCCCTTTGAGAAAGAACAGTGTTTGTGTTGTAAGAACAATACCTATACATTACAACACATATAAATTCAGATGTACGGGTTTTTCGCCTCATAAGTCTGTGAGAGATGAAGCTAAAATAAAAACTATTTGTCTTGGTCCACAAATCTTTTGTTTCATGAATCTGCTGAATTTTTATTTACGACTGCTTTCAAGAAATATGGATTCTCTTGCCTCTGTGCTGCGTCAAATTACCTCTTACATACTATGTTTTGATTTATTATTAAAGAGCCCTCTAAAATATGGTCCACTGCAAGCCATTGCATGTATCTGCAGGTGGTATGGTTTATCGACGTCGATGATGGCAGCTGATAAAATGGCCTTGGCAATGGATAGTTTCGGAAATGGATTTTCTCCAAAGATCAATGATAGATAGCATACGATATAAAAGTGAGCAGTAAACTTTATGGACGCATCCACGTGATTTGCACATTTAATGGCCCAGTGTGTATATACAACCTGTGAACCATAGACCAAGGTCTCCATCAGGACCAGTGCTGGAATGATGAACAATGGGGCATTGTGTGGAGACCATATGACAAGATGGAATACCTAGCATTTTCAAGCACATATATATATATATATATATATATATATATATATATATATATATATATAATCATAAATTGAGGAAACTATATCTAATTCTTTTAATTGTGACTCTTTCAAATTAGTGTATTATTTGTTCTCTTCTTATCATAAAAGCCTTAACCATCAATTCCTGAATATTAATAGATTTAGTTAATTGAAAAAATACTATTAATGAACTTTGTTTCGAATTAAATACTCTAAAATGAACGTAAAGATTCGTATATTCGTATTTACAGCCACTATATCTTTCCTATCCTCTCAATTATGAATAATATAATACTTTTGATGGAAATGATCATAACTCAAACAATTAGGCAAAAAATCATTATTATGCTCTTCTATTACATGGATCTTGTGAAATACTACCCTTTATCATATATAAATATCTATATCTATATCTATATCTATCTATCTATCTATCTATCTATCTATCTATATATATATATATATATATATATATATAAATATATATATATATATATTAAAGAAATAGATTAATATAACGTCCATATAATATAAAAACGTAGTAGCTGAGTAGATTGATGCAGACGTTCACTTACAAAAACATCTTTTATTTGGAACACAATATAACGTACTAATACCCATAGGGGAAAAGAACAGAAACACGGAAAATATTTGATGATATATTACATCGCGATCTCAAAGAAAAGGCATCGAAATCTGTGTGCTAGCCTATTTATTAAGTATGGGAAGGATCGTAACTCCAGGAATGATGTCATTCCGGTAACCAATCACTTCACTTTAATTTCTTCTAGTTTATTTTAGAAGATATATTACATCACAATGAATTAACGGGACTGCGATTCTAAATTTAAGGTACCCGGAAATGAGCATTCACCGCTATTGTTATTAAAAATGTACTTTAGAATTTGTTAATAGGGAATCTAGATTTTCAACGGAAAACAGAAAATATTTAAGTTATGATTTTACTACTTTAATAGAATTTTATTTTTACACACACACACACACACACACACACACATATATATATGTATATATAAATAAATATATATGTATATATGTATATATATAAGTATATATATATATATATATATATATATATATATATATATATATATATATATATATATATATATATATATATATATATATATATATATATATATATATATATATATATATATATATATATATATATATATATATATTTATAGTATGTATGGATTTAATAAAGTAACTTCTTCATTGGGTAGACTGTTTCTAACAAATATATTTCTTCTAAAAGTATACAAAACTGAAAATTAACTATTAATGTCATAAAAATGGTAATTCAGCGGTTGGTATAAAGTGTAATTACAAAGATAAGGTTGGGGAAATTTATAGAACAGATAAGATTATGGGAATCATAAAGAATTTCACTAAAAACCACACAGATTAAATGAATATTTTAAACAGCTTTATTGTGTTTTATTATTATAAAAATTAAACTTGTGACGTACTAAGAATTACTTCCTTATATACTGTTAATATTTTTGCATTCCATAAGCATTTAAAAAGTAAAAAGATAATAATAGCATATTGCATGATTTCTGATTATAATGTACCACTTATATACTCATTTAAAATAATATATTTAATCTGATAATGCATACTTTTAATTATCAGTCGCAATTTCTAGAATACCGACATTTCTCATTAACAGGCATGCAGAGAACAACGCCTTGTAGATAGAATAATAACATCTCTTTCAAGGCAGAGAGGTGTTTTGGAAAGTACCTTTCACCAACCCATTTCGGATACGTACCCGTCTCATTAGTTTCAATACTGACTTATTAGAACGCGATGATCGAAACAGCAGGCAGCACCAGGTATTACTTACGCTCCTAGGAGCACATGAGGTCAGTAGTTTTGTGCTTAACGGGATCCGGAGTCATGTATTTCTGTTTCAGCCGGAAATCATTTTGTATTACGGGAGTTCATTACTATTAATGTTGTTCTGCAAAACGTAATATTTTAATAGCAAGGAGGAGGATTTGAAAATTCTCTCATTTGGGGAGGATTATTTGGTATCTCTTTTCAGCTAGAATTCACTGTATGGCTTGAATAAATAAAAATTTATATTTTTCTATTAGTTGTTAATATACAGTAAAATCTCCAAATAGAAAACATCCGAAAACTTTTGCTTGTCCTCTTGTTTGAAGTGTCTTCTTTTTGGATGGTTAGAAACAAAGTGTTCAGAAAATAAACTATAAAGATATTTCATTCTACTAGTTTACACACACACACACACACACACGCATATATATATATATATATATATATATATATATATATATATATATATATATATATATATATATATATATATATATATATATATATATATATATATATATGACACGGTCAGAGTGATTAAAGAATGAAAAACACATTCGATTTCGTATATAAAAACTCCTTTATTGTAATCCTTTTGTCCATGGCTATTCCATTTATATATCTCTTGTTCGCATGTTGCGACGACAGGCGTGGAGGATGTTACTAGCCCAATTTCCGGGATAGAAGTGAGTTTTTGGCTTCGCTACTTAAGCAAATTCCTATTGTCTACTTCCCCGTCAGCTTCTTTACTCTGTATAGTCCTGCTCGAGAGTGTGTCTTTCTCCTATTACGTTATATTTAAAGAGTTCCCAATATTTTTAATTAAAACTTGCTTAATTCTTAAATCCCCATTTTTAAATCTCACACACACACACACACACACACACACACACACATATATATATATATATATATATATATATATATATATATATATATATATATATATATATATATATATATATATATATATATATATATATATATTTATATATTAGGAAACATTAGAAAAATGCTTTATGGTTATATTCTTTATTGATTTTTTTTTTCTTTGTTTAAATCAACAATACCAAAATGAGTGCAGCGTATAAGAGCCGCTTTGAGCCAGTGTTTCTGTGTAACCATCCAAAAAGACCAAAAATGTCTTGTGTAGCTGCAGCCCGGTACATGAGAAAGTCGGAGTCGTTAGTGAAGAAATGGTTAGCACGTTACAAAGCGGTACAAAATGTTGACGACCTACCGGAACGGGGTAAAGGCCGCTCAATATGAAAATCGAATGATATAGTGATTCTTGCATAATCGATAATAATGAGAACTGGACACCTTATTAAGTGAAATGCATTTTAGTTTAATATGTATACTACACGGTACAAATGTATTTTTTACTAATTTGTTTGTATTTTCAGAGAAAATGACGATACGCTCTTATGGAACAGACATATATATATATATATATATATATATATATATATATATATATATATATATATATATATATATATATATATATATATATATATGTGTGTGTGTGTGTGTGTGTGTGTGTGTATGACTGGTAAGAAACTAAATATTTCCATTCAAGTTGTTTATATATATTTCTAACTACATATAATTTTCTATTTTGTAATATCTTATTTTTTATAAATTAATAGAACATTTTAATGTCCAAAAATGCACTAATGTCATAGCATATGAATATAGTGTACTTTTTGAATAACAAAACGTATTCATATTAATAGGGGCGCGTTTAACTCAGCCCACTATTTTAGGTAGACCAAAACTGCCACGGTTCTAGTCAATAATAATAGAAACCTTCATTTTCAAACATACAACATTGAACTTCATGACCTGCTTAATGTATTACACCATATAAGTTTTTTAGTAGTTGTCTTTAACATTTCGCTTTATACCATTTTGGTTTATTTGTTCTTTTTATTTATGTTATTAATTCAAGAAAAGTTGCCTTTTAATCTATACCAGGGATGGACAAACTTTTTCGGCCGGGAATGAAAATCGAAAGAAAATAAGTTTATCCGGTCAAGATAAATTTTTCTAAACTTTTAAAAGGAATATATAATTACCTACAGGTTTAAATAAGTTAATGAGATGAAGGAAAATGCGATTTCATTTTTAATAGTTCCTTATACTGAGGTTCGAAGTGAGATGTACTGATTTTAAGGAACGATGTTAAATGCTCATCTGTCACCCTACTTCTGAAATTTTTCTTTCTAAGTTTCAAAGCTGAAAACACTTCTTCACTTATAAGAAGCAAGTATACCACTGATCTTCTAGGCATGAAATAATAAATTTAGGATATGATATTTAAGCAAAGTAGAAAAAGGAGATGAATATATAATGTATAAATGTATATCTCTTTTAATTTGCCTCGGACCGGAAACTTAAAGTTATATCCGCGGGCTGAAGTTTGTCCATCCCTGATCTATACTTTGTATCTGGCACAATACATCCATTTCTTGGATTCAACTCCATAAAACTGCAACCAACCACAGATTATACGAATCTCTGATATAATCAGAGATCATTCTCAAATCAGGTTCATCTGTGAACTATTGTTTTTTCAACACGTACAAATTAACATTCGAAAAGTTCTTAAGAAATTCAGCGTTTGTTTCTTAAATGTGAAGTTTTCAATTCAATTCTGATGTTTCCGCAAACGATGCTCTTGAAAAGTACCCCATTCCGAACACAGCAACAAAAACTGAAAAAGAAAATTCTAACACTTCGAAATTAGAAAGAAAACCAATTTATCCACCCCAACCAAAACATAATCAGAAGGGTAGAAAAAAAAAACTTCTTTCTTAAAACATTTAATAGTAAATATTTTCTACATGCAACCATCTCAAAAATGTTTCATCTCGAAAACTAAAGTTTCTTTAAACGATCTACCGTGCCTACTAAGCCAAAAAAAAATTTTTTTAATAAGCACGCGAGGCACATTTCTATGATTTTATTCTGAAGTAGAAACATTCTAAAAATACGGTGAAATAAGAAAACGCATCGGACTCAGGTGGGGGGTACTTTTGAAGGATGAACCGCTTCTCCGAAGGAAATGAAAAAAAGTCGGATTTCGGTGAATCCCTTTCGACTAAAGCCCGTGGCATTCAGCCAATGAGGTCATGAAACTCCCCCAGAATCACTGGACTGGCGAATATAGGGTCATAAATGGGATTTTTCTTCCTTTCAAAAATGTTTTCCAACTTCTCCTATAACTGTTGTAGACTAGTATGTTTTTATTGACACATTTCACAGAATAGCCAGTTTCGATAATAAATATTGTATACTTAGGGAGATAGATTTCCCTCGTTGTTAATGTTCTGTTCAAACTAGCATATTTAGGATTACTTTCAATTAAAATTTGGATATTAAATATGTGTATATGTATATGTAATGATACTTTTATCGTTTTCGATTCTGATTCAGTTTTTCCGGTTCTTTTCTATTAACCCTAGCGAATGTTCTCGAATGTTCCCTAGTAAAATCCTACCAGTTGCGTACCTAAAAACAGAAATAAAACTCGTAAGTTACGTCATTCAAGTGACTTGTAGTGATCGCTAATTGGTTGGCAGAAATAACTATAAAAGAAGACTTATGGTATTTGAAAACGAGTTTCGGCATGGGGTTTATTGAGTGTTCTGGTAGCTTCGACAGTTTCAACATAATTAAATTACGCTAGTTTTAGGTTAGTTATATCCCATTGTCTTTATTTTGTTGTCATTCTCGTGGCGAGTTCCAGAAATGCGGAACGGAGTTAACCATCTGGAAGTCCACTGCAAGATGAGGCAAACAGTAATATCTTCGACATATCTAAAGTAATTAACATTAGTAAGTAGTTGTGAATTATATTCAAAATTATGGAGTATATGTCTGTCAAATCTGACTAGCAGACATTGGAATACCATGTATTTGTTTATAGAATTATGTACCATCACAAAGACAGGTGTCACTAATAATCAGTTGAAGTAGAGATATATATTTATTGTATGATATGAATTCCATTAGGTCATATCTTTCATAGCAATTTAATTCGATATCCATTAAATTATATGTATCTATAGAATTAAACAAGTCTGCAAAATCAAAAGTGTTTACATTTATTATATTATCTAAATGTTTTATTTTATTCACAACATCGAAACTATTTTTTACTATGTAACAACCATTACTATTTATTTTCTTTAAAACTATACGCAACAATTTTAATAGTATAGTGTTAACCTTCGTAAACATATTATATTATTAATATATTTGAACCCATGGTAACCGATCGAAATTTAACTGGATTCTTACGCAATTTTGGAATTAGTATAACATAAGGAATCCTGGCATTACACTTATCGACTCCTATACGCTTATACAAAACTCTAATACGTTTAGTTATTGAAGTACGAGAGCTATTAACTAAATTATTAATGGAAGTGTCATTATGGGTATTTATTAACCAATCACAATACAATTATTACAAGTTAAAGCATAATTAGCAGCAACTTTCTCTACATAAGTAATTACATACTGTATATGCAGAACATCAATGAATTTTTTTAATATACCTATGGAAAAAGCAGAAGAAAAGTCACGACAATCACTATAAAATGAGGCAATATTCTTTATAAAGGCCGATTTCTATTCCTGCAATACCTCAGTAGGTAAAATGTGTTTGATTGAAGATTTATATATAAATGTATGAATATCAGGTTCTATAAATGTTATAACGTTATTGTAATTATTTAATCTGAAACCAGCACCCAATTTCATTACAGAGTGCAATTTTTTATTATGAACTAAATCTAGGTTACCCGTTATAATGTGTCCGTGACAACTATTGTAATATCTAGAACACAATTACAATTAGTAACTATTGTGTTTTACAAATCCTTGGACACTGTATTATAGTTGTACACATATCTACCTAGAGGTTTATTATATTTGAAACATATAGTAAGAAGAATATTTGATACAGGAAAATAATAAGCAATTCGTTTAATTATTTTAGTAAAAGGTATTTTATCATAATTAAGGTTAAGCAGTGAATTATGCAATAATCTCTATCCCCTTTAACTATTTTATTAAAGTTATTGTAAAGTTATTGTAAAGGTATTGTAAAGTTATTGTAATATTATTAAATGTATGATATCTCTTTTAAGGTAGTCCAAAATAACAACAGGAGCATGTGAATTCTTGTCAAAGATTACTGAAGAATCAAAGCTATTACAATATAACCATATCTGATCCAGGTATTTAACCCTAATGCTGTGGACATAGAATTTTATACGGGTTACAAGAATACTTTGTGTATTTTTTTATTTTATTCTGTAATAGAATTAAGCGTTCTTTATATAAATTAAAGTTTACCTTTCTGCCATTTTTACTACGGAAATGTCGAGAAATACGTTTACTAGATTCGTTTATAGAACAGGGAGTATTAAGTTGTTTTACAGTTTCAGGATTGCAAGGTTTATTGAATAATAAACTATTTACACCGTAAGGAAATAAAGTATTAAACTGTTTCATATGATACTGCTCCTACCAATTACGCAATAAGATACCTGGTACGATATCAACAATAGATACCTGCATATTATCTACTCCATGGAGTGGAAAATGTCGGGTCTCCATAGAAACCTCACAATTATCCTCAGGCTTGTAAATACAACTACTGTGTTGATTGATATGCAAGTTTAGCGAGTTTTTTGTTTGACCTATGTATGATAAACTACAGAAACTACAAGTAATTTTATAGACACAATTAAAATGACCTTAGTCTACTCACAAAATTGCAAAATGATGGCACCCCTGGCTTTTTAACAGACTCAGCTCTAAGTGTTCTTATTCCAACAATCTAATGGTTATCAGTTTCAACACGCATTGACAAGTATGTTCTTGAAGAGAAAATGTATACATTTGCTGATCAAAATGTTATGGCTTTAGACTACGGACAATATGGTAAAATAATGACACCCCTGGCATTTTAGCAAACTCATCAGCAAGTTCTTTTATACCACCAATCTCGTAGTTATCTGTTTTAACATGCATTCACAAATATGTTCTTGTACAGAAAATAACAAGTAAATCAATGAATTTAAATTATTACTTTTATTTATAATATTACCCGAGTTTTTTGTATCATGTATCTCTAAAAATGTACAAATATTAAATTAGAATCTCTTGAGTTTTCAGAATGTTAGATTTTAATTTGTTCAAAAATGTCAACTTTATAACTCATCATTTTCTCTGTTGGTTATTGGTTGGTTTGTTATTTATATAGTTACGTCAAATGCAAACAATGGGAGCAACTATCTCTAAGTTTTCGGTTTTTAGTTGTTCATTTCTTTCATCCTTTTCATTTTAATTAAACTCTTTTATATTCCCAGAAAATTTTTATTTTATTTAAAAAATATTTTAACTTTAGGATTTCATTCATACTTTTATGTTGCTAAACCAAACTTCTAGATGTTATTTGCAATAATTGCCCCGTTCTTAAAATTTTCCCGAAATTAACTTTCACACATTGTTTTGTTTTCCCCATTGTCTTGTAAGACTATTTTAGTTTAGATACAGTTCTAAACATAATAATTAATGAATGTAATTTGACCAGGCCTAAAAGGCACATTTATGTAGTCTTAAAAGTCTAAATCGAATCTGCATTTTATTAGCCTAATATGTAATTAAATACTATGAACGTTACTAGTATTTTATGAGTAATCAACTGTTATCAACTGTAGTAGGATGAGAATAAATAGACAACATAAAAATAATACTCTTGAAAAAATCCAATACATTCCAGTCGAAAGAAGCGAATGGTTAGGGAGCTGATCTTCGGTACTTGAGTTCGTGGGTTCAAATCCCACAGTGGCCTGTTTATTCAAAGCCATTTGGAATTGGCTTTAAGAAGCAGGTTCCGGTCTCATCAGCCCTCGGATTGCAAAACAGTAGACCGTAATGCTCCAAACCAAACCAATACATTTTATTTAATTGTCTTGTCCCATGCACTTATCTGTTACTACAACCCTTAACATTGATCTGGACAAATATTCGAATAACCAGTTTTCTAAGTCGAAATAATGTTACAGTGGAAATTCATTGGACAATATAGGTCTTAAAAAAGAATATATTTTATGTTCGTTAAAAATATAGAATTAGCTATGAGCATTTTTTTATTTATTTATTCCTTTCTGTTTTTTCTATTATATCTACATCAAAAACATTACTGATTAAACATTACTGATAAGAATATGCTATAGATCCAAAACGAGAAAAAACAGTACAATAAAAACACAGCTTAAAAGTTATTTATAAGAACTATTTGTTTTCCATACAAATTTTGCAAAAAGCACAATTGCGTTACTCTGCAGTATGTCTAGGCACACCTATAATTTATTCATAAATGGCGCAGGATTAAATGGCGATAGCGTAACAATGAAGAACAAAAGAACGTAAAATATAAAGGGGAGTTTATTAGCATGTCGTAAAGGTGCGTTCTTCAAACCAGGTGATGACATTCCCAGCGTAATGTCGATAGGGTTGCCATGTCAACACAAAAAATTGTTAAGCGTCAAGACTTTTTTTAGGTTAAACGATATGGAAATAGGAATATTGTAACTATAATGCATATAACCCTGGCTGCAAAATATTATATTTTAAATTTAATATTTACTTATGTTGTAAAGTATAATACTTTGTATTTAATAATAACACGACATTTGATGATTTAGATGACTATAGAAATAAGAAATTTTCATAAATTTTAAGTAATAAATTTATTTCAAGGTTTGCACTGTTGTTATTTGCTTTATTTTAATGAATGTTATAATGTAAATTTCTTAATCCTTTGATTTTTAAATAATCTTAATAATATAACTACTCAGTTTTTTCTAAATCCAACAATATAGTAATAATTAGGTTCTGTACACATATCTAAGACAGTAAAATTATAATTGCTATTATTGCGAAACTGGGTTTAAAAATTCTCTAGATTTTTTTTTTTGGCTATAACTAAAAGACTCCGATTAGGACTCTATATTTCCAATTTTGCTCGTCTTTGTAAGAATAATTCCGTAAGACCGATTCCAAATAATTTTTTAAATGGTGTAGGTACGTTGAGAATTAATCCGTTTGAAAAATATTATAAATTGCAATTATTTATTAAACATATAAATATTATCTGTACCAGCGTTTCCCAAACTGTGGTACACGTACCGTTAGAGGTACGTGAATTGCTGGTTGATAATACACGAAAAATAATAAGTAATGACTGTAGTAAAAAATGAAAAAAATAAATTTTTAAAATATCATATATATTTATATATAAATATATATATATATATATATATATATATATATATATATATATATATATATATATATATATATATATATATATATATATATATATATATATATATATATATATATATATATATATATATATATATATCTATCTATTTATATATATATATATATATATATATATATATATATATATATATATATATATATATATATATATATATATGTATGTATATATATATATATATATATATATATAATATATATATATTATATATATATAATATATATACATGTATATATATATATATATATATATATATATATATATATATACATATATATACATATATATATATATATATATATATATGCATACATATACATATCTATATATACATATATATATATATATATATATATATATATATATATATATATATATATATATATATATATATACATATTTATATATATATATATATATATATATATATATATATATATAGAGAGAGAGAGAGAGAGAGAGAGAGAGAGAGAGAGAGAGAGAGATAGATAGATAGATAGATAGATAGATAGATAGACAGATTGATTGATTGATAGATAATTTATAATTACTGTATAATTTCAGTGAGTTTATAATGGAACATAACGTTTAGATGCGTTTCAATGTAATTTGTCTCATGAAATGGAAATACATGGCCACCTTATAAAATGTAAATAAATAAACACATCTGCAATAACAAATTTTATGAAGTACATTCATTTTTACAAATTGGTACAATATATCATAATGTACAACCAAGTGGTACGTGAGACAAAAAAGGTTGGGAAATTCTGATCTACGTAATCTATAATTTAATCATTCATTTGAAAACTTTTCATACTTAATTAGATATTTTCTTAAATCATAAATTAAGTTTAATATAATTACATATAACATTTTATTTCATGTCTAATTGCTCATAAAATGTAAGTAAACATATATTTTACTAAAAAATTTAAACACGATTTTAATTATTTACTATGATCTCTAATGTGTATTTATACTGTGAAGACTCCCATTTGTTGAGAGCAGCTGATCAGAAATCCCACCTGTTGACCAGTTTACAAGAGCGTGGCGTCGCAGAGCCTGGGATGGTGGCAGTCAGATTGAATAGGCGTTAAGCCCCTGATCGGTCACGTTAATTAATCCTCGGTAATTCCGGAATGGGGACAGCTAGCAAACGAGAATTCAACTAAAAAACTAGCTGTTACCTTAACTAGAGTTCTCAGGTAACTGGAATCGTAGCTGACCAAAAAACGGTTGGCGGGACCGTAACTGAGCCCCAGCCTAGAATTTTGCGACTCATTGCTTTTTGACTTTTTTTACGTAGTTGCATTAACCTCTTGGCAGCTTTCCCGTCTTTTGACGGGAGCCATCTTTTTGGTGATTGCGTCCGGGAGACTCGTAAAGTCCGCTCATTTAAGCAGCGGCATGGTCTCGGATACCGAACGGAGGATAGATTGGGTTGCATTGCACCCTGGAAGAGCCTCCCCATTTTTGATATTATTTAATCTCTTATTTTCCCGGCTGTGATCGTTGATGCACTTCGGTGCCAGCCGAAAATCCTCAATATTTCTACTTGTTTTGGGGATATTTAGAACCCCTTGTATATATAACAATATTTACTCCAGAAAGAATAAAAGTAATTTCCAATTTTACTGGGACTGTGATCCTTCTTTACGCTACCTCTTCACTCGAGAACATTGAAATCGGCACAATACATTGCAAAATTTTCTCTAATTATTAATATATAATTTTTATTGTATATTCCGTAATGTTAGAGTGGCAAGATATCCTTTAGTAAATATTAAGATACATTTCACAGTTACTATAATGATCTTACTCAGTAACAGTAGACTTAACAAAAACGAAAAAATGAGAATGCAGCTAAATAATAATATGTACTTTGTTTCCAAAACAGTTTTCGTCAAGCACGCTATTCGTTTCTATGCAGTATGTTTTCTATACACCTATAACCTATTCATAAATGGCACAGGATTAAATGGCGGTAACGTAACAATGAAGAACAAGCAAACATAAAATAAAACGGGGAGTTTATTAGTGTGTCGTAAAAGTGCGTTCTTCATACCAGGTGGCGATATTCTCAGCATAATGTCGATAGGGTTACTATGTCGACACAAAAAGCAGTTAAGCATCAAGATCGTTTTTTCCCTTGAAAGGAAAACTATGTAGAAACAGTAATGATGGGACATTAAAAAGTGTCTAACTCTGGGTATTAAATATCATATTTTGAATTAAATATTTAGTAAGTTGTAAAAATTATATTATGTATTTACCCCTAACAAAAGAAATAATTCTAATACAGGTGTGATTTAGATGTTTGTAACTTAACATTAAAAATTCATCATTACATGTTCTCGATAAATGTAGTTTTAAACCATTATTTTTGAAATTTTATTTTTCCTTTACTGAAAATTCTACCGTAAGCTCTATTTAAAAGAATGTTTTAAATTGTGGTAACATTTTGAACCTTAACGCGTTTCATACAACATTATTTACAGTAAGTATTGATTAATAATAAATATTATTATCTTTACTTTTTATATTTTGATAATTCACTTGAACACATTTATAAACTTATTTAGTTCTTTTGTTGAAACATAGATTAAATTTAATCTAATTATGTATAGAATTATAATATATGTTTAAATATTGATACAATGTTAACATACATTTTACTTTTAAACACTATCTCCATGCCCTTATTCACAATATTTTGCATGCTCTAAAATAGGTTTGTCTATTCTACTATTTTCACATTTATCAACAAAGAATTTTAGATTTATATCACCGAGTATAAAAAATTTTAAACACTTCTTGAAAGATATATTTTGCTAGATGTAAAGACAAGACTCTACATTCCACCAAACTCCAAAATTGCAGACATTAAGAAAACAGAAAAATGAATATCTAGCTAAATATTTATACATACTTCGTTTGTTAAAAAAAAGGTATAGCTTCCGTCAGACACAAATACGTTACTATACAGAATATTTCGGTAAACCTATAATTATACCTATGATCATGTTCACTAACTGTAGAATTAATGAAAACAGAAAAATGAGAAATCGGCTAAATAATAATATATACTTTGTTTCCAAAACAGTTTTCGCCCACCACGCGATTCGTTTCTATGCAGTACGTTTTCTATATGCTCATAACTTATTCATAAATAGCACAGGATTAAATGGCGATAACGTAACAATGAAGAACAAGCAAATATAAAATAAAACGGGGAGTTTATTAGTGTGTCGTAAAAGTGCGTTCTTCATACCAGGTGGCGATATTCTCAGCATAATGTCGATAATGTTACTATGTCAACACAAAAAGAAGTTAAGTATCAAGATCATTTTTTTATGTATAAACAGTAATGATTGCACATTAAAAAGCGTCTAACACTGGCTATTATATATCATATTTAGAATTAATTATTTAGTAAGTTGTAAGAATTATACTATGTATTTACCCCTAACAAAGGAAATAATTCTAACACAGATGGTGATTTAGATATTTGTAATTTAACATTAAAAATTCATAATTACATGCTCATAAAATATGATTGTTTTAAACCATTATTTTTGAATTTTTTTTCTTTATTAAAAATTCTCCCTTAAGCTCTATTCAAAATAGTTTTTTAAATTGTGGAAACATTTTGGGCATTAACACTTATAATATAATAATATGCACTGTAAGTAGTGCTTAAAAAACAAATATTATCTTTACGTTCTCTATTTTAATAATTCACATGAATACATTTTTAAACTTAATTAGTTCTTTTCTTAAAAAATAAATTTCATTTAATGCAATATTATATAAAATTGTAATATATATCTAATTATTGATATAATGGTAACATATATTTTCCAAAAAGGTTTTAATCACAATCTGAATTTCATTATTCATAATATTTAACGTCCTCTGAAATATGTTTTTCTATTCCAATATTTTCACATTATTTAACAAAGAATTTTTGATTATATATCACCGAGTATAAAAAAATTAAACACATCTGGAAAGATATATTCAGCTAAATATTAAGAGAGTATTACACATTCCACAAAGGACCAAACTCTGTAAATATAGAATTCCGGACATTATGAAAATGGAAAAATGAAAATCTAGCTAAATATTTATACAAACTTCGTTTGTAAAAAACGGCAGCTTTCGTCAGGCACAAATACGTTACTATACAGAATATTTCGGTAAACCTGTAATTATACCTATGATCATACTCACTAACTGTAGAATTAACGAAAACCAAAAAATGAGAATGCAGCTAAATCATAATAGATATTTTGTTTCCAAAACAGTTTTCGTCAAGCACGCGATTCGTTTCTATGCAGTATGTTTTCTATACACCTATAACTTATTCATAAAGGGCGCAAAATTAAATGGCGATAACGTAACAATGAAGAACAAGCAAATATAAAATAAAACTGGGATTTTATTAGTGTGTCGTAAAAGTGAGTTCTTCATACCAGGTGGCGATATTCTCAGCATAATGTCGATAATGTTACTATGTCAATACAAAAAGCAGTTAAGTATCAAGATCCTTTTTTCTGAAAGGAAAATAATGTAAAAAAATGAATGGTGTGACATTAAAAAGTGTCTAAATCTGGCTATTAAATATCATATTTTGAATTCCATTTTTAGTAATATGTAAGAATTATACGATTATTTACCCCTAACATAATAACTTGAGTTTAACATAAGTGATGAGGTAGATGTTTGTAATTTAACATTAAAAATTCATAATTACATGCTCTCGATAAATGATTGTTTTAAACGATTATTTTTGAAATTTTATTTTTCCTTTACTGTAAATTTTCCCTTAAGCTCTCTTCAAAATAATTTTTTAAACTGTGGTAACATTTTGAGCATTACCACGTTTCATAAAATATTATTTATAGTAAGTATTGTTTAAAAATAAATATTATTATCTTTACGCTCTATATTTTGATAATTCTCTTGTCTATTAAATATTTTCAATTAAATATTTAGTAAGTTGCAAGAATTATACCATATATTTACCTCTAACATAAGTGATGATTTCGATGTTTGTAATTTAACTTAAAATTTCATAATTACATGCTCTCATTAAATTATTGTTTTAAAGCATTATTTTTGATATTTTATTTTACTTTTACAGAAAATTCTACCGTAAGCTCTATTTAAAATATTTTTTTTAAATTCTGATAACATTTTGAGCATTAACACGATTCGCAAAATATTATTTACAGTAAGTATTGCTTAAATATTAAATATTATTATCTTTAAGTTCCATATTTTGATAATTCACTTGAACACATTTTTAAACTTATTTAGTTCTTTAGTTAAAACATAGATTAAATTTAATGTAATTAAGTATAAAATAATAATACTATATTCCTAAATATTGATACAATAATAACATATATTTTACTCAGAGGTTTTAAACCCAATCTCAATTCCATTATTCATAATATTTTGTATCCTCTAAAATAGGTTTCTCTATTCTAATATTTTCACATTTATCAACAAAGAATTTTAGCAAGAATTTTAGAATATTGTCGAGTAAAAAAAATTAAACACTTCTGGAAAGATATATTTTGCTAAATATTAAGACAAGACTCCACATTGAACCAAGGTCCAAACTCTGTAAATCCAGAATTCCAGAGATTATGAAAACAGAAAAATGGATATCTAGATAAATATTTATACATACTTCGTTTGTAAAAAAAAGGCAGCTTTCGTCAGGCACAAATACGTTACTATACAGAATATTTCGGTAAACCTATAATTATTCCTGTAATCCTACTCACTAACTGTAGAATTAATGAAAACGGAAAAATGAGAATGCAGATAAATAATAATATATACTTTGTTTCCAAAACAGTTTTTGTCAAGCACGCAATTCGTTTCTATTCAGTATGTTTTCTATACACCTATAACTTATTCATAAATAGCACAGTATTAAATGGCGATAACGTAACAATGAAGAACAAGCAAATATAAAATAAAATGGGGAGTTTATTAGTGTGTCTTAAAAGTGCGTTCTTCATACCAGGTGGCGATATTCTCAGCATAATGTCGATAATGTTACTATGTCAATACAAAAAGCAGTTAAGTATCAAGATCATTTTTTCTGTAAGGAAAATGATGTAGAAATATGAATGGTGTGACATTAAAAAGTGTCTAAATCTGGCTATTGAATATCATATTTTTAATTAAATTTCTTGTAAGTTGTAAGATTTATACTATGTATTTACAACTAACAAAAGAAATAATTCTAACACAGGTGGTGATTTAGATGTTTGTAATTTAGCATTAAAATTTCATAATTACATGCTCTCGGTAAATAATTGTTTTAAATCATTATTTTTTATATTTTACTTTTCCTTTACTGAAAAGTTTCCCGTAAGCTCTATTCAAAATAATTTTTTACATTTTTGTAACAATTTGAGCATAAACACGTTTCATAAAATATTATTAAAAATAAGTATTGCTTAAAAAGTAAATATTATTATCTTTACGTTCTATATTTTGATAATTCACTTGAACACATTTTTCAACTTATTTAGTTCTTTAGTTAAAACATAGATTAAATTTAATGTAATTAAGTATAAAATTATAATATATGTTTAAATAATGATACAATGTTAACATATATTTTACTCAGATATTTTAAACGGAATCTCAATTCCATTATTCATAATATTTTGCATCCTCTAAAATAGATTTATCTAATCTAATATTTTCACATTTATCAACAAAAAATTTTAGATTGTATATCACCGAGTATAAAAAATTTAAACACTTCTGGAATGATATATTTTGCTAAATATTAAGACAAGACTCCACGTTTCACCAAGGTCCAAACTCTGTAAATCTAGAATTAGAGAGATTATGAAAAATGAATATCTAGCTAAATATTTATACATACTTTGTTTGTTAAAAAAAAGGCAGCTTTGGTCAGTTACAAATACGTTACTATACAGAATATTTCGGTAAACCTATAATTATACCTATGATCATACTCACTATCTGTAAAATTAATGAAAACGGAAAAATGAGAATGCAACTAAATAATAATATATACTTTGTTTCCAAAACAGTTTTCGTCAAGCACGCGATTCGTTTTTATGCAGTATGTTTTCTATACACCTACAACTTATTCATAAATAGCACAGGATTAAATGGCGATAATGTAACAATGAAGAACAAGCAAATATAAAATAAAACGGGAAGTATATTAGCGTGTCGTAAAAGTGCGTTCTTCATACCAGGTGGCGATATTCTCAGCATAATGTCGATAGGGTTACTATGTCAACACAAAAAGCAGTTAAACATCAAGATCCTTTTTTCTGAAACGAAAACGATATAGGAAAATGAACGTTCATTAAAAAGTGTCTAACTCTGGCTATTAAATATCATATTTTCAATAAATATTTTAGTAAGTTGTAAGAATTATACTAAGTATTTACCCCTAAAATAATAAATAATTCTAACACAGGTGGTGATATAGATGTTTATAATTGAACATAAAAAATTCATATTTACATGCTCTCATTAATTGATTATTTTAAACAAATATTTTTTAAAATTTTTCTTTCACTGAAAATTCTCCAGTAAGCTCGGATCTAAATAATTTTCTAAATTGTGGAAAATTTTGAGCATTAACACTTATATTAAAATATTATACACTGTAAGTATTTCTTAAAAATATATATTATCATGACTTGTAATATTTTAATAATTCAACTGAAATTATTTTAAAACTTAATTAGTTATTTTCTTAAAATTTAAATTAAATTTCATGTGATTACATATAAAATTGTAATTTATGTCTAAATATTTATACACTGTTAACATATAGTTTACTCAAAAGTTTTTAACATAATCTCAAATTCATTATTCATAACTTTTTACTTCATCGAATATAGGATTTTCTATCACAGTGTTTCCACATTTATTAACAAAGAATTTTGATTCGATTGTGTATCGCCCATTTTTAAAAATTTAAACACTACTGGAAAGATATATTTTGATAATCATTAAGACATTCTCTATGTTCCATCAGTGACCAAACTCTGTAACCAGAATTCCAGAGATTATAAAATCAGAAAAAATGAATATCTAGCTAAATATTTATACATATTTCGTTTGTTAAAAAAACAGACAGCTTTCGTCAGGCATAAATACGTTACTATACAGAATATTTCGGTAAACCTATAATTATACCTATGATCATACTCATTAACTGTAGAATTAATAAAAACGGAAAAATGAGAACGCAGCTAAATAATAATATATACTTTGATTCCAAAACAGTTTTCTTCAAGCACGCAATTTGTTTCTATGGAGTATGTTTTCTATACACCTATAACTTATTCATAAATAGCAAAGGATTAAATGGCGATAACGTAAAAATGAAGAACAAGAAAATACAAAATAAAATGAGGAGTTTATTAGTGTGTCGTAAAAGTGCTTTCTTCATACCAGGTGGCGATATTCTCAGAATAATGTCGATAGGGTTACTATGTCAACACAAATAACAGTTAAGCATCAAGATCCTTTTTTCTGAAAGGAATACGGTGTAGAAACAAAAATGTTGTGAGATTAAAAAGCTTCTAACCCTGGCTATTTAATATCATATTTTGTGATAAATTTTTAGTAAGTTGTAAGAATTATACCATGTATTTACCCCTAACAAAATAAACCATTCTAACACAGGTGATGATTTAGATGTTTGTAATTTAATATAAAAAATTCATAATTATATGTTCCCATTAAATGGTTGTTTTAAACCATTATTTTTTAAAAAAAAATTCCTTTACTGAAAGATCTACATTAAGGTCCATTCAAAATAGTTTTTTAAATTGTGGAAATATTTTGAGCATTAACACGTATAATAAAATATTATACACTGTAAGTATTGCATGAAAAATAAATATTATTTTCGTCACTTTGTATATTTTAATAATTCAATTGAAAATATTTTAAAGGTTTATTAGTTCTTTTCTTAAAAAGTAAATTTAATATGATTACATATAAAATTGTAATATATGTCTAAATATTGATAACATATACTTTACTCAAAGGTTTTTAACACAATCTCAAATTCATTATTCATAATATTTTACTTCCTCTAATAAAGGATTTTCTATCACAGTATTTTCAAATTTATTCGCAAAGAATTTTGATTTGATTGTATATCACCCATTTAAAAAAATAAATACTTCTGGAGATATATAGTTTGCTAATCCTTAAGACATTCTCTACATTCCACCAGTGGTTTGGTTGGTTTGGTTTGGTTTGGTTTGGTTTGGAGCACTACGATCTACTGATTCCACCAGTGACCAAACTCTGTAAATCCAGAATTCAGTAGATTATAAAACCTGTAAAATGAAAATCTTGATAAATATTTTTATATTACTCCGTTTGTTTAAAAAAAAGAAGCTTTCGTCAGGCCCAAATACGTTACTATACATAATATTTTGGTAAACCTATAATTATAAATCAATATAACAAGAGTAATTATAAGAAGCGTAACAATAGATAGCAAGGTAATATAAAATAAAATCACAAGTTTATTATTGTGTCGTAAAGATGCGTTCTTCATTTCTCGTAACAACGTTTCTAGCGTAATGTAAATAGGGTTTTTATATCAACGAAGAAAGTAAGTAAGCGTCTGGAGAATTTTCTAAAATTTAACCGGCTTAAATGCAAGATTATTTTGATAATGAAAAAAGCATCTAACACTGACTTATAGCTATCAGATTTAATGAATTAAAGATTTATTTAAGTTATGAAACATATTCTATGTATTTACCCCAACATGATAAAAAACCTCTACCCCTGATTAAAACCCTGATTAAAAAATATCATATTTTGAATTTCAATATTTACTTAAATTGGTAAATATATACTACTAGCATATATGAAATTATCAATAAAATTTTTAAATTTCCAGAATTGTAGTGCACCCTATGAGGCTGGTAAAAAATAGTTTGTTTTTTGGCTGAGAATTATCTGGTACACGATCAATAATTTGTTTATATCTTCATACTCCTCTAAAATATCCCAATACTGTGAATACAGTTTAGAATCATGTTGAATTCATTTAGAAAGATAATTCACAGTTTTCTTAGGTACATCAAAATTATCGTTCAATTCTTTACGTTTTTTCTAGAATAATTAATGGAAGTAAAGGAATGAAACTATCATTTCCACTACATCCTGGAGGTAGATAGAACTTGTTGTTATTACCGGTGATAAAATTTTCATTGCAACAAAAATAGTCAATGATTAAATTTAAAATTATTACATATGTACTTAAATATTTAATCTAAATATAAAAGAAACTTATTTACGTAATACCTAAATTCAGTGATAAAACGTATGAAAATAATGCAGACGATATTTAAGTAATCTAAAATAAGAAATGATTGAATGAGATGGTTAAAGTAATGACATCATAATGCTAGAAAATATGTTATTTTTACCTATTTATTATTGACAAATTGATAAATTTAATCTCCTGCTCTTAAACGGAAAACAATAAGGCTTAAAATAATGACATTAAATGCTAGAAAAGGGGAAAAGCAGTGACAAACGTTGCTAATCTTAACTCATCCAGAATCTACTATGGATGCCTCTATCCATTCCAGGTCTAACTGCTTCATAAATTTGAGGACAGACGGACAGATAACTTAGGCTTTTATTATAAAGAGGATGTTTTTTTCCATAGTATGATAGCATAATTCTAACATAAATGATGAACCCTGACTTGTAAATATAAGTTTTTGAGTTAAATATTTCTTTAAGTTGTGAAAAATAAATTATGTATTTACCTCTGATGCAAGAGCATAATTCTAACATAAATCATTTAGATGCCTGTAACTAACTTAATTTATAATTACATGAACCTCATTAAATGCTACTTAAATTTTATATGATTGTTAAATTTTAACAAGTTTTAACGTATATTTCTTCCCGCTGGAAATAATTACACAGGCCTGCGAAATTGAAATTTTTGAAAAATACAAGAGAAGTTTTTTCTTATTTTTAAGTTATTTGGTATGCTGATTTCGAAAATGACTTTCATTTTTTTCCATCACGTCAGGATTTTTTGTAAAATTGATGTACATATTACTGGTAATATCCTATATGGAAAAAATGCTTTTCGAACTGTTAGCTTGTACTGACTGGCAACAGTGGGTTTTATCTATTCATGTGAGTTTATTTAATCTGTTTATGATTAGGCATATTAATTTTTAAACAGCAATTAAAATTAAAATGTATACATTTTGTATATAAAGAATGAAAACCATCGCAACCAGAACGCATGAGCTGCACCAGGGCGAGACAAAAAGTTCCCTCGTTATTAAATTTTTTACATTAATTTTATAAGAAAAACACTCCTAGAAAAACCCCAACGACCTGTTTTTTACATTTTATTAAGGTTTATATATATAATAAATGTAAGTTTGAAATATATTTGAAACTCAATGCGAAACAAAGACATTTAAATTTAGTTACGTACATTTTTTTCAGCTAAAATTTCTCTTTGAAGTTCTTCTTTTACGTTCAACCTTATCTTCATCTCTTGCTAACATCCAACAATAGTCGGCAAGCATATTCTTATTCCACCTACCTTGATATTTTCTCTCCATATCCTTCATGTCTTGGTGGAACCTTCTCCCTGTTCTTCGCTGACGGATCCTAAATTTTATGGGAAAAAAGTTCAAATGCGATTGGAGGAAATGAAATTTTACACTCATGGAGCAGCCCAACACTTGAATTTTGTCTAGCATATTGCCAACAATTGTTTTAAATTTGGGATCTTTGTGATTGCCCAGAAATTTTTCCACAACATCTTTGAAGGCAACCCAAGCTTCTCTTTCCTTTAATGTCATAGTTGTCTCAAATTTTTTATTCCTAATAAGTTTTCGGATGTCTGGTCCTACGAAGACTCCCTCTTTCAATTTGGCTTCAGAAAATCCAGGAAACTTTTTACACATATATTTTAAGCAATCACCATCTTTTGGAAGAGCCTTAACAAACTGTTTCATAACACCTAATTTTATGTGCAGGGGGGTAGTAATATTTATTTTTTTTTATCAACCAAGTTTTCTCGAATTACATTTTTGGTGCCTGGCACAAGATTCTGCCTTTTGAGCCAATCTTTTCTGACCCAGTATTGTGTTTTGTCACGGCTGTCTCACTCACAAATAAAACACGGAAATTTTGTATACCCATTTTATTGATCGAGAATCATGGTGATGATTTTTAAATCACCGCAAATGATCCAGCCGTGGTTGTCATGTTTTATTTTGTTGAGAACGAGAGTTAGGTTTTCATACCTTTCTTTTAAATGCACCGAGTATTCAACTGGCACAGATGCCCATTGGTTTCCTTGATGAATTAGGACAGCTTTAAGGTTCCTTTTTGACCAATCTATGAAAAGCCTCCATTCATCTTTATTGTAAGGAATCTTAAATTTTCTCATCAATCCAGGAACATCTGAGTAATAAATGAGGTTCTCATCTTCGTCAAAATACTGAATAAATTCCTTTTCACGATTCTTGTACCAATAAAAAGTGGTTCCTTTGGCCAATAAGTTTTTTTTTTTCTTTCAATCTGGAGCCTAATATTTGAGTTGCCTCTTTCACAGACTAAGTACTGGTGCTTATATGAGGTCACTGATAAGGATCCGAGCGTCGCTATAGGTTAACAGTCATTGCGACGGGAGGGAGGGATGATGAAGAGGTACATTGCGCGTTCCTAGGCTCTTCCCAGGCTCGCGCGCTTCCAGGAATCTGTCTAATTGGTGATCTGGATCAACATTGAAGCTTTAAAAGCCCTAAAATACTAACTGCGCTGTTGTAGTTTACCACAGAAGGGAAATTTTGAGGGTTTCATCACGGTAAAATGTCAAAACACGAAGGAAAGTATGAAAGCAAAATACGTGAGAAATATTCATAAAAATCACACATAAAACTCAATTTTTCAAAAAAATGTGACGTGATAGACATTTTTAATGATTCTTTTCAAAATCAGTACTAAAAAATACGTTAAGTTTAGATGTCACATCCCTTGTATTTTTTTCATCGCAGGCCTGTGTTATCTATCACAAAATTAATGACTTTGTACATTAAAACTTATTGGTAAAAGTATACATTGTTTTATTCTATATTAAAAATGTATGTAAAATTATAGTTAATTCTCTATAAAATTATAACTATTTTTAATAAAAAAATATTTATTTAACAATTTATCTAAAAAGATATTCTATAATAAAATGCCTTTTTTCAAAAATTTAATTTAATTTTTTTAATCTATAAACACACTATTTTATTTTCTGTTTACAGACAATTTATTGCTGAATCAAAAAATAACTTTTCTCTATTATACGTACATTTTATGCATTAATCTCCTTGATAAAATATTATAAATTGTAAGCATTACTTGAAAAATAACAATTATTATTTTCTTTATGATACTATAATACATATTATTATGTACTATAAAACATATATAAGAATAATTTACATGAAATAATTTTATATATAAGTTTTATGTGATAATCTATAAAAGTTTATTTCAGGATTAAACATTGATACAGTGCAAACATAATTTTCAGTGAAATGCCTTAAACACACTCTGATTGTCGTTTTTTATAATATACTGCATGCATTGTCAAATATGTATTTATGAACAATAAAAATTTCTCATTTAGTAATAACATTTTTTAATCGCATATCCTCCAGTATATTAAAATTAAATCTTTGGCAAATGTCAGGACATGTTTTAACATTCCGTTGTTGGCAATACTATGTAAATCCAGAATTGAAGAGAGCAGAAAAAATCAAAATATGAAAATCCAACTAAATAATTATTCTCTGTTTGATTTCACAGTACTTTTTTCGCTAGGCATAAATGCATTACTACGTGCCAGGTTTTGGTACGCCTATAATTTATTCGTATATAGCAAAGGATTAAATTGGGATAGTTTAACAATGAAGTGCAAAGGAATGTAAAATAAAAAGGGTAGTTTATTAGCGTGTTGTAAAGATATATTTTTCAAACCAGGTGACGATGTTCCCAGCGTAGTATATGTTTACTATGTCAGCACTAAAAGTAGTTAAATGTTAAATACAATTGTTGAAAAAGATTGTACATTCTTTCCCCCGCTGAAAAAAATGATCTATCACACAATTAATGACTTTGTAAATTAAAACTTATCATAAAAATTTACATTGTTTTATTATATGGCAAGATATATGTAAAGATATAGTTAATAAAATTATTACTATTTATAAGAAAAAATCTTTGTTTAATAATTTATCTGAAAAGATATTCTATAATAAAATGCTATTTTTCAAAAGTCTAATTTAATTTTTTTAATTTATAAACTTATTATTTTATTTTCCGTTTTTAGGAAATTTATTGCAGTATCAAAAAATAACATTTCTCTATTATAAAGTACATTTTATGCATTAACCTTCTTGATAATATGGTATAAATTGTAAGCCTTCCTTGAAAATTAACAATTATTATTTTCTTTATGCACTATAGTACATATATATAAATAATTAACATGAAATATTTTTATACTTTGAACTTTCTTCGAAACACAAATTAAATTTTATGTGATTATCAATAAAAGTTTATTTTATGAATAAACATTGATACAATGCAAACATAATTTTTAGTAAAATGTTTTAAACATATTCTCATTGACATTTATAATAATACTAGCTTCGCACCCAGCCTTCGGTCTGGGTTTTCAAATATTTCGATGAAAGATTTAGAACCTTTATTAAAGATAATAAGACGTATTGATAGAAATGCTGAATAAATTTCGTATGTTTTAGATTGTTGACGATTATAACAGTTTATTAATAGCCAAATGTCCAGTAAGTGTACTGTGTTGCCCGTGAGCCACTGCATAATAATTCCCAATTCCACAACTTTTTTTTTAATGTAGGAATCAAATTTCAAAATACTTTGGATAGTAACATATATATGTACTGTTCTGAATGTTATAAATCATTCCCAACCGTCTTTTAGAACTGTTTTACATACATAAAAATTAAATTTTAAACAACAAAGCCTAAAATGAAAATTTTTTCTTTAAAAAATGGCAATTGTGAAATAAAAACAAATATGATAGAACATGGCGAATTTGTAAGTACTGAATATAAAAATCACGACAACATATAACAGAAAAAATATCAACTTCTTACAAAATTTGAGAAAGTAAAATAAAGATTTACATATTTTGAGGAAATACAAAATTTAGCTATTAAAAATAAAATGATTTTGATACTGGGATATTTCAAAGAGAAAAAGTTATTGCGTATGAAAAATTGTTCTAACTACAGGCAATAAATGGCACCACTCATTACATATTTTAATTAATATATTTTTAGCTGATTCTAATTACGATATTTTGATGATAAAATAAACTAAGCACATAAGGTCAAAAGCCAAGAACTTAAAGCGTTATCATAAGAATGAAGTTACATAAAGGATTTCAATTTTTATAACACGAAACATATACCATAAAGTCGCCAAGCTTATTTAAGAACAGGTGAAGTACAGAGTGACGTCTTAAAATTGGATTAATAAAAATGGCGCAATTGAATTTAAAATGAAAGAAATATACCAAACTAATATTGATAAAATGAAATAAGTATATAAGGCTAAAATACCGAAAACAATTATATTATTTGAAATCACATTTTAAACTTTATTCAAAAGTGGCTACAATATCTCAATATTTCATAGTTTCAAATTTATTTGTTCCCTGTATATCACTTGCCAATTTATTTTATCTCTAGTGTAGTTGAGTTAACAATAGTTGAGTTTTAGATAACAAAACCTATAACCATATGATAGTTTTTATTTAATAAATGGCAACTGCGAAATGAAAACAAATTTGATAGAACATGGCAAGTTTTTAATTATTGAAAATAAAAATCTCGCCAAGCTAATAAAATAGAAAAAAGAAGTGATTTCCTAAACAAAAATGAGTTTATCGTTTATCAGATAAGAATAGTCTTATATACATAAATGCCATCATATATTTCTATACTTACACTGGAATTTAAAATCGCGTAGATACGTTTTTATGTTTCCGAATACCAAATATCTGGAATAATAATGCCAACAATGCATAACACTGACATATTTAGACGCCAACTCAATAACGGAAAGCTCGTGTCGCAAAATTACGTTTTTATGTTTCCCGAATACCAAATATCTGGAGATAATAATGCCAACAATGAATAACACTGCCATATTTAGACGCCAACTCAATAACGGAAAGCTCGTGTCGCAAAATTAAACTGACATTTTGTTTGGTTTTTCGTTAATATCTTTCGAACTAATTGGTATATCGGAACACGAATGGGCCAAATACCATCCCTGGATCTCACAGTCAGATTTTAATCTGGGAATTCAAGATGTATTAATGTGGAATATGTTCATTTGGCGGTATCAAGGATTTCTGTCCAAAGAAGATACTCTATGACTTATCGGGTAGATTTGTTAAAAAAGCATAAAAATGAAAACTGTTCTTAATATCTATAAATAAAAATAACAAAATATATGTTTACACGCTAACGGTTAAATCTGCATCAAATGTGTGTCTTATATTAAATTTGCTCAAAACTGTATAGTAAAATATAAGTTTAACAGTAAACTGTATTAGTACTGTACGTTGATTAGCAACGTTAATATACCTTGCAAAATTACATGATAGAATAGGGAGCAGAGGTTTTGAAAGCAAAAGTGCTAATTTTGTTCGTAGTAATAAATGTTTCCAAAATTAAGGAAATTTATGACAAACCACATAGTTTAGTATGAAACAGAAGCACACATTCATATTGTCAAATATGTGAATATAAAGATAACTATATAAAATGATAGGAATTTATTTGCCCATGAGAGTCACTGAAATTTGTACTTTTTGTTGTTAAAATATTATTGATAAACATTTCATTGCAACTTAAAAATTAACCAAGAATTAAATTTAAAATGAGTTCTCATATAAAAGTGCTATAATTTGCGTCACATAGAAATGAAAGTGAATCACTTTATATCTCAATTTCCAGGTCAAATCGAATTGATACTACGCAGACGATTATAAAATAAGAAATGAATAAATGAAATATTTAAAGGAATGACGTCATAATGATAGAAAAATATCATTTTCACCTATGTATTATGTAATAAATTAAAAATTTTAATCTTCTACTTTTAACCGAGGAAAACTGCGTTTAAAACAATTACTTGGGATGACGTCACATTTCTAGAAATAATGCTTCTTTCACTTAGTTATCACGCGATAAATTAAAAATTTAATCGTTTGCTCTTAACCGGGGAAAATAATGCTTAGAATAGTGACATGAAATGCTCGAAAATGGGGGAAGGAATGGATTTCGAACGTTAAAAATTTACAAAAACCTTCCCAGGGATATACCTAAACATTTCCCAAATTTTCACGGCGATTGGATGCATGGTTTTTGAGTCTATTGAGTACATACATACAGACAGACAGACAGACAGACACACACAAATTCATTTATATATATATAGATATTGCATTCTCAAATATGTATTTTTGAACAATAAAGATTTCTCATTTAGTAATAACATTTTTTAATCGCATATCCTCCAGTATATTAAAATTAAATCTTTGGCAACTGTCAGGACATGTTTTAACATTCCGTTGTTGGCAATACTCTATAAATCCAGAATTGAAGAGAGCAGAAAAAATCAAAATATGAAAATCCAGCTAAATAATTATTCTCTGTTTGCTTTCATAGTACTTTTTTCACTAGGTATAAATGCATTACTACGTGCCAGGTTTTGGTACACCTATAATTTTTTCGTATATAGCAAAGGATTAAATGGGTATAGTTTAACAATGAAGTACAAAGGAATGTAAAATAAAATGGGGAGTTTATTAGCGTGTCGTAAAGGTATATTTTTCAAACCAGGTGACGATGTTCCCATCGTAGTATATAAGTTTACTATGTCAGTACTAAAAGCAGTTAAGCGTTAAATACAATTGTTGAAAAAAAGGAGAGAACAGACTGCACATTCCTTCCCCAGCTGAAAAAAATTATCTATCACACAATTAATGACTTTGTATATTAAAACATACCATAAAAATTTACATTGCTTTATTATATGGCAAGATATATGTAAAGATATAGTTAATATTATATAAAAATTTACTATTTATAATAAAATATCTTTATTTAATAATTTATCTGAAAAGATATTCTATAATAAAATGCTATTTTTTAAAAGTCTAATTTAATTATTTTCATCTATTTTATTTTCACTATTAACACACTATTTTATTTTCTGTTTACAGACGATTTATTGCTGAATCAAAAAATAACTTTTCTCTATTATACGTACATTTTATGCATTAATCTCCTTGATAATATGTTATAAATTGTAAGACTTACTTGAAAAATAACAATTATTATTTTCTTTATGCACTATAGTACATATATATAAATAATTAACATGAAATATTTTTATACTTTGAACTTTCTTCGAAACACAAATTAAATTTTATGTGATTATCAATAAAAGTTTATTTTATGAATAAACATTGATACAATGCAAACATAATTTTTAGTAAAATGTTTTAAACATATTCTCATTGACATTTATAATAATATATTGCATTCTCAAATATGTATTTTTGAACAATAAAGATTTCTCATTTAGTAATAACATTTTTTAATCGCATATCCTCCAAATATATTAAAATTAAACCTTTGTCAAATGTGAGGACATGTTTTCACATTCCGTTGCTGAAAATACTCTGTAAATTCAGAATTGAAGAGAGCAGAAAAAAATCAAAATATGAAAATCCAGCTAAATAATTATTCTCTGTTTGGTTTCGCAGTACTTTTTTCACTAGGCATAAATGCATTACTACGTGCCAGGTTTTGGTACACCTATAATTTATTCGTATATAGCAAAGGATTAAATGGGGATAGTATTACATTGAAATACAACGGAATGTAAAATAAAATGGGGAGTTTATTAGCGTGTCGTAAAAGTATATTTTTCAAACCAGGTGACGATGTTCCCAGCGTAGTATAAGTTTACTATGTCAGTACTAAAAGTAGTTAAGCGTTAAAAACAATTTCTGAAAAAAGGACTGGATAAAACAGTAATATTGAAACAATATAAAAGTGTTTAACCCTACCTTTCAAATAATGTTTTTAATGTACTTACAACCTAAACACCAGTGTTCGGTTACAAGGGGGAAACACAGGAAGAACATAATACTTTGTATTGAGATTCAAACATTTATTCTGTACATTCATTTACAAATAGATCCCTGGTTATCATATATCATAATCATCAATTATTTATGCCTTATATTTACACTATAATTATTACAAATCTCTTTATAAAAAACTATTACTTAGTAATAAGGTTACATTATTAACCGAAGCCTAAGGTAAGTGACTGTAAATATTATTTTATAAATTACCTCCATTAAAGGCACATGGGAGCAGGCAGGGGCTTTTCTCATGCGATGCGTCGATCTTCAGTTTGTTGCAGAGGGTCAAGTAGAGGCTTCCCTCATGCGGTGAGTTGGTCCGGGAGCACGGGACGAGTTGGTGATGATGAGCGGGGCTTAAGGACTCTTGTCCCACTTCTTTCGAATCCCGACTTCAACTTCTCTCCTTAACTTCGTTTCCAAACTCCTCACCTCGGTTTTAGCGCCCCATTTTTCTTCCTTTCCAATCGCTTGTTTTCGGGAATTTTTTCCACATCTGCATCCCCTTTCGAGAGTGCAGGTGGGCTCATTAAATAGCCCTTTTTGTGCGATCTGACATTACTTTTAGCCCCTGCCTCCATAATTCATGGTTACATATCTGTGCGAGCTTGACAGTTACGCTGCCACTCCGTGATCTATACCTTCTCTGCAGGAGTCCCTAAACTTGACGTGAACAATTGGAGTCCTAAATTCTTCTAGGAAAATCCTCCCACAGCTGTGCATGCACATGCAGATCACCGTGGGAAAGTACCTTGGTACATATACATTTTGAATTAATAATTTACTTAAGAAGTTTAAATGTTATTGTTGAATTTTGATGTTGTTGAATTTAATAGTAGTGTTATTCATGGATGATGTAAGATAGTAGTTACACTTTTCCGCTTACTACCTTAAAAAATTAATATTTCGTATGTTTTTTTACTACGAGATATATAAATACTCATGAGAATTTCAAAAAAATAAGAAGGGGGGCATATAAATAATTAGTGTTGTAATGTACTTACAACCTTAACACCAGTGTTCGTTTACAAAGAGGAAACACAGTAAGAATATAATACTTTATATTGAGATTCAGACATTTATTCTGTACATTCATTTACAAATTTATCCTTGATTATCATACATCATAATCATCAATTATTTATGTCTTATATTTACACTATAATTATTACAATTCTCTTTATAATGCGTTATTACTTAATCACAAGGTTAAATTATTAACAGAGGCCTAAGTGACTGTAAATATTACTTTATCTTTACCCCATTAAAGGCAAGCAGGGGCTTTCCTCACGCGATGTGTCGGTCCGGGCACACGGGGCCATTTGGTACTGGTGAGCGGGGCTTAGGATTTTTATGTCCCACTTCTCTTCAATCACGACTTCAACTGCTCCTCTTAACTTCTTTACTCAACTCCTCACCTCGGTTTTAACGCCCCCTTTTCTTCCTTTCCAATCTCTTGTTTCGGGAAATTTTCCCATAACTGCACCCCCTTCGGGAGTGCAGGTAGGCTCATTAAAGTAGCCCCTTTTGTGCAAGCTGACATTGTTTTTTAGGCCCTGCTCCCATAACTCACGATTACATCTCTATGCTTTACCGTTACGCTGCCATTCCGTGATCTATACCTTCCCTGCGGGGGTCCCTAAACTAGACGTGCACAATTGGAATCCTAAATTCCACTAGGAAAATCCTTCCACAGCTGTGCATGCACGTGCAGATCACCGTAGGAAAGTACCTCAGTACACTTAGATTTTAAAAATATTCTCTATGTTTTATTATCTCAATGGTACTAATTTCTTTTATAAACAATACGCACAAAATTACACTTTCTATAATTAAAGTTTTAAATCATACATTACATGATATAACATGCAATTTTAAAGTCTTGTATAATTATAGTTTTATATTTATATTCTAATAAATTATGATTTATAATTTCAAACATTAATAAGATTTGAAACAAATCTTAAATCTATCTTAATTTTATACAAAATAAAGAGCAATTATTTTTAATCAGATAAAATCATACATCCTGAACATGCAAAATACATCTTTAGAAGGTGTGAAGAGTATAATTTATTCGTATATAGCAAAGGATTAAATGGGGATAGTATTACATTGAAATACAACGGAATGTAAAATAAAATGGGGAGTTTATTAGCGTGTCGTAAAAGTATATTTTTCAAACCAGGTGACGATGTTCCCAGCGTAGTATATGTTTACTATGTCAGTACTAAAAGTAGTTAAGCGTTAAATACAATTGTTGAAAAAAAGGAGAGAACAGACTGCACATTCCTTCCCCAGCTGAAAAAAATGATCTATCACACAATTAATGACTTTGTATATTAAAACATACCATAAAAATTTACATTGCTTTATTATATGGCAAGATATATGTAAAGATATAGTTAATAAAATTATTACAATTTATAATAAAAAATTTTTGTTTAATAATTTATCTGAAAAGATATTCTATAATAAAATGCTTTTTTTAAGTCTAATTTAATTTTTTTAATTTATAAACTTATTATTTTATTTTCCATTTTTAGGAAATTTATTGCAATATCAAAAAATACCTTTTCTCTTTTATATGTACATTTTATGCATTAACCTTCTTGATAATATGTTATAAATTGTAAGCCTTACCTGAAAAATAACAATTATTATTTTCTTTATGCACTATAGTACATATATATGAAAAATTTACATGAAATTATTTTATACTTTGAACTCTCTTCGAAACACAAATTAAATTTTATGTGATAACCTATAAAAGTTTATTTTATGATTAAACATTGATACAATGCAAACATAATTTTTAGTAAAATGTTTTAAACACAGTCTCATTGAAGTTTTTTATAATATATTGCATTCTCAACTATATATACACGAACAATAAAGATTTCTCATTTAGTAATAACATTTTTTAATCGTATATCCTCGATTATATTAAAATTTAATCTTTGGCAAATGTCAGGATATGTTTTCACATTCCGTTACTGGTAATGCTCTGTAAATCCAGAATTGAATAGAACAGAAAAAATCAAAATATGAAAATCCAGCTAAATAATTATTCTCTTTTGCTTTCGCATACTTTTTTCGCTAGGCATAAATGCATTACTACGTACCAGGTTTTGGTAAGCCTATAATTTATTCGTATATAGCAAAGGATTAAATAGTTTAACAATGAAGTACAACGGAATGTTAAATAAAATGGAGAGTTTATTAGTGTGCCGTAAAGGTATATTTTTCAAACCAGGTGACGATGTTCCCAGCGTAGTATAAGTTAACTATGTCAGCACTAAAAGTAGTTAAGCGTTAAAAACAATTTCTGAAAAAAAAAAGGACGGGATGAAACAGTAATATTGAAACAATATAAAAGTGTCTAATCCTAAATTTCAAATATTATACATTTTGAATTAATAATATACTTCAGAAGTTTAAATGTTATTGTTGAATTTTGCTGTTGTTGAATTTAATAGTAGTGTTATTCATGGATGATGTAAGATAGTAGTTACACTTCTCCGCTTACTAACTTCAAAAAAATTAATATTTCATATGTTTTTTTACTACGAGGTATTTAAATACTCATGAGAATTTCTAAAAACTACTCGTTCCTCAACATCACGCCAAAAGCAAAATGGCTAAAAAAAAGAGGATAATTTTTCTTTAAAAAAAATCGTCCAAATGATGTCCTTTCAACCCAGGGCATGGTGAGGTCAGTGGAGAAAAATCCCGCCAACGGGAAACCAAATCGATCGCCAAAACGTAGAGTGAATAGGAGGAACACCCTAGGAATTTATGACGCCAAGCAATGCTCAAACTGGACAAATTGTGGAAGACGGGGAGAGCAAAACGGCAACTTACCGATGGTCAACGCGGGAAAATTAAAAGTGACTTGGCCATAGACAAGCTCCATTCCATAAAATGAAAGGACAGGAAGCCAGCAATTCGTGGTATTTCCTTTTAGATAGATTGTGGCTATACCACAGTAATATTTTCGTAACTCAACAAATAATTAGTCGTACGTCGGAAATTTATTTAATTTTTAATACAGTCGAACGGCATAACGATGGCAGAATGGTATCGGCTGGTATCGGTTCAAATCCAGCTGATTGCGTGATTGTCCATAGCCATTTGGAATCGGGTTTAAATAGTAGATCCTGGTTTCATTAGCCCTCCTGTAGCAAAAACAGTAGACTGGAGCGTTTCAAACTAAGCTTACAGTCGAACTTAGTTATATATTCATATTATTTGTTATCTGTAAATGGGATTCATGTAATAGTTTTCAGAAAAAATTATTCCAATATCCCTAAAAATAATTTTTTATTTGGTTGACAAATATAATTAAGAAGATTTTATGTTATGAGTATTGTTCTAAAGTCTGTCGAACTTAGTTATATGTTTATATTATCTGTTATCTGTAAATGGGATTCATTTAATAATAGTCAGCCAAAGTATTCCAATATCCGTGAAAATAATTTTTTATTTTGTTGACAAATATAATACTTTATGTTATGAATATTGTTCTGATGCCTGTCGAAAGTTATATATTTATATTGTCTGTTATCTGTAAATGGGATTCAATTAATTATATTCAGCCATATTATTCCAATATCCAAACAAATATTTTTTTTATTTCGAAGACAAATATAATTAACAATATTTTATGTCATGAGTATTGTTTTAATTGTCTAACTTAGTTATATATATATATGTGTGTGGGTTAGTTATATGTGTGTTTATTTGGTTGACAAATGTAATTAAAAATATTTTATGTTATGAGTATTGTTCTGATGTCTGTCGAACTTATTTATATATTTATATTATCTGTTATCTATAAATGGGATTCATTTAAAACTATTCATCCGAATCCTTCCAGTCTCCCTAAAATAATTTTTTATTTGGTTGACAAATATAACTAACAATATTTTATGAGTATTGTTCAGATGTCTAATCCTACCAAAAAAAATATTTTAAACGTTGATGCCGAAAGAAATTTTCTACTTTTAAAGAGTTGAAAAATCACACACAATTCAATAAAAGTTTCAGCAATATCTTAATGATAGTAACATTGTTATTATAGAAACATTTTATTAGTAAGATCATACTAATAAATTTTCATAACCAGATTAGCAAGGATTAAAATTTTACTTGTAATGGTTTAAAATATATGGAATATTTTAAGAGAAATAATTTAATCATACACAGTAATATTCAACGTTATCATACTAATAATTTTTTTCAGATTAACATTCACAAAAAATATCAAGCAAAACCTTTTATGATATTTCTTAATGTATAAATGACTATTTCATAAAAAAAGTGTTTTATCCCAGATTACGAAAGAATTCGGAATTAGCAAGGATTAAAATTTTACATGTAATGGTTAATATATATGCAACATTTTTAGAGAAGCAGTTTAATCATATAACAGTAGGTATTACACGTTATCATACTAATAAAACTTTTTAAATTTACATTTACAGTGTATACCATACATAACTTTTTATTATATTTCCGAGTGTATAAATGACTATTTCACTGAAAATAACTGTTTTTAATCTGATTAAGAAAGAATTTGACATTAGGAAAGATTAAAATTTTACATGTTTGGGTTTAAAATGTATGCATACCTTATATAATAATAACCTAAGCTATCTTTCCGTCAGTCCTTGAATTTATGAAGCAGTTGGACCTGGAATGGATAGAGACATCCATATTGGATTTTGAGGAGTTGGGGTTAGCAAAGTTCGAAATCTACCCCTTCTCTCCGTTTCTAGCATTTAATGCCATTATTTGAAGCACTATTTTCCACGGTTAAGAGCAGGCGATTAAATTTATCAATTTGTCACATAATAAATAGGTAAAAACATTTTTTTTCTAGCATTATGAAGTCATTCCTTTAACCATCTCAGTTAATCATATCTTATTTTAAATTATTTAAATATCGTCTGTATTATTTTCATACGTTTCATCACTCAACTTAGATATTACGTAAATAATTTCCTTTTATATTTGTCTTAAATAGTAGATTAGCTACATATGCGATAATTTAAAATTTAATCATCGATTATTTTTGTTGCAATGAAAATTTTATCACAGGTACTAACAACAAATTGTATCTACCTCCAGGGTGTAGTGGAAATGATAGTTTCATTCCTTTACTTCCAATAATTACTGTGGCATAAAAAAAATGGGAAGAACTTAACGATATTTTCAACATAGTTAAGAAAACTTTAAATTATCTTTCTAAATAAATTCAACGTGATTCTAAACTGCAAACACAGTATCGGGAGAAAATCACGAAGTTTGTTCGTTTGTGTGCACATATGTGCTAATATTAAATTTAATCATCAATTATTTTTTGTTGCAATGAAAATTTTATCAACGGTAATAAGAACAAATTGTGTTCATAAAAATCTAGGAATCTATTTCATGGATTAATAAATATCTAGCGTTTAAGTTATATATCTTTGAAAATTAAGAAGTTGTTCGTTTTGGGGTTTGTTTTTTATACATAACCACACGGTTTGCAATCGATTCATCAAATTTTGGACATCATTCTTATATACTTCCAAATAATCACTGTCAATATTAAAACTTCCGCTGTCCATCCTATCATATGTGACAAGATGAATTAAGGTTGGCAACTAACATGCGGTCAGTAAAGATAAACAAATTATTGAGCGTGTACTAGATAATTCTCAGCCAAAAAAGAAACCCTTTTTTACCTGCCTCGTAGAATACTTTACAATTCTGGAAAATTAAAAATTTTACTGATCCCGTCATATGACGGGCTATATGCTAGTCATTTTAAAAGGAACAGCTTATTCATGCAACAGTTGTCATAATGATACATTTTATGATATTATGAATGCATAGAAAGAATATTTATTATAAGTTATTAAATAAATTTTTGATTAAAAATATGATATTTTTCCTCTAGCATTGGATGCTTTTAGATTGTTGAAAATCAGTCTTTTTACCTTTCAGAAAATGATATTGACGTTAAACTGCTTTATGTGTTGACATAGCAACCCTATCGACATTACGTTGGGAACGTCGTCACCTGTTTGAAGAACGCACCTTTACGACACACTAATAAACTCCCCATTTTATTTTACGCTCCCTTGTTCTTCAATGTGGCATTATCGCCATTTAATCTTGTGCCATTTATGAATAAATTAGAGGTGTACAGGAACGCACTGCATAGTAACCCATTTGTGCCTGACGAAAATATTTTGAAAACAAACAATGTATATATATAATTATCAAAACAGATCTTTTAATATTTGATATTTTTTCTCGCTTCTGTTGTGGATTTTTAGAGTATTGTCAGTAATGGAACGAGTTTTCATATTTACTGAAATATTTTGTCCAATAGTTTTTAGTTTTCTTAAGCCTAGGAATATAGGAAAAATAAATAAGAATAAATAAGAACATTTAAATATATATTTAAGATTATAATACATGCTGAAGAGCAATAATGAAATTATGTTAAAATCTTTAATTTCAAAGTCTGTTTACATTGCTTCAATTTACAATACAGATACATAAAATAAATTTTTATCAATAATCTTACAGACTTTAAATAGTGTTTCAAAGAAATTTATTTAGTTAAACACTTCTTTTAGGTAGTGTATTTTAATGTAGATGGTAGTAATAATAATAATAATAATGGGGATTTTTATTATATATGTATTGAATCAAAAGTATATTCTTTTAGCAAACATGTAATTGCACAAAACGACTGCTTCTGACAACATCGTATAGTTATGAAAATAAAAGTAACTTTAAATCTAGCTGACTAAAAAGAATAAACACTAACCAAACAATAAAATTCCTGAAAATGAGATTCAGAAAATTAAAGTTAATATTAATTATAGAAATTATTCCAGGAAAAATATTAAATCAAAAAATCATAATAATAATACTTTTACTGTGTTGGTATTGCGTACAATTTACAAATTTGTATAATATAGTCTATGTAAAAAATATGATATGTAAAAAATGGTTGTGTGTCTGCGGCAAAAAATAATTTTAATTCAACGCATGTAGAAATTTAAATTAAAACAATTATTAATTTTTTTAATAACAAAATAAGATTTCATTAGTTTTTTAATTTGGTTCATAATTAAAGCCGAACTAGGATATTCCGCAATTTGTTAATTCAAAATTTGGAATAATTCGAAACGTTTAATTCTTCTACCAATTTCCTTTACAATATGATATTAAAACTACGTGATAATTTCGAATTTAATACAAGATCGTCTAGTTAAATTGAATTCACAGAAGCATAAAATTCTGATAAAAGTTTTATTAAACAATTTTTTTTTTGCTGTAATCCGTTTTCAATTGCTTCTTGTAACCTACACAAAAAAGGGAAAGACAAGAAGAATAGGAATAATCATTTTCTATGATGTTTATTGTGATTCTCTTTCGTATTTTATATGCATCTAAATGTAACGAACCAAGTAAAAATTACAAACTCTATTATGTACAAAATAGGTTTCTTTAATTTATTTTTTTACATAAGACTAATAAAAAATTGTGTTTTTTGTCATACATTCTTAGCGAAATTGAATAATTCAAATTTTAAACCGTTTAAAATGTCTTACATTTCTTCGCAATTTGATATATATATATATATATATATATATATATATAATATATATATATATATATATATATATATATATATATATATATATATATATATATATATATATATATATATATATATATATATATATATATATATATATATATATATATATATATATATATATATATATATATATATATATATATATATATATATATATATATATACATATATATATATATATATATATATATATATATATATATATATATATATATATGTATATATGTATATATATATGTATATATATATATATATATATATATATATATATATATATATATATATATATGTATATATATATATATATATATATATATATATATATATATATATATATATATATATATATATATATATATATATATATATATATATATATATATATATATATATATATATATATATATATATATATATATATATATAATATATATATATAATATTTATATATATAATGTATAGACATATATATATATATATATATATATATGTGTATATATATATATATATATATATATATACATACATATATATATATATATATATATATATATATACATATATATATATATATATATATATATATATATATATATATATATATATATATTATATATATATATATATATACTATGTATATAGTAATATATATATATATATATCTACACTATACCAATGAAACCGAAATCTATTAATCGGCTATAAATATATATGCCTTTTATCGTAAAGATGCTGGTTCAAGTCCTGCATAATGACCAGCAGCGGGAATCGAACCCAAGGACTCTGGTTCCGAAGAGCAGCACGCTACTATATGACCATCTTCCATCATACATGTATATGTGTGTGTGTGTATGGGCGTATATTTGTCTTTGTACGTCTAACAAAATTGAGTGACTTACATTATTTTGATAAAATTCTTTAATGTGTCACAATTTCATTCTTAAAGGTAAAAAAGAAAATTAAAAGTTATTCAAACTTATATAAATAGGATTTTGATTCTTGGGAGAATTCTGGAGAGAATGGAATTATTAGATAAAAAATACTTTTTATCAAATCAGTTGTTTTCCACTAAGTTACATACATAAAGTGCAGGTCCTTTATGATTTATTAACATATGTTGGGTTTAGTAAAAATATCTGTCAAAAGATTTTCTAGTAATCAAATAAGACAAGAGTACAATAATCATGAATTACACAAGGGAAATATGTCTAACGAATATCTCACTTTTGTAAAGAAATCTCACATATTTTTACTAAAATTTCAAATCAAATTAATTTTTTTCTTTACGTAATGACATTTATAAAATAAAATAGGCTATTATACCGTGATTTAGTTTATAACAGACAGTATGCAAAGCAATTATCTACACGTGAGGTAATTATCAATTTTCCTTCTTTTCGGTTTAATGAATTATAATTATAGGGATGTAATTTACACTTATATAATACGGACTAGATAGTCAGATAACTAACTTATTATAATTGAGACTGTAACTAAATTGCTTATTTCAAAATAGAAGCTTCAACTTATGAGAGGGTATAACAATTAGTTACTCCATATATGAATCATCTGTATAAAGTAATAATACTAATTATAACATTCATACAGACGTAATTAGTATTTACTATTATTTTATACCAGCTGTTTTTTAAAATAAAATTTCTAAAATTACAATTTTAAGTTGTATAATAGATGAAAATTTTGTCTAGTTTGAGTTAATATACAAATGGTTTTGGCGAGATATATAAAGTGTAGTGTACATAGATTTTAAATTATTTGATTTCTTAACTATTAAATACATAGAAAAAAATCTCTATAAGGTCTTCGGGGGAAAAATATTTATTTTATTATTTATACATATATTAGTGTGAATATACTCTTCTGTTATCCAATAATACCAATATTATAACTCGAAAAACTAATTCTGAAATTCAAAAAATAAAATAAATTTTACAATTAAAAGCATATTTAAATAAATTTTCCAATGCTTCTTACTAAATGTGTTTTTGTCTTTAATCAATGCACTATAAATTCTATTTAAGGTGTTTCAAAATGTTACTATCAAAATATATCACGATAAAAGTATCATATTTGGAGACGTCTTGTGCTGTGAGCTTATAGAATTGTACTTGTAATAAAAACTATCGTAAACTGTTTAAACTACATAACTCAGAACATATTTAAACTTATATTGACATATATAGATAAAATTTAAGGTATGTCAATTTGCAGCTGTCAGTTATTGAAAAAAATTCAGAGACACCTAAACTAACAAAGGATACCTAGACAAAATAGACTTAAAATCTATAAGACTATTACATACAATTAGATAAGGTAGAATACAATTAAAATCACTCAGATAAAATAAGTAAGTAAAAATAAAGGTAGATAATTTACCAAGCTAAGATAATATACAATTTCACAGAAGTAATACACTAATATATAAAGGAAACATTTCTATTAAAAATTCAAATCAACGATGGAATTAGTTCGATTAAGTCATGAAATTCTAATCCTATTCTGCAGTCTTACCTTCTATTTTTTGATTGTGTAATAAATAGTTGTGTGTTTATATAATGTATGGATCATGCAGTTTTCATCTAATTTTAAAACTTTATTAAATTTTAATCAAACAACAACCTATATTTTGCGATGTTTTACTTGGTACCTAGAACTTTAAAAATTTCGGAATAACATACAAATAAAACAATTCTAACAAAAGAGTTGCATTATTTAAAAGCTTATTTTGTTTTTATTCTTCTTTTTTATTTTTTTTTTTTTTTCTCTTTAAATTTTTTTTTTTTCTCCTTTATTAATTAACATTTTATTTCCCCTGTCTAAATTTTCTTATTTTTCCATCATATTCTTTTTTTTTATCCTTGTTTATCATATTCACATTTTTTTATTTTCATTTTTATTCATTTTTTTTTATTTTTTTTTTTAAAACGTTTTTTTTTTTTGAATTAATTTTTCATTTCTTTTTAATTATAAATATATTCATAAGACAGGAAAATTTTTTAAAAATACTTTAAATAAGACAGTAAGAAAATAAAAGTAATATAACATAAAAAATAACAAAGAAGTAACAACTAAAAATAAAGTA
>CM063510.1:56862822-56887822 GCA_032207245.1 Pardosa pseudoannulata | reverse complement strand
AGGTGCCGTGTTGTTGCATGTTGCCAAGCTCCGCTCCGCATCTTTTTTGGTGAATGTTCACCACCTGAGTTGCGCCTCACTGCAATTGGGTTTTTTGTTCTCCGCGCGCCTTGTCTCGACGTTTCATTGGTCAGAGCCGCGAGAGCCCGTCGCTCTCCCTGATAGCGTGGTGTTCTCTTGGCACCTGGAAACCCTCTTGCTGGCTGTGTTTCGGATCTATTGGCGTGAGCGCAGCCTAGAAGTTTTTGTTAATTTGGCTGGAGAGAGAGACTTTTTTAAGACCTTTGCGGACGTTTTTGGTCCGGCCACCTTTTCCGTTGGAGCCCACCTTTTGGTCCCGATACTGCGACGTTCCTGTAGTTATTTTTTCCATCTGAACATTAATCATCGTAATGTTTAAAAAAACAACGCAACAAAATAAACCTCCAATAACCACTATAGGATCAGGGCAGAAGTAGACTACAATTATTTTGCAATTTGGAAGATTAAAAATAAATGCCTGGAACTCAAGTCAAAGCCCTTTTTGTCTGCCTTCACTCATCTTGACGTATCACTTCACTACTGGTCCTGACTTTCTACCTACTGCTCCCTTCCTATGCACCAACTCTTCATTATAAATTGTGACACGAGGTGTCCTATGGGTCTTATCTTGTTAAGAGGTTAGCAGATGTGGTATAATCACATTCGATCTAAAAGGGAATTCCAGAAATTGCCGGCTTTCTGACCCCTTATTTTATGGAATGTGGCTTGTCCATGTCCACGTAAACTTCAATCTTCCCACGCTGACCATCCGTGAGTTGCCGTTTTGCTCTCCCGTCTTCCACCATTTGTACACCTTGATCGTTGCATCGAGCCATAAATTCCTAGGCTGACACTTCTTTGGGCAGTTTTTATGTACTCCCAACGAGTAATCTAGCTGTGCAGAGTTTATGCGGTCGTTTTGGGACACCCTGTATAGTATAAAATGGTAGATCATATAATACCAAATCCATTTTTGCTCTTTTTACTAAACAAAATTTACTTTATGGACTTTATTTATGAATTATATTATATGGAATTTATTTCTTAATAATATAATTTTTAGGAAAAGAAATATCTTCAAGTTGAATCTTCTTTGATAAATTTATTTTAACAATAACAAATACTAGTCAAGCCTTTGTTCTCACGCAAATGCGTGCACACCTACAGGAACAGTTTAATTTGCGATGATAATTTTCAATACAAAATTAATTAATATTAAAGTTATGACAGCATTTCCAAACTTGCAAATTGTATTAAATGGATTTTGAGGATTTCAAGGAACAATGATTTAATACTAAATGTCAGGAGAAATTCTCAGAACTTATGTCCACATAAATTTGGTTACGTATTTAATAACATAGCGTAATTTCAAATTATCCTAAGCAAATTTTCAGAAGTCTAAACTATTCCCAAGCATGTGTTGTATGAAACTAAAATTTCAAGTATTCTTAAATCGTGGTAATTTATATTTCTTTCTGAAAACTTTATTTTAAATATTTTATATGTATAAATAGAAAACATTATCTTGATAAATAAATGAAATTTACTGTGTTCCTGTTTTTGTTTTAATGATATTCTTTTGAGTACCAAGAACTGTTATGTCACAGAAATAAATTCAAAATAAATCAGACTAATTTTAGCAGAAAATCATTTAAATTGACGTAGAAAACACAATTGAAATATTTTAATAATTGGAGCAAAAATGTAAATTTTTAAAAAAAGTCTTAAGTCGTGGTAATTTATGGTAATTTATATTCCTTTTTGAAAACTTTATCTTAAAATCTTTATAAGTATAAATAGAAAACACGATCTTGATAAATAAATGAAAAGTACTGTGTGCCTGTTTTCTTTTAATGATATTCTTTTGAGTACCAAGAACTGTTATGTCACAGAAATAAATTCAAAGTAATTCAGGGTATTTTTAGCCCAAAATCATTTAAATTGACGTAGAAAACACAATTAAAATACTTTAATAATTGGAACAAAAAAATGTAAATTTTTAAGGAAGTCTTTTATAAACATAAAAGTATTTAGTTTTAAATTATTAGTATCATCCAAAAATATTCTAAAGATAAAAAACACAGGTATAGACATGCATATACAAATAAAGAGATAAGGAACCAATCAGAATACAGTGATGTGGTTGCCATGCGTATGTAAGAGTCTTGCACAGTTGTTAGACCTGTCACTGCTGCTAAAATGCTGCTAAAATGAGTTTGAACGTAGTATTATAGTCGGCGCACAAGAGATGAGACATAGCATCTCTGAGGTAGCAATGAAATTAAGATTTTCCCTTAAGACAATTTCACGAGTGTGACGTGAATATTCGAAAACTGGTAAAATATCAAATCTACGACATTGCTGCGGCAGGAAAGAGATCGCGCAATAACGAGATCAACGATCCTTCAGCAAATTGGTGAAGATTTCAGTGATGGGCCGTCAGCAAGTATCATAATGTGAACCCTTCAACGAAACATCATCGATATGGGTTTTCGGAGACGAAGACCCAATTGTGTGCCCTTGATGACTGCACGGCACAAAGCTTTACGCCTCGACTGGGCTCATCAAAACTGACATTGGTCTGTTGATGACTGGAAACTCATTGTATGGCTTGAGGAATCTCTTATCCAATTGTATCGAGCGAATTGGCGTGTTCTGGTATACAGACAACCTCATGAATCCATGGATCCTGCATGTCAACAGGGAACTGGTAGAAGCTCCGTGATGGTATGGGCGAGAGTGAAGTTGTAGTAATATGGGACCCCTGAAACTTCTAGATACGACTCTGACAGGTGACACATACGTAAGCATTCTGTCTGATCACCTGCATTCATTCGTGTTCATTTTGCATTCCAATGGACTTCGGGAATTCTAGCAGGACAATTCGACAACCCACAAGTCCAGAATTCCTACAATTCTGCAGTCATTTCGAAGGAAAGTCAAGAATGTTTTGTTATTTTAAATTTACAGAAGTCGCAAATTTCGAAAAGTAAATTCTTTTTTTTTTAGAATCGTTTACCCTCTCAACTGAGAATTTATTAAAAAATTTGAGAAGAAAACTGGGATACAGTAGAAGCCTATCATACCTAGGATTTATATTTAAACTTTCATGAAACACATGTCATTTGAAGGCAATTGGCTCGATACAGAAAGTATTGATGCAGAAAAATTAAAGTATTGTTGCTTAATTCATCTGGAGAAAAAGATAGAGTTGTTGTTATGACTTATTCATCTCGATATGGCCCAGAGCTAGATCAAGTCTATGAAAGCTGAGAGATAGATGATGACCAAGATTTTTCAAAACGCCATGAACAGGAAAATGTGAAAAAGCTCTTGATTGTAAATAGGCCTTCATGCAGCAGCCTCACACAATTCGAAAAAAAACTTGAAAGGTTTTAGTAGAAGTACGTTTGGAGGATTAGTTATTACTTCGACATACGTGATGCTCCCAGTGTAATGGAGATAATCTGAACATTTCTATCACTCTTAAATAAAACGGTATATCTTAAAAAATCATAGCATACCTTTTGTGGGTCGAGGAATTCGAATAATTATAGATTTAAAATCTTTATTTGGGACCAGATTTCAGAAAAAGTCGACAAAATTTGGGCAAGACTAGAGGTAAACTAGCGGTACCATCTAAGAATAGTAAGAATGTCAGCGGTCCCGAAATGTAAACTAATATGCGCTGGAATAAACTGGAAGTAATTCTTGTTCTGCTGGGGAAAATTAATCAAATCAAATCAAATGTTCTATTTTTAATATGATTAAATAATGATGTAACATAGTATGCAGTACTACTACCATCGGAAGCTATGGTTAGGTTACAAAAAATTGTTGAAGCACAATGTAATGTTGTAGATAGTTATTTTACTTCTGTAATATGATAATTATGTATATTGTGTACAATAAAAGAAACAAAAGTAAAAAATGTAAATTTTTAAAATTTTATAAAATGTTGATTTTTGGCTTTTACTTTAGTTTTATTTGTTTTACAGTTTCCTATTACCCAAGGTAAGAAGTTTTAAAATTATTTTAAAAGAAAAATTTAAATTATTTAAAACTAAATTCTAAATATTACTTTCATACTAATTTATTTTGAAACATTTTAAACATACACATGGAAAAATGTTTAAATGAATAATAAAAATGTACTGAAAATTTTAATAATTTTAAAATTCTTTTAAATTGTTCAAATATAAAAATATTAATTCTGTTGAATTTTATGATCTTTAATACACTTGTTATAAAGTATTAAAAAATTATCATTAAAGAATAAACATTTAATGTTGCTAATATATTGATATTTGTTTGATCACGTCATATCTTCGGGATTATCAGTTTTTAGTATTTAAATAAATAATGAAAATGTAATGAAAAATTTAATAATTTTAAAATTCTTTTAAAACGTTCAAATATAAAAATATTAATTTTATTGATTTATATGATCTTTAATACACTCGTTTACAAATTTACTAAACTCTTTCTTTCCAGTTTACAAAAACACTTTGTAAAATCCACGGTTCCGGAAAGAATAAACATTTAATGTTGCTACTATATTTATATTTGTTTGATCACATCATATCTTCAGTATTATCAGTTTTTAGTATTTAAATAAATAATAAAAATTTAATGAACAATTTAATAATTTTAAAATTCTTTTAAAACGTTCAAATATAAAAATATTAATTTTGTTGATTTATATGATCTTTAATACACTCGTTTAAAAATTTACTAAACACTTTCTTTCCAGTTTACAAAAACACTTTGTAAAATCCACGGTTCCGGAAAGAATAAACTTTTAGAGTTGCTAATATATTGATATTTGTTTGACCCCATCATATTTTCAGGGTTATCAGTTTTTAGTATTTAAATAAATAATAAAAATGTACTGAAAATTTTAATAATTTTAAAATTCTTTTAAAACGTTCAAATATAAAAATATTAACTTTGTTGATTTATATGATCTTTAATACACTCGTTTACAAATTTACTAAACTCTTTCTTTCCAGTTTTCAAAAACACTTTGTGAAAATTATGGTTCCAGAAAGAATAAACATTTAATGTTGCTACTATATTGATATTTGTTTGATCACATCATATATTCAGGATTATCAGTAGCTAAATACATTACACTTATGTATTCAAGATTATTAATGTCTAATTACCAACAAAAATCTTCTATTTACTTTCATCTTAATTACAACTTATAATCTCGGTTTCTTTCAGATATGAAAACCTTGCATGACATTACATCAAATAAAATATATACACTGAATAAGAAAAGAAAACGGTGAAACCATTGAAAAATCTAATCTATTCCAAGTTCTAATTTAGTAAACCACGAGAGCTAAATTAAGTAATTTGTTTCCTAGTGGTTCTCAATTCATATTTTCATGGAAGCTATATTAGAGCCAGTTTTCTTTTTTTTCTGGAGATTTTCTTCTGTTCTGCGAAATTAAGTGCACTTCGAAAGGAAGTTGATAAAATCAAGATTTATGAAGAATGAGAAGCTTATTGTGCCCAAAGGTGTAATTTGAGGCTGTAACTTCTTTAATGAATACCATGACTCTAAATTAGGACAAAAACCTCTTGGGATCCGTGGTAAGTTAAAATTGAGAAACAAGAAGTAATGAAGGCAGACAAAAGAGGCTTATGAACCATATACAATTCAAAAAGCAATCGAGATGAGTTGAAGAGGAAAAAATATTATTAAACTTTAATTCGTGAAAGCTTAATAAAGTAATCTAAACACACAATAAATCTGAAAGGTGTATAACTGAGAAAAATATTAGTACTAATTCTTCCATCGCTTAAAATAATGTATTTTGGGATTTAAAGCTGATACGTAAACAAAGATTAATTGGAAATGCACCATGTTTTCTGAATAACTTTTTATAAAAATAAATGGTTTAAAACTTAAATCTCTCCCCAACATCCCCCTAAAATTGTTAAAATCCACTTAAATTGTGTTCTGTATTTAATATAATAGTACATATCAAAATTATAAATTTCAATACATAATAAAGCACAATTTCAAATTTTGAAATACCGAAACTATTTCCTCTAAAGTATTATACCACACAATCCAAAATGTTCACAAATAGTGGTAGTATATAATACTTTATCTGGACAAATGGTTAGTATGAACAGAAAAACCCATCCTGATAAATGAAAATTTAAATTTTTTTTACAATTATTCATTTAAAGAAAGGGAACTTTCAACTGCACGAAATTTGACTGAACATTCAATGTATCTAATTAAATTACATAATAAAGAATGAGAATCCCACATAAATTTATTACATTCTATACCTTGTAGTGATTACATTTTTAACACAAAATACAGTACGAGCATGGCTAAACTAACATTTTTTAAAATTTTTTGACTTATTAAATCTCTTAAAGCAAATTTGTATGTATTCTTTCCCTCTGAAATTTATCTACTTTTTATTACAAAACATATGTTAAAATGAAACACGAGTTAAAACTAAGCTATTTGGAAATACAAAATCTGCCAATTCTATAATTAAAATAAACATTACAGATAAAACAATACATATACATATATACATATACATATATATATATACATATATATATACATATATACATATAAATACATATATATATATATATACATATATATACATATATATATACATACATACATCATACATATATATATATATATATATATATATATATATATATATATATATATATATATATATATATATATATATATATATATATAACTAGATTATTTTACTAAAAATCTTGTTCAAAATTAAATTTATATATCTAATATATACTAAAATGTTTGCTATGGAAAAATAAATATTTTGAAACTGATAGCTGATTTACTTATAATATTGCTTAAAATATTGTTTTAGGGTTTTAGATTTACAGTTTTAAAATTATGGATTGACTGAAGATCAAGTGAGATTTAACTAAAATGAATTTAAAATTTCGTTTCACTTCAATAATCAATATTTATCCAAGGAACAAATTATATTTAAATTAAAAACCTAGGTAAGAAACAGGTTTAATATTTTACCAAGAATCTTCCACGAAATATAAATGCCATCATTACAAGTTAAAACTTGTATAACGTAGTCAAAAATATCTCTATTAAATTATCACAAATGTACTTTAATACTCTATTAAAGCATTACAATTCTTTAATCACTCTATTAAAGTATTACAATTATGTCATAACAACTTATTATATTATTCTGTATGTACTGGAATTCAGAACATATATTAAACTCGTTTCTAGTGTGTGCAATATGTGGTAAATTGGTTTAGTATAAAAAGGAAAGAGTAATGTTATACCATACAAAGTTAATTATAATAATTTATATTTAACTCAAAACTATTATATAATACTGTAAAATCATCTACAAATTTAATTTTTGTTTTAGCATCTTAGTCTATATGTAACAAAGAGTTACACTACAGCGATGTCCCTGCTAGTACGGAGAGACTAACCGAAGTGCAGAAGTGATTTCAGCGGTCTTCACTTTCGACCCGGATGGACGGGTGAGGTTTGCTACCCCTTTTCCTCCATGGTTGTGTGGTGATTAAGCAATAACAACTAAAGTCTTTGCCTCGTTTTGATTCGCCAAAGATTGACGTCATACGCATCATTTTTGACGTAATGTTCAGTCTTTGTAAATAATGTCTTGAATATATTATAAATATTGTAATGTATTTTCCCATATTATTGTAACACGAATTCATTGATCTGTATTGATATCTGTTATGAGTAAAGTTTTATAATTATCATATTTTTGTGGCAACACAGCATCTTTTTAAATATTAAAATATCTGTAATGTGTCTATATGATGTCTGCCTGTATAAGAGTCAGTGTGACAGTATCAGATAGCTCCGTTTCATCGAAGGTGCTGATCGTTGTTTATGCAATTTGTATGTTCTTTCACTATTTTGAACTTCTGTAACGTTAGTTCAGTTTGATACCCAGAGCTCTACGTCATTCATTATAATATCTTAAATAAATGCCTGTGTCTAGATCTAGTTGTTTCATTTAACTGCACCGTGTGAATCCCTTCTGAGCATGGTTTTATATATGATGTGATCCTTGCGGATACTTCTTTAAGAATCGTCGAGCCCTAGCAGGGGTCTCCATAGAAGATAGTAAAAATAACCTTCTTTTTTCTTCCCTTGGAATTACCAGGCGAGCACGACATAGAAGTGTGGAGGAATCATTGGTAGCTGAATCTGCCTTTCATTGTTCTTTTTTTATTTTTTTAGATTCCATGCACGTCATATTTATTGACCTCAAAACCACAATAGTTCAACACTGACTTGTAATTTCATAATCAGTGATATTTCAATTTCAAATGAAGTGTTTAAATTTTATCAAATCGTAAGCCTTCACTCACTTATATTTTGTGTCTAATTTTTACAAGTTTCTTAAGAGACCTGGTTCTTAGCTTCACTTGTATTATTATGTTCGATTGTGCTTTATTATCTTGTTTCAACCTCTTCCACAATATGGTATAATGTTATCATTAATAATACAGAATAATCTCATAGTAATATGCAATGCTAAAATAGAAATATCTCTGCACTTACTACCAATACATAAGGGAGATTATGTTTTTAAAATGCTTTTTCTCGAATTCCATTCTCCTTTTCCTGGTTTTATTCCTACAAAGTACTGCTTTCCCTTTCCCTTGAGCTCAGCATGAAAAATCGATGTGGTGCTTTTATCGTTAGGATGGATAACCAACCTTACTTAAGGTAACATCTAATCTCGAGCGAAGAGAACGAAGTGGAAATACCACGACCATTTCTCCATTCTGCTGACCAAAACACTTTGTTCACGTGTGTTTAATCATTTACTTCGGTCATTTATTACCGCCAGTATACTTACGAATGAACAGTACTTTCGGGAATGTAAAGCCTATGCAATGTAATCTCTATATTCTTTTCCTTCCCTTTTGTTCTTGGGAATACAGTAGAAACATTGCTTTGTTTCGAAAGTAGGTACTCTGAAGTTACATTTAATTTGAACAGAACAATATACAGAGTATACCAGCATATAGCCCGTCATATGGCAGGATCAGTAAAAATTTTAATTTTCCAGAATTGTAAAGTACCCTATAAGGCATCTAAAAAAATGGTTTGTTTTTGGCTGACAGTTATCTGGTATACGCTCAATAATTTGTTTATCTTTCCTGACCGCATGTTAGTTGCCAACTTTAATTTATCTTATCATATTACGTGATAGGATGGGCAGCAGAAGTTTTAATAGTGTCAGTGATTATTTATCGGTATATATGAATGATGTTCAAAATTTAGCGAATTGATTGCAAACCGTGTGTTATGTATAAAACACAAACACCCAAACGAAAAATTTTCTTTATTTTCAAAGATATATAACTTAAACGCTAGATATTTATTAGTAATGACATAGAAACCTAGACTTTTATGAAAAGAATTTGTTAATATCGGTGATAAAATTTTCATTGCAACAAAAAATAATCGATGATTAAATCTAAAACTATCACATATGTACCTAATCTATTATTGAAGCCAAATATAAAAAAAAAATTTACGTATTATCTAAGTTTAGTGATAAAACATATAAAAATATTGCAGATGATGTTTAAATAATTTAAAATTGGAAATGGTTAAATATGATTGTTAAAGGAATAACGTCATAATGATTGAAAAACAGTTATTTTTACCTATTTATGTGATAAATTGATAAATTTAATCGCCTGCTCTTAACCAGGGGAAAAAGGGTTTGAAATAATGGCATTAAACTTTCGAAAAAAGAGTAAGGGGTGGATTTTGAACATTTAAAATTTGACAGTATTTTTCGCTGTGATTCGCATATTTATACCAATTTATTCTAGAATCGGATTGACAGTTTAGGAGAAGATGAACTTTACACTCTTTGAATTTTGCTATCCCTAATGCATCAAAGAATTCAACATGGATGCCGCTATCTATTCCAGGTCCAACCGCTTCATAAATTCGAGGACAGATGGACAGATAATTTAAGCTATTATTATATAGGGGATAAAAATACAAAGATTTCATGATTATGTAATAATAATATGGTACGTCCTTATATTTTTTATAAAAATCTACATTATACTGACAACTTGGGGACATATTAACTGGGATATACCCAATTACTTTTATGATATTAAGATTTCAAACCACCGACTGAGTTAAACTTACATTATAACGATATATTTGCTGTGCTCATCGGAAGCGTAACTTATTGTGATTATAATCGACTGGGATAAGTCTCATTATAGCAATATAACAATATCTACGCTGTGCTTATCATAACCTTAACTGACTAGATTAAAACCATATAATAGAAATACAACGATATTTCTACTATGCTCATCGGAATTTTAATCGACTGTGATCTTAACCGACTATGATAAAATCATCCTATAGAAATATCACGATGTTTTTCCTGTTCTCATTGGAAGCTTAACCGTGATTATAATCGACTGGAATAAATTTCATTATAGCAATATAACAATATCTATGCTGTGCTTATCAAAACCTTAACTGACTAGATGAAAATCACATAATAGAAATACAACGATATTTATGCTATGCTCATCGGAATTTTAACTGACTGGGATTTTAACCGTCTATGATAAAATCACCCTATAGAAATATAACGATAATTTTTCTGTTCTCATCGAAAGCTTAACTGACTGTGATTATAATCGACTGGGTTAAATCTCATTATACAAATATAACAATATCTATGCTGTGCTTATCAAAACCTTAACTGACTAGATTAACACCACATAATAGAAATACAACGACATTTCTGCTATGCTCATCGGAATTTTAATCGACTGTGATTTTAACTGACTATGATAAAATCACCCTATAGAAATATAACAATATATCTCCTCTGCTCATCTGATTCTTAAGCTGTCAGCTTTATTTTCTAACATACTGACATTTAAACATTGCATTGCTAAAGATGTAGTATACAACAAATTAGCAACACTTTAATATTAAAGTAATGTATTAACGACAGCTTTTTGAATGAATTCTTACCTTATACTACCACTCATGTCCAAACTCTCTCTTTCTATTACTACGTGTGTTTTCATTCAATTATCCTTTTTCTAGTGAGTCGAAAGTAAACAATCACGGGAGGAATAAATACGTCAACAAAATTTAGACAGGTATAGGAAAAATATAAACACATTTAACAAAACACCTGGTTAAGTAATCATTAGCCCACATGAACACAATCAATATAACATCATTAGAAATTATTCATAAATAAAACGATGACGTGTGTATGATAAAAAATCGGACAAAGAACCTCTCAATTTAGACATTACTCTTCATCTACCTTAATTTTACTTAAAACAAAGCAAATTTTCTGCTTGGTATAAAATTAGTTAGAAATCGTTTATTAGAATTCTGTACGATATTCATGATTTTCGTTACCACAAAATCAGGTCATTCAGAAAAGCAAGCAAATTGGCAACTACAGTCCTTCAAAGGTAAAACAATAAAATCAATTCCTCACTATATTTTGCTTGGGACAATCTTAAATTACCATATATTTCCCACTCTATCATATTCAATTGATGTATAATGTGTTACAATTTACAATACACTACGAAGAATATAAAAAATTATACGTTTTGTTAACATAATACATTTCTCCATACTTCGTAATTTCAAAAAAATACCCAATTTATCTATTTTAGTCTTCTATGAAAAATATAATGTATACATGCATACACATGCACAGACAAGCATATACATATATATATATATATATATATATATATATATATATGTGTATATATTATACACCCAGGAATCAGCGACGATATCCAACAGCATAAATCATCGACTGTCTTCCGAAATCATTATTTAAAACTTCTTCAAAATAAAAAGAACTAACTCAAATTGTAAGATAAGATATTACTGATGGAAAATAGAAGAGAATACACTCTTGGATTGAAGTGTTTTTCCTCAGAACGAAATGGAATTGAAATTGGGAAAAATAATTTAGATGAGGGTATACATATATATATATATATATATATATATATATATATATATATATATATATATATATATATATATATATATATATATATATATATATATATATATATATATATATATATATATATATATATATACATATATATATATATATAAACATATATATATATATATATATATATATATATATAATATATATATATATATATACATATATATATATATATATCCATAAACATATATATACACATATTTATATGCATAAACATATACATACATATGTGTGTGTGTGCGTTTTAATATATATAGTCAATTAGTTTTAAGAAATTTTAAGGAAGGTCTTAGTATATCATATTTAAAAAGTTTCATGATATTAATGAAATCATTATCTACTCATATTTTTCCGTAAGATAAACCATTTTAAAATGAAACTTATTTTTAAGTATGTTAAGAGTAAACTAACGTTTTATTATGATTCAATGCGTAATTTTCAATTCAAAGTAAAATGATCAAAACTGGTTTAATTATATCAATAAAAATCAAGGTACTTATTACAAGGTTCTCTAATTATAATTATGTAGTTCAGTTGTAATTCTTTATCTTCTTTATGAGTATTTCTATGAGAATATTTAGTCGTAAAAACTGGTTATTAGTACCATACGTTTTAATAATACCATACCATAATTTTTAGTACCATAATTTAGTACCATAATTTTATCGCTAAAAGTAAAACTTTTTAGCACTAGTCAAAAATCATCTCTTTATAATACTAATTTTAGGTTTTCATACCACCTTAGTATGTCATATTGAATCTCAAAATTAATTATAAGCCACCCAAACTATAATCATATCCTAGTTCCACCCTTAAATATATCCCACATATCACAGAAAAGTTCAATAAATGTTTCTATTTTTATCTTAGTACTGAGCTCATTAACATTTTCAGACACGTCAGCAAGTAATAAAAGAGAATTTCTAGGATTCTCCAATCAAAGGTGCTTTTAAATATTTAAAGATCTTTTTACCTTGGAAAAAAATGTGCTGCGTAATTGAGAAACTTTTACGTGATCAAGAAAGAATAAAAAGGAAATTACTGTGTTGCACCTGCCCTGGTTGAATTTTCTGTTCAAACTATCTCTCGTTATAATTGCCACTATCTGAATGAAATATTCAAAGAGAGATTTTTTTTCTTGCAAGCCTTTTTTTATGAACAGCGTCTGATATTGTCGTGAAATAGGAGAAATTGGATTCCTAGGAGATTAGTATATCTTTTTTATTTTATCTATGTTTATTATTTCTATTTTGTAGTCATTCATCTCGAAATATATATATAGGTATAAAGGAAATATATTGTGTAATTTGAAAAATATTTATTGTATAAATCCTCGTATTTGTATCTCTACTCTATGTATTAGATTACTATTCTTAAAAAATTTCTCTTTTAGCTTTTTACATTTAACAATGTTAAAAATAATGACATTTTAATAAATCCAACTTTGCTGAAATAGTAGATTTTAAATAGGAGATTTCTCCAAAATGCTTTGTACACAAAACAGAACTTCCATTTTAAACGTATACTATTAACATCGTTTTTGTTTAAGAGATACGTTAAAAATTTTAAATAAATTGAATTAAAATATACTCATAAGTATACGTTTAAACTGTTGGAAGTATTGTTTTTTTAAGAGATTTTAGACGAAAATATGGACCTAATCATAAATATATATGATTTCTGTTAAAACGAGGACAGGGAGAATTTAAAACGTATCATAATAACATTATTTTTGTTTAACAAATAAGTTAAAATTTTTAAATAAATTCATTTAAATTATACTCATAAACATATTTATAAGCTATACGAAGAGTTGCTTTTAAAAGCTATTACACTAAAATATGCCTCTAATCATAAATATATGATTTATGTTAAAACGAGGATATAAAACCTTTAAAACGTATCATAATAAATTTATTTTTATTTAAGAGATAAGTACAAAATGTTTAATAAATTGATTGAATTTATACTCATAAATATATGTATAAAATGTTATAAATAATGTTTTCAAGATATTTTAAATGCAAATATACACCTAATCATAACTTTATACGATCTATGTTACAACTAGTGCATAAAGCATTTAAAACGTATCATAATAACATTATTTTTCTTAAAGAGATAAGTTAAAAGTTTTAAATAAATTGATTTAAATTATACGCATAAACATATTTATAAACTGTTTGAAGTATTGCTTTCAAGAGCTTTTAGACGAAAATATGCACCTAATTAAAAATGTATATGATTTTTGTTAAAAAGATTGCATACAGATTAAATTAAAGAGTTAATAGGAAATGATTTTATTGAATGAAATATTCAAAGGAAAATTTTTTTCTTGCAAGCCTTTTTTTTATGAATTGCGTCTGATATTGTCGTGAAATAGGAGAAATTGGATTCTTAGGAGATTAGTATATCTTTTTTTATTTTATCTATGTTTATTATTTCTATTTTCGAGTCGTTCATCTCGAAAAATATATTTCTGTATTAAGAAAAAATATTGTATAATTTGCAAAATATATATTGTATAAATCCTCTTATTTGTATCTTTACTCTCTGTATTAGATTATTACTCTTAGAAAATTTCACCTTTAGCTTTTTACATTTAACAATGTTAAAAATAATCACATTTTAATAAATCTAAACTTGCTGAAATAGTAGTTAAGGAGTTTTTCTCAAAAAAAAAGCTTTGTACACGAAAGAACTTCCATTTTAAGCGTATCATAAAAACATCGCTTTTCATTAAGAGATGTGTTAAAATTATTAGATAAATTGAATTAAATTATAATTATATACATAAACAACTGGAAGTATTATTTTCAAGAGATTTTAAATGAAAATATGCACCTAATCATAAATATATATGATTTCTGTTAAAATGAGGACATAAAGCATTTAATACGTATCATAATAACATTATTTTTATTTAAGAAATAAGTAAAACATTTTTCATAAATTCATTTAAATTATACTCATAAACATATTTATAAGCTATACGAAGAGTTGCTTTTAAAAGCTATTACACTAAAATATGCCTCTAATCATAAATATATGATTTATGTTAAAACGAGGATATAAAACCTTTAAAACGTATCATAATAAATTTATTTTTATTTAAGAGATAAGTACAAAATGTTTAATAAATTGATTGAATTTATACTCATAAATATATGTATAAAATGTTATAAATAATGTTTTCAAGATATTTTAAATGCAAATATACACCTAATCATAACTTTATACGATCTATGTTAAAACTAGTGCATAAAGCATTTAAAACGTATCATAATAACATTATTTTTCTTAAAGAGATAAGTTAAAAGTTTTAAATAAATTGATTTAAATTATACGCATAAACATATTTATAAACTGTTTGAAGTATTGCTTTCAAGAGCTTTTAGACGAAAATATGCACCTAATTAAAAATGTATATGGTTTCTGTTAAAACGATTGCATACAGATAAAATTAAAGAGTTGATACGAAATGGTCTTATTGAATGAAATATTCAAAGACAGATTTGTTTTCTTGCAAGCCTTTTTTTATGAACTGCGTCTGATATTGTCGTGAAATAGGAGAAATTGGATTCTTAGGAGATTAGTATATCTTTTTTTATTTTATCTATGTTTATTATTTCTATTTTCGAGTCGTTCATCTCGAAAAATATATTTCTGTATTAAGAAAAAATATTGTATAATTTGCAAAATATATATTGTATAAATCCTCTTATTTGTATCTTTACTCTCTGTATTAGATTATTACTCTTATAAAATTTCTCCTTTAGCTTTTTACATTTAACAATGTTGAAAATAATGTGATTTTAATAAATCTAACTTTGCTGAAATAGTAGTTAAGGAGTTTTTCTCCAAAAAGATCTATACATAAAATAGACCTTCTATTTTAAATGTATCATAATAACATCGTTTCTGTTTAAGAGATAAGTTAAAAATATTAAATAAATTGAATTAAATTATATTCATATGTATAAACTGTTGGAAGTATTGCTTTCAAGAGGTTTTAGACGAATATATGCACCTAATCATAAATATATATATATATATATATATATATATATATATATATATATATATATATATATATATATATATATATATATATATATAATTTATGTTAAAACGAGGACATTAAGCATTTAAAAAGTATTAGAATAATAATATTTTTATTTAAGAGATAAGTAAAATATTTTAAAAAATTGCTTTAAATTATACTCATATATGTATAAACTGTTGGAAGTATTGTTTTCAAGAGATTTAAGACAAAAATATGCACCTAATCATAAATATATATATATATATATATATATATATATATATATATATATGATTTCTGTTAAAATCAGGACATAAAACATTTATAACGTATCATAATGAATTAGTTTTGTTTAAGAGGTAAATTAAAAATATTAAATAAATTGAACTAAATTATACTCATAAATATATGTATACACTGTTGGAAGTATTGTTTTCAAGAGATTTTAGACGAAAATATGTACCTAATCATAAGTGTATATGATTTCTCTTATAACAACCATATAAAGCATTTAATGCGTATCATAATAACATTATTTTTATTTAAGGGATATGTAAAGCATTTTAAATAAATTTATTTATATTATATTCATATATGTATAAACCTTTGGAAGTATTGTCTTCAACAGATTTTTTATGAAAATATGTACCTAATCATAAATATATATGATTTCTGTTAAAACGAGGATATAAAACCTTTAAAACGTATCATAATAACATTATATTTGTTTAAGAGATAATTTAAAAATTTTAAATAAATTTATATAAATTCGACTGGCAAACATATTTATAAGCTGTTAGAAGTATTGTTTTCAAGAGATTTTAGAAGAAAATATGCACATATTCATAAATGTATATGCTTTCTCTTAAAATGATTGCAGAAAGATAATAATAAGGAGTTATAAACTGATACGAAATTATTGAATGAAATATTCAAAAGCTCGTTCTTTTTTTCTTGCAAGCCTTTGTTTTATAAACTGCGTCTGATATTGTCGTGAAATAGGAGAAATTGGATTCCTAAGAGATTAATATATCTTTTTTTATTTTATCTGTGTTTAGTATTTCTATTTTGTAGTCGTTCATCTCGAAAAATATATTTCTGTATTAATAAAATATATTGTATAATTTGCAATATATATTTTGTATAAATCCTCTTATATGTATCTTTACTCTATATATTAGATTACTAATCTTAGAAAATTTCTATTTTAACAATGTTAAAAATAATAACATTTTAATAAATCTAACTTTGCTGAAATAGTAGTTAAAGAGTTTTTCTACAAAAAGCTTTGTTCACAGAACTTCCATTTTAACGTATCATAATAACATCGTTTTTGTTTAAGAGATAAGATAAAATATTAAATAAATTGAATTAAATATACTCATATGTATAAACTAATGAAAGTATACTTTTCAAGAGATTTTAGACGAATATATGCACCAAATTATAAATATATATGATTTCTGTTAAAACGAAAATATAAAACCTTTAAAACGTATCATAATAAATTTATTTTTAATTAAAAGATAAATTAAAAACATTAAATAAATTGAATTAAATTATACTGATATGTATAAAATGTTGAAAGAATTGTTTTCAAGAGATTTCAGACGAATATATGCACCAAATTATAAATATATAGGATTTCTGTTAAAACGAGGATATAAAACCTTTAAAACGTATCATAATAAAATTATCTTTATTTAAGAGATAAATACAAAATGTTTAATAAATATATTTAAATTATACTCATAAATATATGTATAAATTTTTAGAAATATTGTTTTCAAAATATTTAAAATGAAAATCTGCACCAAATCCTAAATATATATGATTTCTGTTAAAACGAGGACATAAAATCTTTAAAACTTATCATAATAACATTAATTTTATTTAGAAGATAAGTTAAAAAATATTAAATATATCTAATTAAATTATACTCATAAATATATGTATAAAATGTTGGAAGTATTGTTTTCAAGAGATTTTAGATGAATATGTGCGCCAAATTATAAATATATAATACTGCAGTTAAAATGAGTACATAAAACTTTTAAAACGTATCATAATAAAATTATTTTTATTGAAGAGATAAGTACAAAATATTAAATAAATTGAATTAATTTATACTCATAAATAAATGTATAGACTGTTGGAAGTATTGTTTTCAAGAGATTATATATGAAGATATGCACCTAATCATAAATTTATACGATTTCTTTTAAAACGAGGACATAAAACATTTAAAACGTATCATAATAAAATTATTTTTGTTTAAGAGATAAGTTAAATATTTTAAATAAATTTATTTAAATTATGTCAATAAACATATTTATAAACTGTTCGAAGTATTGCTTTAAAGACCTTCTAGACGAAAATATGCACCTAATCAGAAATGTATATGATTTCTGTTAAAACGAGTGCATATAGATAAAATTAAAGAGTTATAAATTGATACAAAATGTTTTTATTGAATGAAATATTTTTCTTGCAATCCTTTTTATATAAACTGCGCCTAATATTGTGAAATAGGAGAAATTGGATTCCTTGGAAATTAGTATATCTCTTTTGTTTATTTTATCTATGTTTATTATTTCTATTTTGTAGTATTTCATCTCGAAAAATATATATCTGTAATAAGAAAATATATTGTATAATTTACAAAATATATTGTTTAAATACTCTTTAATTTTGTAAGTATTGCTTTCAAGAGATTTTAGACGAAAATGTGCACCTAATCATAAATATATATGATTTCTGTTAAAACGAGGACCTAAATACATAATAAAACATTTAAAACGTATCATAATGAAATTATTTTTATTTAAGAGATACACAATTTTACATAAATTAATTTAAATTATACTCATTATTTATTTATAAGCTCATTTATTTATAAACTGTTGGAAGCATTATTTTCAAGAGATTTTAGATGAAAATATGCACCTAATTATAAATTTATACTATTTATGTTAAAACAAGTGCATAAAGCATTTAAAATCATAATAACATTATTTTTGTTAAAGAGGTAAGTACAATATTTTAAATAAATTGATATAAATAATACTCATAAATATATTTATAAACTGCTGGAATTATTTATTTCAAGAGCTTTTAGACGAAAATATGCACCTAATCATAAATGTAGATGATTTCTGTTAAAACGAGGGCATACAGATAAAACTAGAGAGTTATAAATTGATTCGAAATGTTTTTATTGAATTAAATATTCAAACGGAGATTTTTTTTCTTTCAAGTATTTTTTTATGAACTGCGTCTGATATTGTCGTGAAATAGGAGAAATTGGATTCCTAGGAGATTAGTATATATTTTTTTATTTTATCTATGTTTATTATTTCTATTTTGTAGTCGTTCATCTCGAAAAATATATTTCTGTATTAAGAAAATATATTGTATAATTTGCAAAATATATTGTATAAATCCTCTTATTCGTATCTTTAGTCTATATACTAGATTACTATTCTTAGAAAATTTTTCCTTTAGCTTTTTCCATTTAACAATGTTAAAAATACTAACATTTTAATGAATCTAACTTTGCTGAAATAGTATCTAAGGAATTTTTCTCAATAAGCTTTCGACACTTAATAGAATTTCAATTTTAAATGGCTCATAATAATGGTTTTTGTTTAAGAGATAAGTTAAAAATATTAAATAAATTAAATTTAATTATACTATTAAATATATGTATAAAAATTGTTGGAAGAGTTGTTTTCAAGAGATTTTAGACGAAAATATGCTTCTAAACATAAATATATATGATTTCTCTTAAAACGATGACATAAAACATTTAAAACGTATCATAATGAAATTATTTTTATTAAAGAGATAAGTACAAAATTTTAAATAAATTGATTTAAATTATACTCATAAATATATATGTATAAACTTTTAGAACTATTGTTTTCAAGAGATTTTTTTTATAAATATGTACCTAATTATACATTTATACGATTGCTGTTAAAATTAGAGCATAAAGTGTGTAAAATGTATCATAATAACATTATTTTTGTTTAAGAGATAAGTTAAAAATTTTAAATAAGTTGATTTAAATTATACTCATAAAAATATTTATAAACTGTTCGCAGTATTGCTTTCAAGTGCTAGACGAATCTATGCACCTAATCATAAATGTATATGATTTATATTAAAACGAGTGCATACATATACACTTAATGAGTTTTTATTATGTGTTTTTAATGAATGAAATATTCAAAGGGAGATTTTGTTGCAAGCCTTTTTTTATGAACTGCGTCTGATACTGCCGTGAAATAGGAGAAATTGGATTCCTAGGAGATTAGTATATCTTTTTTTATTTTATCTGTGTTTATAATTTCTATTTTGTAGTCGTTCATCTCGAAAGATATATTTATGTATTAAGGAAGTATATCATGTAATTTGAAAAATATATATTATTTAAATCTTCTTATTTGTATCTATACTCTATATATTAGATTACTATTCTTATAAAGTTTCTCCTTTAGCTTTTTATATTTAGCAATGTTAAAAATAATAACATTTTAATAAATCTATCTTTCCTGAAATAGTAGTTAAGGAGTTTTTCTCCAAAAAGTTCTGTACATAAAATAGACCTTCCATTTTAAACGTATCATAATAACATCGTGTATGTTTAAGAGATAAGTTAAAAATATTAAATATATTGAATTAAATTATATTCATATGTATAAACTGTTGGAAGTATTGTTTTCAAGAGATTTTAGACGAAAATTTGCACCTAATGATAAATATATATGGTTTATGTTAAAACGAGGACATAGAGTATTTAAAACTTATCATAATAATATTATTTTTATTTAAGAGATAAGTAAAACGTTTTAAATAAATTGATTTAAATTATACTCATAAATATATGTATAAACTGCTGGAATTATTGCTTTCAGGAGCTTTTACACGAAAATATGCACCTAATCATATATATATATATATATATATATATATATGATTTCTATTAAAACGAGGACATAAAACATTTAAAATATATTCTAATAAAATTATTTTTATTTTACAAAACTTTAAATAAATTTATTTAAATTACTTATAAATATATGTATAAACTGTTGGAATTATTGTTATCAAGAGATTTTAAATGAAAATATTCAACTATTCATAAATTTATATTATTTATGCTAAAACTAGTGCATAATGCATTTAAAACGTATCATAAGAAAATTATTTTTGTTTAAAAGATAAGTTAGTAGTTTTAAATAAATTGATTTAAATTACACTCATAAATATATTTACAAACTGCTGGAAGTATTTCTTTCAAAAGCATTTAGACGAAAATATGAACCAAATCATAAATGTATATGATTTCTGATAAAGGAGTGCATAAAGATAAAATTAAGGAGTTAAGAAGTTTAGATACAAAATGTTTTTATGGGATGAATATGAGTATAAACGTGTGTATCTATAGCATTTATATTTAATTGCTTGATAATGTTTTAGAACATTTGGTCCATCAGTAACACTTGCATGTTTTACGATCACAATATGAAAAATAAACAAAGAAAATGCAATAATTCTACAAGATCCATCTTCTTTATTGGAATACTGATTTGGGCTATCAAGCACCATTCATTTATACCATATTTCACCATAAACTATTTTTAACTATCTTCAAATCTCATTAACATTTTAAAGCACTTCAGCAAGTAACAAAGGGGAATTTCGGGAACTCTCCAATCAAATGTGCTCTTCAATATTTAAGATCATTTTTCTTTTTAAAAATAATCTGCTATGCAATAGGAACAACTTCATGTGAGCATGGAAAGAAAAAAGGAGATACCTATATTTTCACCTCTCCTGTTTAAATATTCTACTCAACCTCTCTTCCGTTATCATTACCAGTATCTGGATAGAAATCCAAGTGGGATTTTCGTGAGCCATTTTTCTAACTGTACCTAATTATGTCTAGAAATAGAAGAAAATAAATTCCATAGAGATTAGATGGTCTTTATTATAACTTAGTGTATTGTTTCTATTTAATAAACGGTTGTCTCTAAAAATGTGGCTCCCTAAAAATGAAAAATACTTTTTAATTTGATAATCTTGTTATTTTATTTATTGAGCTTAAAGCGAACTATATTTTTAAGTTACATGTAACATGCCTGTTTATAAAAAACAGGTATTTATGGAATAATAAAATAATAAAATGCTTACTCAAAAGAAAAATTTCTGTATCTATATTTTATTACTATTAATAATCTTTTGTTAAACACTGCTACACTGGTGACTAAAGGTTAAGCTTAATTGATATTTATGCGAATATTCAAATAAGCTCAAGCAAAACTGGTAGAAAACAGAGAGAGTAATACATTTAAAACAGAAGAAAATATAACAAAAGAGGGATATTGTCCCCTTGTATTATATAAAGTAAAAGTTTGAAAGAAAAATCCACTGACAAATACTTTACATTTTAATAAAAAATATTAAAATGAAAAGGTGATTAGACATTCGATTAATGTAGTCTTCTCACCTCTAGCATCCATATGTAGCATAACTATTTCCTATATTTGCTATAATGTTGTGGACGAGTGATATCTCAAATTCTTCCCAGCGTTATGGGGAACTACTTTCATTTCTAGAACATAGCGTGATAGGTGATGAGGGGCTGCAAGTTGTCTTACGATAATATCCATACACGCTGTACAGGATTAATACTAGGAGATTAAGCACACCTCTACAGGATCACTAAAGATGTGAAGTAAACTTTCAAGGCTTCGTCTGCAAGAATTACACAGTGATAAATCCTGTTATTATTTTCCTAAATATGAATCCAGGTCCTACATTATCTCATAATAAATGAAGGATAATGTAGTCTCTCCATCATGTAGCAGAAACCGACCCCATCTCAAAGATGTCCTGGTCTGTTTGGTTAACCAGCGTAATGAAGGCACAAAACATTACTCACCTTAAACATCTATGTTTTGTCATGATGGTTCATAGATTGAAGCCTATTCCGCAAGGCTATTTGACGAGAATGAGTGTTCAGACAAAAACGGGAATCGTCGCTGAACATCACATTGACTCAGTGTTCCAAACTCTATGTCTGGTGTTCCTAAATCCAGTTTAAACCAGCTCGTTTATGCGTTAAGGGAATGCAAAATGCTAGTGGAAGGGGAATCAAAGCTACGCAACTGAGTTTCTTGTAAAATGATTGCCTAGTAATGTATACTCCTAGGGCGGTTATGAGCACTGAACCACTCTTCGCACTACAGCGCTTTTGAGGTTGCGCAATTATAGTAGAAAATAGGTCTTGCTGAACTGTTATTTTTCTCGGTTGATCTTGTACTGGTAGTCGAGTAATGTCTCTCGTACTTTGAAACCTCTCCCAAAGTCTTCAGATTACATACTGAAGCACATCAAGTATTGGACACAATTTGGTTTGAAATCTACCAGATTACAACATTAAGATAATTTCTTTCATTGAGAAACATGCCCAATAGACATTTTTGTTCCATCATTTTTGATCCAGTTTTTGATCATTTCACTCCGTGCTTATCAAATCAATTGCACAGAAACTGATTCCTGTCCTTTTGCAGAACGTGCCCGTTTTATAATCATTCTGACATATTGAGATGTTTTCTACACTTCGCCATTAAATATAATGTTTGATTTATGCACAATAAACTTCAAGTAATTATTCTCAGCTTTTCTTTTACACTTGTTTTGGTTGAATATTTTGTTCAAACTCTCTCTGTGTCTCTTCTTGTTTATCCTTATTTCAAAGATATTTAAAAAAATTGTTTACAAGCTTTTTATAACCACCTTTAGAAATATTTTGTAAAATAGGAATAATTAGAATATTTTTACAAGAGAATGTTTTCATTGTTATTTTTTAAAATTCGTCGCTTCTAAAATATCTAGATCTGTAAAAATTAAACTTATTTTTTTTATTTTGATGTATCCTCTTATTTATATTTTCTATCTTAGGTCCCGGTCTCATTAGCCTTCGTGTTGCAAAAAGCAGACCGTAGCGCTCCAAAACCAAAACCAAATATTTTCTATCGATATGTTACATAAATCTTTAAAAATCTACAGTAGCTTATTGAACTTAGCACATTTAACTATGATAATTCTTGAAAAATGTTATATTATAGGAATGCTAAATAAAGAATATTTTGAAATATTTCTACAAAATTAGTTTTATTTAGAAAAACATCTAATGTATTTAAATGGCGTTATGCATTGTAATGTATTTAAATGAAAACTGTATTTAAATGACATCACTTTTATAGAAATATGCTAAAATTATCAAGCAAATTGGCACGATTTTATAAATATTTATGTATGATTATTTCTGAAGCACAAAATCTGTAAAAATCTAAGTATATGCACCTAATAATAAAATAATATAAATGGATTTTTAACGAATCCATAAGACTAAATCAGGATTTTAATTAATTTTAAAAGTAAATGCATTTTATTTATGTGTTCGAATATATATAACATTTTATGAGTGTAAAACATTTTTATGACTGCATACGACTGAATTTATGTAATAACAAACGTATATAATTTATATTCAAAGTATATGTATATGAATAATTATACAAAAATAGGTGTATACGAATTGTATTTATGCTAATAGATGTATAAGCTTATTAAAAACAAAACTTATAAAAGTATAAAAACTTATAAAATAAAACTTATAAGGTGGTATATATGAAGAAATATACTTAAATAATTACATTTATACGAATTAGTTACAAGTTTATTTGTAAAGTATATAATTAAAAGAATGTATAAAAATATGTGTTTCTAATAACAAATAAACCACATTTTAACGTACATA
>CM063510.1:56852822-56857822 GCA_032207245.1 Pardosa pseudoannulata | reverse complement strand
AGAATAGCATCGTTTTTATTCCAGAATAGTCTTTACAATATTTAATAATTAGATGTGATTTACGGTTTTTTAATAAAAAGAGTTATATATTTGCGTGTTTGTTAGATTTAAAAGTATTAGATAATATGTTTGAAATAAGAAATTTCCATGAATCATATTTAAAGAAATTTATTAAATATAAATATAAGCAAATATAAAAGTATAGAAATTATATGTAAGCGAATAAATATTTGTACAAATTTAGAAGTATTATATTTACATGTATTATAGTTATAAAATTATATAAATTATATTGATAATAGTAAACACTTATGATTTGTATTTAAACAAATATATAAAAATTAACATACGTAACAGTAAATGTGTACTATTTATTTTTGGATATTTTTTTTCTATCTCTTACATCTATAATCTTCTATGGGAAAACGCATAAAAAACACATATGATTTCAAAATATTATATTGAAGAAATTAATAAAAATAAATACAGGCTGTAATAATTGAACAAAAATTACATCTTTGGGAATAAATAATTTAACGAGGTTAAATAAAATAACATTCAAAAATTCTATCTTTTCTGAAAAATTAGTTTGTGATTTTTTATAAAAGTATTTTGTCAAAAATAACTTTCTTTTAAACGTATCAGAATAGCATCGTTTTAATTCCAGAATAGTCTTTAAAATATTTAATAAATGGATGTGATTTACGGTTTTTGAATAAAGAGAGTTATAAATTAGAGCTTTTGTTAGATTTATTATACGTTTGAAATAATAAATTTCCATGAATTATATTTAAAGAAATTTATTAAATATAAATAAAGCAAATATAAAAGTATAGAAATTATATGTAAGCTGATAAATGTTTGTATAAATTTAGAAGTATTATATTTACGTGTATTAAATTATATTCATAATAGTAAACACGTATAATTTGGATTTAAACAAATATATAACCATTAACATGCGTAACAGTAAATGTGTACTATTTATTCTTGAATAATTTTGTATATCTGTTACATCTAAAAAGCTTCTATGTGAAAACATATAAAAAACACATATGATTTTAAAATGTTATATTAAAGAAATTAATAAAAATAAATACAGGCTGTAATAAATGAACAAAAAATACATTATTATGAATAAATAATTTAACGAGGCTAAATAAAATAACATTCAAAAATTTTATCTCTCCTAAAAAATTAGTTTGTGATTTTTATAAAAGTATTTTTTTTAAATAACTTTTTTTAAACGTATCAGAGTAGCATCGTTTTTATGAAAGAATAAGTTTTAAAATACTTAATAAATAGATAGTATTTACAGTTTTTGAATAAAAATATTTATAAATTTGCTTGTATCTTAGACTTATAAGTGTTAGATTATACTTTTAAAATAATAAATTTCCATGAATTAGATTTAAAGAAATTCATAAATGTAAATATAAGCAAATGTAAAATCATAGAAATTTTATGTAAGCGAATAAATGTTTGTACAAATTTAGAAGTATTATATTTACATGTATTTTATTTATAAAAATATATATATTATAGTGATAATAGAAAACACTAATGATATGTATTTAAACAAACATATAACAATTAACATGTACTATTTATTTTTGGATAATTTTGTCTATCTGTTACACCTATAAGCTTCTATGGGAAACACATAAAAAGACATATGATTTTAAAATATTATATTGAATAAATTAATACAAATAAATACAGGCTGTAATAAATGAACAAAAATTACATCTTTGTGAATAAATAATTTAACGAGATGAAATAAAATAGCATTCAAAAATCTATCTCCCCTGACAAATTATTTTATTTTTTATAAAATATTTTGTTTAAAATCAAATTTCTTTTAAACGCATTAGAATAGCATCGTTTTTATTATAGAATAGTTTTTAAAATATTTAATAAATAGATGTGATTTAAGGTTTTTGAATAAAAAAGAGTATATAAATTTGAGTGTTTGTTACATTTATTATACGTTTGAAATAATAAATTTCCATGAATTATATTTAAAGAAATTTATTAAATATAAGCAAATATAAAAGTATAGAAATTACATGTAGGTGAATAAATGTTTTTATAAATTTAGAAGTATTATATTTACATGTATTATATTTATAAAATTAAATGAAATATATTGATAATAGTAAACACTTATGATCTGTATTTAAACAAATATATAACAATTAACATGAGTAACAGTACATGTGTAATTTTTCTATCTGTTACATAAGCTTCTATGGGAAAACACATAAAAACACATATGATTTCAAAACATTATATTGCAGAAATTAATAAAAATAAATACAGGCTGCAATAAATGAACAAAAATTACATATTTGTGAATAAATAATTTAACGAGGTTAAATAAAATATTATTCAAAAATTCTATCTTTACTAAAAAACTTGTGATTCTTTATAAAAGTATTTTGTTAAAAATAACTTTCTTTTAAACGTATCAGAATAAGATTTATAAGAATTAGAATTAACGTATGAAATAATAAATTACCATGAATTATATTTAAAGAAATTTATTAAATATAACTATAAGCAAATATAAAAGTATAGAAATTATATGTAGGAGAATAAATGTTTCTATAAATTCAGAAGTATTAAATTTACATGCATTATATTTATAAAACTATATAAATTATATTGATAATAGTAAACACTTATGAAACTAATATATAACACTTAACATGTGTAACAGTAAATGTGTACTATTTATTCTTGGATAATTTTGTCTGTCTGTTATATCTATAAGCTTTTATGTTAAAACACATAAAAAGACATATGATTTTAAAATATTATATTGAATAAATTAATACAAATAAATACAGGCTGTAATAAATGAACAAAAATTACATCTTTGTAAATAAATAACATCTGTACGAGAATTATGGAAGTCTATATTTCCGAATTTTCACGTTGATAGGGCGCTGCTCTTCAGTACGAAAATTCATAGGTATGATTTTCACCCTGTCATAGATGCTTGTAGTTATTAGTAATTGGCTTTAAGCAGTAAGTCTCATTAGCCTTCTTACAACAAAAATTGAGAACATAGCGCTCCAAGCCAAATCAATACATATTTGAATGCACATTCGAAAATATTATGAACTTGTCGAAGTATTTATCAATTCGAAACAGATCAATTCAGAGTAATACCTTGTGAATTAAACTCCGTGACAGCAAATGCTGCCATATGTGTCATTTACTGAAATACATTAGAACTTAATTTCGGTTAATTAGTAAAGTATTTTATATATTTGGATTTTATGACTAAATTATTTTAAAATCTAGTTATGAATAAACCTTGAATTTTCAGGAATTCCATTCAGAATAATACTTTGTGAACTCCCCAAACACCATGACAGCCAACTCTGCGAGTTGTTTAATTAAAAATACATTAGAAGTTAATTTCGGTCAATTAGTAAAGTATTTCGGATATTCCGACTTTATGACTGAAATATTTTAAATCTAGTTATGAATAACCACTGGATTTTCAAGAATTCATTCAGAGTAATACCTTGTGAATTGTTCAAACACCGTGACAGCAAACGCTGCCAGATGTTTAATTAACTGTAATACATTAGAACTTAATTTCAGTCAATTAATAAAGTATTTCATATAATCGAACTCTATGACTGAAATATTTTAAAATCTAATTTTGAATAACCGTTGAAGTTTTAGGAATTCCTGCTAACTTAGGAGTTTGTTGTGAAACAAACTCTATAGAATTCTCCTATTCTATATTTGAATTTAAAATTAGATATCAAACTAAATCCTTAATATTACTATAAAACGTATGTACAATTAAGATTAAGAACACAAATAAAAATACTAAATATAATAATACTAATATTACTCAGCCATTCTACAAAAACGGGTGTGCCACTTTGAACTACTTTTTATCACTTTTTATAAGGAATATAATATCTAAAATATATATTTTGGGGGGAAAATATGGAAAAAATAAAGAATTTCCGTTTCTTCCTTGCATGATTAAAAAATTATAAATATGCTATTATTGGGTGATATGTAAAACTCTTAGATGTAATATTCTTAATAGCATAGGGATAAAAATTAATTCAATGTGTTACCCCCTTTCTATGGAATGGACGTACTAGTATAAAATACTAGTAATATAAGTTTTGCATAAGGTCTAGAAACATTCTTTAAAAGTGCAATCAGTGCATTACATATTTTTCAAATGCTTTGATATTTTATTCTTTCAGCTTTTATATAGAAACATTATTGGATGAAGAATTTTATTTATTCTAAATAAAAATTATGGAGACAAACCGTTTTATTTTTTTGTCACTATACCGTATTCCACGATATGTGTTTGATCAAAAGATATTACGTTGAAATGAATAAAATAAATGTTAAAATAATAGTTTAAATAAATGTTAAATTTTAAAATAACAGCACGAACTAATTTTATGCTGAATATTTTAATGGACAATTTACATAAATTAAAAAAATTAAGAAATAATTATGTATCAATGAAGGAAATCAACAATAAATTAAAAAAATCAAACTAGAAAAAATACTTAATTTTCATCTAAAAAAAATTCAACAAAAACTAGTTTTTTAATCAAATGAAATAATCATTCTTTAACAAATATTTTCTCCTTTAGAAAGGAGCAGAGTATACTCGGGTTTTGTAGAGAAAATACTGTTAGTATTTTTGTCATATTATTCAAGTTTCTTTTCCATTTAAAATGTACATTGAAAACTTAAATATTTCAAGACCGAATTCACTACGTAATTACCAGAGATAACCTATTTTGATCCAGCATATCTCTTGTGACTTCCTCCAGAAATAAATTCTAAGAATAATATTCAGTCTCTGCTCTAGAAAAATAAATATATTTTATCATTATATTGCAAAGGATAAATTATTCTTTTTAACGCAACCTCTAAAAGTAACTTTTCCTTAGGCTTGATGTTATAATGTGGATGTTGAAGCCAAGTGTATTTGACAC
>CM063510.1:56812822-56847822 GCA_032207245.1 Pardosa pseudoannulata | reverse complement strand
CCGGAAACGTACATTTCTGCCAGTGTTTGAGGTAGGAGGGTCAGGTCGATTGTTTAGAAACTGCATCCCTCTTTGACTGACATTTATTGATGATGCACTCCCTGAGGCACAAAGACGCAGATAGCTTTTCATGGCTTTGTAAATCTCTATTTTGAAGTATTTCGTTTGCGGTAACAGATGTATCTCTAATTGCACCACTTAAATATCTTGGATAACTTTCGTAAAAAAATATAAATAATTTTCTTAAAGAATATTTTTATTTGTACTTTTAGAATCCATTATGTCTTATGGGATGATCTTCGAGACTTGACGAGCTTTATGTGTATTAAAAATTAACAATCTATAATATCTATTTATATATCTATTTATAACCTGAAATAAAGGGACAGTAACGAGGGTGAGTTTCCCGTATTCCATTCTAGTCGACAAAGGGTGAAGTAAAAAATCATAGAACGTTTTGGCCATTGGCACAATAAACCTTTAGCGTATTTTTGGAGACTTTTTTTTAATCGGTGTGTTCCACTCAGAGGGTTAAAGTTTTATACAAAAACAATAAATCTATTAGAACTTTAATAACATTCTACATGAAAAATATAAAGTTAAACAATGTAAAATTTTTATTGTTTATCAAATATTAAATTTCAAAATTTATTTCAAATATTTCCTGCTCTCTCTTAATCGACTAAGCTAATTTAATAAAGAAACTAGATCACTGCTTTATAACTTCGTATCTCCCACTTAATTTTAAAGCTTGTTTATTCTCTTTTCAGACTTACAAATATTTGAAAACTGATCAACAAATACAAACATTGGATTCGTATAGTTTGGTTTCATTTGGTTTCGCAAGCTACGGTCTACTCTTTTAGCTGTAAGAGTTCTAATGAGACCTGGATCTACTGCTTTAAACGGATTCCAAATGGTTGCGAATATCCATGTTAGCAGTGTTTTTAAAACCAATAAACTCTCGAACCGAAGAGCAGTTCCCTAATCATTTGATCATCCTTCATCAGGATGAAGCAAGATTGGTATCGTTTGTAATCTTGATCAAATATGCAGCAGGCATTCACACATATTTGAAACGATTTTTACTTTCTCCCTGAATTGAAATTTAATGCTAAAATAAAAACGTGACTGGAATTAAATTGGAAGAGGTTTTAACTATCATCTGCAACATTGAAAATAACATGTGGATTAAAATGTCATTCGAAAAGAATGAATTAATTGAAAACTATATTTTTTGATTTTTTAAAAGAGTGTGCAGAGCAGGAATTTACTAATTCTACAAGCAAAATAAATAACATAATTAATAAAAAAGAAAGAAATGTTAAAATTTACATTTCACTAGATAAAAGGCAATAAATACTTACCTAACAAAAGGACATACACCTGATATTAACTCTAAAAATTCATGCCATATTTTAAAACAAAATCCAACCTCTTAAACAACTAACAGAATCTATAAATAGCTATGTAGGAACTAATTTGAAACTAATCAAAGAAAATAAAAACTTGATAATCAATACTGAACACCAAAACATGTTTTTTGGCTCAAAACTAGCAAAATAGTTTCAGATAGTTCTATGAAAATTATTTGGCAAGAAAAAGAAATTAGGAATGTAGAGTTACAAAAATTATAGGACAAATGTAGAAAAACTTATTTACTATCTAAAAACAGGTGAAAAGACCTAAAACGTTGGTTTGAGCCCTTAACTTTCATGCTCGTGTTAACTCAAGCACACTAAACAGGCCTAACTATGCGCACTCGAGATAATTCGAGCAGCGTTGTACTTTATGTTGCTATAACTTTTATTCTGAAATGGGAATTCGAAAAGAAAGATTGAAAAAAGTCTATGTGCGTGTAATATTACAATATTACACTATTTTCTGCAATGTTATCAATATCCAAAATTGCAGTAAAAATTACGATTATTTTTGTAATTTTCTTAGCAAGACAACGTTCTAAATTGTGTTTTTTACATTAAAAAATGATATATTTTGGCCGGCCTTATTTAAAAAACTGTGAGTTAAGGGGTTAAAAAAGGAAACTTTTCTTGAAGATTTTGTGGTTATTTCTGGGTTTTACTTAACTTAAAATTATAAAAGTAGAAGCATACTAAAATTAACTAGGACTACTATCAGAAAAATGTTAAACACACAATATAAAAGATAAAATGCCAATGTCTTTACCCATATCATTTTCACTGAATTAACTTCCATCAAGATAAAGCTACAAACTATACTTCTTAATTAACTGCTTTAATTTTTAAAGAAAATTCAGAAATTAAACCGAAATTGAAAATATTTCTTTTAAATTGATCCCACTAAAGTTCTCTAACATACTTCCAGTGAATTACTGTGAATTTGAAATTTTGAGACAAGCTCTTTATTAGTTAAGGATATTTCGAAGAATCCCTTTATACAACCATATTTCCAGGAAATGGCTTAATTCATTGGGAAAAAAAGTTTAATATATTAGAGTTGAGCTTTAATAACATTCTAGACACCAAGACGAGGAGGAAAAAATCGCTTAAATGTCGTGTCGAATTTCAGATATTAAACTTAAAATCATTCCTGGCAATTAAGCATTTCAGATAATTTTAATATCATATAGAACCCCAATAAATAATGTCATATAAATTCATAATGAAGTGTTTCAAACATTTTCTGCATTTTCTTAATAAAAACACACCAAATACATTTAAAGTGAAAGTACCTTTTAGAACTTAGAATCTTCATAGAAACTGTATTTTATCGATTCATAATAAAATAGAATGTACAGTTCCTTTTAAAATGATATTTTTAACAATGTATTTAACTAGTGAAATATATATATTACGCTAAATTTTTGCATTAAATTTAAATATATTTATCAATCTGTAAACCTAAAACTGTAATGGTATTATGTATTTTAAAATATTAAAAAAATAAATCTTAATAAATTTTGTATTATGGTATAAAGTAAAAAGTACCTCTTGTTTTAATATAATTAAGGTTAACAGTGTATAAAGATAATAATCTTTTACACTCACTTACAAAATTTAAGCAGAAAGGAAAATTTTAATTTCCATAAGCCAATCAGTATGAAAGAAGCTGATCCAAAGATAGAAGGTCCAAAGGAAGAATGAAAACAGTCAAACATGGTTTATCATCAAGAAATGTGCAATCCAGACAGCTATATAGGAAGCCAGCATTGTGTAAGATTACAGGAGTTACACATGAAAGAGTTGATGAAAGGTGTTAATATGAATTCTCAAGCTAAACGTGTTTTTATGGCTTCCACTATAATAATGGGGACGAACGATGATCGAGTGTTATAGCACTGCTATACGATACTGGAGTTCGTGGGTTCAAATTCCTCTTCCGAAATCAATTTACGTAATGTTCGGAATCCACATTAAGTAGTAGGTCCTGGTCGTCTTAGCCCTCGTGAGCAAAATAGTAGACCGTAACTCTCTAAATCAAACCACAAAACGTGTGGAAGATTCTGAGCCCTGCCAGGCTCTCGGGTGGATTGAAGCAGGGCAGTCTATCACAAATATTTATCGTTTCATCGGTGTTCCACTTTCCGTCCAGCTGGACATATGTCTAAGACTTGTAGCCAGTAGTCCAAAGGCTATAAATTTCACGGAAGATACATATATTGCTATTGTAGCTGAGCCGAATCAAAGATCGACTTCCATAAGTGTGACATCTATGGTTGTCGCAGCCAATATTAAGACGATATCTGCCAATACTGTTAGTTGAAAGATACACTTGAATAGTCACGTTTAAAGTGGAATCGCCAGTAAACTTCACGGAAGATGCATATATTGCTATTGTAGCCAAACCGAATTAAAGGTCGACTTTCATACACGTGACATTCATGATTGCAGCAGCCATTGGTAAGACGATATCTGACAATACTCTTCATTGAAAGCTACACTTGAATAGTTACGTTTAAAGTGGTACCACCTGGAAACTTCACGGAAGATACGTATATTACTATTGTAGCCAAACCTAATCAAAGGTCGACTTCCATACATGTGACATTGATGGTTGCAGAAGCCATTGGTAAGACTATATCTACCAATACTGATCGTCAAAAGCTACACTTAAATAGTCATGTTTAAAGTGGCACCTCCAGCAAACTTCAAGGATAAATGCCTGTATTGCTATTGTAGCCAAACCGAAGGAAAGATCGACTATTGTCAAAATGTGGTTCATGTTAAAATATGTTAAACATGACTTAAATTTCCAGTTTTTAAGTCAGATTTGTTAATAATTTGATGCATGATTGTTACCTAATTATAGTGATTCCAAAAAATATTGTACATTAAATTTTCGGGAAACGGTTAAATTTATTAAGAAAAAGCAACCGTCCTTTATTAGATATAAGATTTGCTTACATTCTAAGCATTGAAAAGATGAAAAAAAAATGCATAAATTGTGTATTTATTTTTAAATAATAAATTTAAGAAGCAGTTCAGATAATTTTAATATCATATTTGTAATGAAGTATTTTAAAGATTTTGTGTTCTCTCCCAAATCACTGAGACAGTAAAGACAATGGCTCGCTGCAGTTTATCTTTGTTACTTTGTTTTATACATTAAAACTTAGTCTAAAAATTATATTCTTTTCAGATTCATAAATTTTTAACAATTAGGTAATCCATACAAGAATATGTGACATTGAATCACCCTCTGTAAGTTTTGAACTTAATAACGTAATAGGAAAACTGACAATTTTATCAAACGTACTTCAGTGACAACATTGATAAAATGAAAATATATTAGTTTCTATTATGCTGATTGATTATCGATTTGATACATCATATACCACTAATAAAATGATTTCAAAGAATTTTGTATTCCATATTTTAGAGGAAGAGCTGAATTTTATAAGCAAGAGTAAATTTCCGCCCTTAGATATGAAAATTGCATTAATTTTGTATTTACTTTCAGATAATAAATTTAAGACGCAGCTCTGATAATTTTTAAATCATATGAGATTGTAATGAAGTGATTCAAAGATTTCGGACTCTCTCTTAATTGGCTAAGACGTATTAAGGAAGAAACTAGCTCGTTTATATTTCCTTTATATCGTTTTTATTTTCGCTGTTACATGAAAAATATTTCTAAACAGTTCATTCCTTTCAGGCTCTTAAATGTTTGAAAGATCAGCTAATCTATTGAAATATAGATGAAAATATACATCATCCAGTATCATTTTTGGTCTCAGTTTAGGATAAGTATCAAATGCAGTCTACATTACAGTGGTAATCGCTCAGTCAAACAGTGAATAGGAGAGCGACTTCAGTGTTCTTTTACTTGTTGAGGAAGATGTTTAAAATAAAACAATATGTTGTTTTATTTTATACATTATTTTGTTTTGAATAGGAAATTATTATTATGTTATGCATCATTTACATGCATCATTATCGCCCTTGATATATTGTTTTTATAAAGGATACATTCCTTTCAGACTCATAATTGATTGAAAGGTTTGTTTTGGTTTGGAACACTACGGTCTACTTTTTTGCAACATGTGGGCTAATGAGACCGGAACCTACTATTTAAAGCCGATTACAAACGGCTACAAACATCCATGCTATAATGGGATTGGAACCGATGAACTCCGGTACTAAAGATCAGCGCCCTAACCATTTGGTCATTGTTCAGCTGATTGAAAGATTAGCTAATACAAAACAAATTTATTGTGACGTCGCTACACCTCTCTAACTTCACAAAGAGGTTTTATTAAAACCCAGGCCAAGGCGACAATCTGTCTGGCGTTTTGACATCAAACTACAAAAGATTTTCTGTTCGACACGCCTTGAGATGCCCGAGGTAATTAGAAGGTCGGACGCGACGCGGAAGGACAGACTGTCAGACGCCAACGAAAGGACCAATCGGAGGTTAGCAGGACGGTGACGTGGGAAGGAAAGCCAATGGGAAGAGGTGAAAGGTGATGTCAGGTGGAGCAAGTTTTCGCCGGAGGAGAATTGACTATAAGAAAAAGGGGAATGAGCAAAAGGCAATGAGAGGTTGCGGTTGTTTCTTTGTAAAGCCATCTTCAGTTTTGTATGGGACTCAAGGAGTCTAATTTGTACCCCAGTACAACCGTATATCTGTCAGCCACCTGACCGCTGCTTGCTATTTAGGTTCGCCTCGAACCTGGGACTTTTGGGTGCGTACCAGCTCACCTCAACCCTATGATTATCATTCAGAAAATTTGTAAATAGCTTTATATTTAGTCAAGAATAAAAGTTGTTATTGTAACAAATTGTACGTTGTGTCATTAAAACTTCGACACCCACACGCTACCAGAGGATCCAGTGACGTTACAATATTAATGAAAGTCAATCGTTCAGTTACAAACTGTATCAAACATGCTTTAGTCACAACATTTATGCAGTTCCTAATGCAATTTATGAAAAGCAACCTTAAATCTCAATTCATAACTCTTATTATCCTTATCTGTTAGTAATTTGATACATCATATACTCCTAACTAAAATGATTTCAAGGAATTTTTTACTGTATATTTACGAGAAATGTCTGAATGTCTAAAGCAAAAACAACTTTTATTTACAAGATACGACCTTTAATTACATTTTAGGCATCGAAAAGAGGAGGAAAAATTGCATAAATTTTGTATTTACTTATCAAATAAATTTAAGAAGCATCTTAGATCATTTTAATGTCACATGAATTTGTAATGAAGTGTTTCAAAGATTTTCCGCTCTCTCTCTTAATCGACTGAGACGTTTTAATGAAGAAAATGCCTCGCTGTGATGTATCTTTTTTCCCCTCGAGACACTAAAAGCGATTCTTTAACGCATATTCCTTTCAGACTCATAAATGTTTGAAAAATTTTCGAATCCATACAAACATAAATGAAGATGAATTATCGAGAATAAAAAGAAATATATTTCAGTCTCTTTGTTACACAAATGCTGTATTGCGAAAACATTGGGAAAAGCTCCCGTTAAATAAATAAAGGAGGCTTTTAAACGTTACTTTCGACCAAAAACGCTTTTAAGACGGGAGACAGATTTATAACAATAACGATTTTTAGTGCGAAAAATTCTTTTGATCTTTATCTAATAAGCGTGTCAAAAGCTACACGTTGAATAATAAAGAAGTGCAGACAATCGATGTGTATATCTTCATTGAATTTCCTCGAACATTTTATTGATGATATATTAGACTCTTTTATCTATTTTACTTTTTCAGTCTGTTTACAAAAGAATGCTTTTCAGCACATTCTGAAAAGGGAGGGAAATAACTTAATTTATTTTACCCAAAGCGATTACTTGAAATACTGCATTTAAGAGGAAATTAATAATCTTCCCAAAATCAACACAAGATGAGAAAAATATCTAATAACATTGAATCTTTAAATGTATATAAAATCAGATATGTAAACTTTAACAAGGAACTAATTATATATACAGGAGTTAGAAAGTAATATTTGCATTCACTTGTGAACATTTGATTTTGCAATTATATAAATATTAGCTTAAAGGAAGCAGTTAATACTATATAATATGTCATTTTGTATATTTACCAAAAATAAGAGGGATAATAGAAACTAATAAATTCGGATAACGCGTCATACAAAATAAGTAAAACTTTGAATCTTGAAGGAAACATGCAAATTATAATTTTCATAACATATACACTCATGTCCATAAATTAATGATAATTCAGAATCACACAGAAATTGAGCTCTAAAATAAAAATTTCACCTGTAGAATTATCACAAACATCTTGAAGAAGAATATGCAAATTGCAGGAAACTACCAGATGGTGCGGATAGTACGTCACAATGACGAGAGTGTATGAAAAGGGTATATAAGGAATGGTAGCAAAGAAGTAAAATTGTTCACAAGCGCTTTAAAAGCCTTTCAGCGCAATAACCGCATAGTTATGGCACAAAGGAAGCATTTGGATGATTTTTAAGTAGTAGAATTATCGGACGACTGGAATGTGGACGTACCCAGCTGGAAGTATCCGAAAAACTTGGAATCGCCCAGAGTGTCATCTCCAGGCTTTAGCAACGATTCAAACACGATGGTAATGTGAGTAGATGTTACAGCACAGGTCGCCCCCGAGTTACTACGCCGAATGATGACCGGTATTTGGCAATTACTGCCAAAAGAAACAGGCGGAGCACAGCATCAGACCTGTCTCGTCAGCTCTCTTCAGCTACCGGTACGACAGTTTCAAGGCAGACCGTGTACAGACGCTTAGGGAATATTGGTCTATGTGCTCGTAGGCCTGTCAGATGTGTTCCCCTTACCGCAACTCACTGTCGCCTGCGATTATGCTGGGCTAGAGAGCATGCATTGTGGACACCGCAACAGTGGTCTTGTGTGATGTTTTCCGTCGAGTCCAGGTTCAGTTTACATTCTGATTCTCGCCGGACTTTCATATGGAGAGCACCAGGTACCCGTTACCACCAAGAGAACACCTTTGAACGACACCGTTACGGTGGTGCAGGATGGCTCGTTTGGGGAAGAATTATTCTTGGTTCCAGAACTGACCTGCATGTTCAGAGTGTAACGATGACAGGCCACATCTATCGGGATGTCATTCTGGAACAACATGTACGTTTGTTTATGGGCTCCATGGGTCCTGAATTTCTGTATATGGATGACAACGCCCGACCTCACCGTGAAAACATTGTAGACGAATGCCTTCAATCGGTGGATATCACCCGTATAGATTGGCCAGTATACTCACCGGACTTGAGCATGTGTGGACATGCTTGTCCGACGAATTGCAGCCCGTCAACCCCCTCCCAACTGTCTATCGGAACTTCGGAGGGCATTGCTTGATGAGTGGTGTAATTTTCCCCAAGATCAGATTGATAATCTGATACTCAGCATGCGTAGGCGTTGTAACGCTTGTATTGCATCGTCCGGGAGACATACTCCGTATTAACCGTCATACTAACCATGTTATACTGTTTTCTGTAAATAGGTTCTTTTTTGAAATTTGCTCCAGGGGGTAAAAATCGCAATTTTTATTAATTATGTCAAACATATAGCATCTTTTTTGCTCTTTACCTTTTGTTTAATAAATAGACTTTACAAATAAGTCAAATTTGTTTTGCTTTTGTCTCTTTCATTGCCTGAACTTCATTATCCTTAATTTATGGACATGAGTGAACAAAATAAATAAAAATTTTAAACCTTGAGGGAATATGCAAATTATATTTCTGATGACACATCATACAAAATAAATAAAACTTTAAATCTTAAAGGGAATAAAACTAATAAATTCGGATAACGCATCATACAAATTAAGTAAAACTTTGAATCTTGAAGGAAATCTGCAAATTATAATTTTCATAACACATCATACAAAATAAATAAAACTTTTAAACTATGAATTGAATATGTAAATTATAATTCTCATGACACATCATAATAATTAAATAAAACTTTGAATCTTGAAGGAAACAGGCAAATTATAATTTTCACAACACATCATACAAAATAAATAAAAATTTTAAATCTTAAAGAAAATATGCAAATTATAATTCTGATAACGCACCATGCAAATAAATAAAAATTTTAAACTATGAAGGGAATATGTAAATTATAATTCTAATGACTGATAATACAAAATAAATAAAACTTTAAATCTTAAAGGGAATAAAACTAATAAATTCTAATAATCTTTAACACAATATACATAACATAATTCTGATGATGACTGATACAAAATAAATAAAATTTTAAATCTTTTACAGATGGTACAAGCGTTAATTTTGATGAAGACAAAATAAATAATAATCGTCGTACAAAATAAATAAAACTTCCAATATTGAAGAGAATATGCAATCTATAATTCTGATAACGCATCCTACAAAATAAATAGAAAATTTAAACCATGAAGGGAATATGTAAATTATAATTCTCATGACGCATCTTAATAAATAAATAAAACTTTGAATCTTGAAGGGAATATGCAAATTATAATTCTGATGACGCATCACACAAAATAAATAAAACTTTTAATCTTGAACACATTATACAAATGATAATTCTGATGATGACTGATACAAAATAAATAAAATTCTGAATCTTTAAAAGATGGTACAAATGATAAATTTGGTGATGACGCTTCATACAAAATAGGTAAAACTTCGAATCTTCCAGAGAATATGCAAACTATAATTCTGATGAGGCATCATACAAAATAAATAAAACTTTAAATTTTAAAGGAAATATGCAAATTATAATTCTGATAAATCTTCATAGAAAATTAAAAAAAAAATTTAAACCATGAAAGGTTGGCTGGTTGGGTTTAGAATGCTACGGTCTACTTTTTGCAACACGAGGGCTAATGAGACCGGGACCTACAGCTTAAAGCAGATTCCGAATGGCTACGAACATCCATGCCACTGTGGGATTCGAACCCACGAACTCCGGTACCGAAGGCCAGCACCCTAACCAATCGGTCATCCTTAGGCCTAAACCATGAAAGGAATATGTAAATTATAATTCTCAGGATATATCCTAATAAATAAATAAAACTTTGAATCTTGAAGGAAATATGCAAATTATAATTATCATAAAACATACAAAATAAATAAAAATTTTAAACCTTGAAGGGAATATGAAAATTATAATTCTGATGACTCATCATACAAAATAAATAAAACTTTCAGTCTTAAACGGAATATGTAAATTATAATTCTGATAACGCTTCTTACAAAATAAATAAAAATTTTAAACCATGAAGGCAATATGCAAATTATAATTCTGATGACGCATCACACAAAATAAATAAAACTTTTAATCTTGAACACAATATACATATGATAATTCTGATGATGCCTGATAGAAAATAAAAACAATTTCAATCTTTAACAGATAGCACAAATGATAATTCTGATGATGCATCATGCACATTAAATAAAACTTTGAATTTTGAAGGGAATATGCAAATTATAATTCTGATGATGCATCATTCAAAATAAATAAAACATTTAATCTTGAACACAATATACATATGATAATTCTGATGATGTCTGACAATAATAAATAAAATATTGAATCTTTAACAAATAGCACAAATGATAATTCTGATGACGCATCATACAAATTAAATAAAAATGATGTATAATAGACGTACAAGGAAATCATGTGGTAACCATATCAGATTTTTATTTTCAAGTCATCTAAAACAGTCATGTTTATTTAAAACATGTTCTATAATATATGATTTCTAGATATACTAATGATACGTCTTAAAGACGATTTTCCATAGTTTTATATTCTTCTTGAGTCAAAATCCGATTGTACTCCAGTGTAAGAAAATCTCTTTCCATTGATTTTTTAATTAACTCTTTTCCCCACTGGTCTGAAAGTGCTGAAGCATCATATCTGTGGAACGTGTCTCTTTGAAGGGGGAGATACTTCAATCCGGAGGCATTGAAATTTTGGCGTTTCCGTCACGTTCAGGCCCCGCAGCTACGTTTCTTTCGTTAAGGAGTCTCATTTGCGTGTCGACCTACAAAGACGTTGGTGTGTTTGCCTAGAAAATCGGAAAACGCGTCGGAGCTGAGACTGCTATCTTTTTTTAGTGCTGCTGTTACTTGTATATATTATTTAGATATTATTTTCCAAACGATTAGTCGAGGGAAAAATAAAAAATGTTATACTGATAGTAAATTTTAAAAGGGAAAGTTTTAGAAAAAATGTTGAAATCCCTGTCACCTGCTTATTAGATGAAAATAAAAGAATAAAAATCTTTAGGAGTTGTTGAATTTAAAAGAGTATTCTATATTACGTAGAAAAAAATATTTGATAATCCTGGTACTATTAACATATGTACTAACGTATAATACACATTGAGTTATACAAAAAAAAGTGTGTACAACGCGTACATAAATTTGAAATAGAAGTGATTTTTAAGATTGTAAACCAAATGATTTGCAGACCCAATGAACTAATCTCTTTTTTTACTTGTCATTGTAAAAATGACTCTAATTTTACAGAAGTCCTCCATGATTATCATTGGTTGTCTAATGCTATTGGATGGTTCAGTTGCTGTGAAAATCTTCATTGAAATGATGAAGACTTCAATGAAGACTTCGTTTTTTTCATGTGTACGTCTGTCCTCCAATTTATGAAGCGGTTGGACCTGGAATGGATAGAGGCATCCATTCAAAGAGAATAAAGTTTATCTTCTCCTAAACTATCCATCCGATTCTAAAATAAATTTGTATAAATATGCTTCACAGTAAAAAATACTGTCGTCTTTAAAACGTTCGAAATCCAACCCTTCCCTCCTTTTCTAGAGCTTAATGCCATTATTTCAAGCCCTATTTTCCCCGGTTAAGAGCAGGCGATTCAATTTATCCATTTATCACTTAATAAAGAGATAAAAATAATTTTTTCTAGCATTGTGACGTCATTCCTTTAAACATCTCATTTAATCATTTCATATTTTAAACTATTTAAATATCGTCTACACTATTTTAATATCTTTTATCACTGAACTTAGATATTACGTAAATGATTTTCTTTTATATTTGGCTTAAATAATAGATTAGATACATACGTGATCGTTTTAAATTGAATCATTGATTATTTTTTGTTGCAATGAAACTTTTACCACCGGTATTAACAATAAATTTTTTTCATATAAGACCAGGAATCTATTTCACGGACTAATAAATATCTTTTAATTTATATATATATTTGGAAATTAAGAAGTTTGTTCTTTTTTGTGTTTGTTTATTATACATAACCACACGGTTTGACTAAATGAATTCAATGTGATGCTAAACTGCATTCACAGGATCGGGGGACTCTAGAGGAGTATGAAGATAAATTATTGAGAGTGAACGAGATAGTTCTCAGCCAAAAAACAAACCATTTTTTACCTGCCTCATTGGGTACTTAACAGTTCTGAAATATTAAAAATTTTACTAATCCCGTCATATGATGGGCTATGTGCTAGTATATCAATAGTTTAAGTTATCTTTCCGCCTGTCCTCCAATTTATGAAGCTGTTGGACCTGGGATGGATAGAGGCATCCATACTGGATTCTTGATGAGTTAAGTTTAGCAAAAGTCAAAGAGAGTTCGAAAACTATCGAAATCCGACCCTTCCCCCCACTTCGAGTGTTTAATGCCCTTATTTCAAGCTCTATTCTTCACGGTTAAGAGCAGGCAATTGAATTCATCACTTTATCACATTATAAGTAGATGAAAATAACATTTTTTCTAGCAATATGACGTTATTCCTTTAACCATCACATTTATCATCACAAAATGTTTAATAATTCTAGTTTCGGGACCTTTTCTACTATATTACAAGCATTTTATTGTAAAAATGCAGCCGATTTTTTAGGATTTTACGGTATTGGAATTGTGATATGAATTATAATTAATTTGCTACAGATTTAAAAGTATGTAAAAATTTCAACATCGAAATAGACTAGTTAAGTAAAATTAATAATAATTTCATCTTAAATCGTAACATAAATATTGATCTTTGAAGCTAGATGAATCGGAAAAGAAAGGATAAAAAGGAACATCCCCTATATAATGATATCCTAAGTTATCTGTCCATCTGTCCTCGAATTTATGAAGCGGATGTATCTGGAATGAATAGAGACACCCATACTGAGTTCTTGATGAGCTACGGTTAACAACTTTCGAAATCCACCCTTTCCCCCTTTTTTTAACATTTAATGCCATTATTTCAAGCCCTATTTTCCCCGGTTAAGAGTAGGCGATTAAATTTATGAATTTATCACATAATAAAAATTTAAAAATAACATTTTTCTAGCATTATGACGTCATTCTTTTAACCATCATATTTAATCACTTCTTACTATAAATTATTTAAATATCTTCTGCATAATTTTCATACGTTTTTTTACTGAACTTAGATATTGCGTAAATAATTTTCTTTTATATTTGGCTTAAATAATAGATTAGGTACATATATGATAACTTTTTCATCGGATTTAATCATCGGTTATCGTTGTCAGTATTAAAACCTCTGCTGTTCATCCTATCTCATAATATGACAAGATAAATTAAAGTTGGTAACTAACATGCGGTTCGCGAAGATACACAAATTATTGAGAGTGTACCAGATAATTCTTACTCAAAAAAAAAAAAAAAAAAAAAAAAAAATTTATTACCTGCCTCATAGGATATTTTACAATTCTGGAAAATTAAAAATATTACTGATCCCGTCATATGACAGGCTATATGCTAGTCTTTTATATGGGTTTTTATGTGAAGGAGTATATTTTCTTTATTTTTTATATTTTCCTTTATATTATTTTTTTATCCATTCTATAAGTAACGATTGTTTTGTGACAACGTGAATTTAAGATAGGTGAGATTTATTTATATTGAAGATTTTTAATTGCTGGTAGTAGAGTATGCAACAGAAATTGTAAATCGTGATTCAAGTTGAAAATTTGGCATTCAAATTTATTAGTCTTACGAGGACTGGTATATAAACAAAAGGAAGGAATTATACGGATTCAGCAATATTTTTTACTGAGTCAGATATTTATCTTTTTTATTCTTTCCACACGTGTCTTTATTTATAGTTATATCATGAGTTAACAGGAAGCAGTAAAATTTATTAAGCTTATAAGGTGTACATTGACATTTTACCAAAAATCTTTTAAATATTTTGAGCTTTATTAACTAATAAATATGGTGAAATTGATGTTATGTACACATATAAGAATTATACGGCTTAGGCAGCGGAAATCTCAAATTGTCGACTGATACACTAAATAATACTAACATGGCATTCTGGAAATAAATTTCATGCTTATAATAAAGTTTTACTTTATTGTCAGTGGTATTTTACAATTGTTTGTGCGTTTGCCTTGACTACCAGAGAATGATTTTCCAAGTTCCATCCATCAAATTTCAGTGTTGTTGTTTCATAAGTACATTATTTATAGTTTATTTCACAAATTAAGAGTTCAAATATAAAATAAAGCATTTCAAATGTACTGTAGATTTTCAAAAAGAAAGATTTAAATAAAGCTTTAGTATATTTAGTATTTGAAAATATTTCTATAAAATTAAACTAATATAATTTCAATAAAATATAAAACACTAAGCCAACATAAGTTTCTAAACAATCTTCACATTCATATATTTCGGTTTACAGCTTCGTATAATATAGTTTTTATACTTTTGGAAAAGTAAACATAAAAATTTAAAAAGATCTGCCAAATTTCAGAGAAGATGACCACAAACTTGTGGCATAAAACTATAAACGAAACAACTGCCAAGAGATAACTAAAATAAATTACATTTACCACTATAAAATATATCGGCTTTACTCCTTCCTATTTATATTAATCGGTATATTAATCGGTAATCTTTTATATTAATCAGTAGGGCACTGCTCTTAGGTACCAGAGTTTAGAGTTTCGAAATCCACTGCAGGTATTGATGTTCGTAGTCGTTCGGTATCGGATATAGACAGTCTCGTTCTCATTTTTCTCCTCTAGCAAAACAGCAGACCATACAGCTTCAAAATTAAACCAATCAGTTTTAATACGATAAACACCACTGACACCAAATTATTTTTTTATTCCCTTTACCATTATAAATCTGAATATTTTACTTATAGCTCCCATACGAATCGGTACTTTTGAGAGAAAGTAAATTACTGTATACAACCTAAAAGTATTTCTAAAAGTATATCTTTGTATATAAAGCTAGAAAATAGCCCGTCATATGACTGGATCAGTAAAATTTTTAATTTTCCATAAATGTAAAGTATCGTATAAGGCAGGTAATAAAATGGTTTGTTTTTTGGCTAAGAATTATCTGGTACACACTCAATAATTTGTTTATCTTTACTGACCGCATGTTAGTTGCCAATTTTAATTTAGCTTGTCATATTACATGATAGGATAGACAGCAGAGGTTTCAATATGGACAGTCATTATTTGGCGGTATATATGAGTGATGTCCAAATTTAGCGAAACCATGTGGTTGTGTATAAAAATTAAACACACAAAGGAAGAAACTTCTTAACTTTAAAGATATATAACGTAAACGCTAGATATTTATTAGTCCGTGAAATAGACTATCTTGTTATTACCGGTGATAAAATTTTCATTGCAACAAAAAATAATCGATGATTAAATTTAAAATTATCTCATACCTAATCTATTATTTCAGCCAACTATAAAAGAAAATTATTTACGTCATATCTAAGTTCAGTGATAAAACGTATGAAAATAATGCAGACGATATTTAAATAATTTAAAATAAGAAATGATTAAATGAGATGCTTAAAGTAAAGACATCATAAAGCTAAAAAAAATTTATTTTTGCCTATTTATTATGTGATAAATTGATAAATTTAATCTCCTGCTCTTAACCGAAGACAATAGAGCTTGAAATACTAGAATTAAACGTTCAAAAAGGGCGGGAGGGGTGGATTTCGTTCGTTTTCGAACTTTGAATTTTGCTAACCCTAACTCATCAAAATCCAATATGGATGTCTCTATCCATTCCAGGTCCAACCGCTTCATAAATTCGAGGACAGACGGGCAGATAACTTAGGCTATTATTATACAGGGATTTAAAGTGCAGCATTAGCCACCCTAACTAAAAACAAAACTATTATCTTTATATATAAAATTTTTCTTTCCCGTATTTTTGTAATAGAACTCCTCCTAAACGGCTGGGCTGATTTAGATAAATTTTGTGTATGTATTTAAGTTGATTCGAGAATGGCTTAGATTCACAATTTGTATGAGAAAATGTTTTTTAATTAAAAATTCATAATTGCGGGCTTATGAGATTATTATAATTTATTTGAAACCCTTCTCTGACAATGTATCTGTGGCGCATTTGTAAGCGCGACGGGCTTTCTTACGAGAAGTCCCGGATATAATCCCCGTTCCGCCGTGCTGAAATTTTAATTTAATATAATTATGTTTGTAATGACTGTACGCGTTGTCGCATCGAATATTTTTAAAATAATTTTTTCCTTACATTTCCATCTAAACAGTCCAATTTATAATTTATTAAAAACATTTTACAATTTTTCAGTTTTACATCGTTAAACAGGACAACGTCCGTCTGGGTCGCCTGATGCTACTTTAAGTATTTTATTGTACTACATGTATTTAAAAATATATATATAATCTGCATGCCAAAATATTAATCCAAAGTGCACTAAATTATGCATGAATTTAATCCTTATATTTCAGCGACAATTACAACAAATAATTTGCATTTACAGACTCAAATTGATGAAACAATAGTCCTGCTATATTTGCAGCATTGAAACTTATGTTTTAACCAAGTTTTATGCAAAAAGATAATATAATATTCTTGAGAAAGACGGACAACTACAACGCATTGTGTGAACCCTTAAAGCTAAATCTTTGGTGTTTATTCTCACCTCGATTTCATATACTGCTGTGAGGGAATCCCTACAATCCTAAATATGCAAATATAATTACGCATGTTATGGAAAACACCGTCTCTTATCCAAATAAAAGCGAAGGCAAACACGCAAAACTCTCTAATAATTTTCAGAAATATGAAAGAGATTGTTCCACGTATCTCGCAGAGAATCTAAATCAATTATAGTGCTCAAGGCCTTACGTAAGACTCGAACTGCTGTTAACAAAAGAAATGTTTCTAAGGGCAAACGTGACGATAACAGCTATAGAGTGAAGTAGATTTCAAAGGCACACAAATGTACCCGGGGCATGTTTTATCAGCACTTTTCACCTTTGTAAAAGCGAGTTAATTAAATAAACAAAAACTTGGTAGTGTTTCAGGCTACACTTTTAGTAGCGAATTCCCGTAGAGGAGAAGTGGGGATATTAATTTAATCTCATTACATTTGTGAGGACTTTACGTGTATCAAGTATTATTTTCAAAATCATTTTTTTCCTTACTTGTTCCTCAAAATGGTCCAATTTATAATTTATTTAAAACCATTTTTCGATTTTTAGCTTTTCAGCTTTAAATCAGGAAAACATGTGTCGGGTCGTTTAATATTAATTTAAGTATTTTATTGTGCTATATGTATCTGAAAAAATATAATCTGAATACCAAAGTTACAATCCGCAGTGCACTAAATTATGTATAAGTTTAAGCCTTATATTTCAGCGACAATTATAACAAATAATTTCCATTCACAAACCCAAATTGATGAAACAATAGTCATGCTGAATTAGCAATATTTAAACTTATGTTTTAATGCAAAAAGATAATATAATATTCTTTGGAAAAACGGACAACTACAACACATTGTGCGAAGCCTTAAAGCTAAATCTTTGGTGTTTGTTCTCACCTCGATTTGATATACGGCTGTGAGGGAAACCTACAATACTAAATATGCAAATATAATTACGCATGTTATGGAAAATACCGTCTCTTATCCAAATAAAAGCGAAGGCAAACACGCAAAACTTTCTAATAATTTTCGAAAATATGAAAGAGATTGCTTCACGTATCTCACCGAGAATCTAAATCAATTATAGTGCTCGAGGCCTTACGTAAGACTCGAACTGCTGTTAACAAAAGAAATGTTTCTAAGGGCAAACGTGACGATAACAGCTATAGAGTGAAGTAGATTTCAAAGGCACACAAATGTACCCGGGGCATGTTTTATCAGCACTTTTCACCTTTGTAAAAGCGAGTTAATTAAATAAGCAGAAATTTGGTAGTGTTTCAGGCTACAATTTTAGTAGCTTTTTTGTCGTAAAAAATGTAGTACTGTTTTAGAAGGAGGATTCATAAATAAGAAATGTATTATGATTAATTGCTAGTTTTAAAAAATAAAGTAGGAAGATTTCAATACGGAAATATTATAGTATCGAGTCATACTATTTTTCTTGTAATTGATACACAGAGCTTTAACTCTCAAAAGTGAAGTATGACTAAAGAAATAAACAGAATATATGTACTATAAGACCATCTTTCTTAGGTATATAGGCTTGAATTTATCCCAATCGATTTACAATCTGTTTCACATATCTTTACGAGAATAAAAATGGATATTCTAGTTCAAGCTTTTAAGATTCAAACTTAATAACAACAAAAAAATTTAAAAAGATTTAAAGGTAAAATTATCACATATGTACTTAATCTATTATTTAAGGCATATATAAAACCTTTAAAAAATTATTTACTAATATCTAAGTTCAGTGATAAAACGTATGAAAATAATGTAAACTATATTTAAATAATTAAAATAAGAAATGATTGAAGAAGATGGTTAAGGGGAATGACGTCATAATGCTAGTAAAAATGTTTTTTTACCTATTTATTATGCGATAAATTTAATCAACTGTTCTTAATCGGAGGAAAATAGGGGCTTGGAACAATGGCATTATATTTCGAAATTGGGGGGGAAGGGGTGAATTTCGAATGTTTTTTAAAAACAGTACACAGTATTTTTTCGCCGTGATATGAAGCCGATATATAGTAATTTATTTCAGAATCAGATCGATTGTTTAGGAGAAGATAAACTTTACTCGCTTTGAATATTGTTAACTATAACTAATTAAGAATCTAATATGGAAACTTGTAATTCTAGAATTTTAACAGCTAAAATTTTAACAAATAATTTGCATTCACAGACCCCAATTGATGAAACAATTGGCATGATGAACAAGCAGCATTGAAACTTATGTTTTAACCAAGTTTTATGCAAAAAGATAATATAATATTCTTGAGAAAGACGGACAACTACAACGCATTGTGTGAACCCTTAAAGCTAAACCTTTGGTGTTTATTCTCACCTCGATTTGATATACCGCTCTCAGGGAATCCCTACTATTCTAAATATGCAAATATAATTACGCATGTTATGGAAAATACCGTCTCCTATCCAAATAAAAGCGAAGGCAAACACGCAAACCTCCCTAATAATTTTCGAAAGTATGAAAGCGATTGCTCCACGTATCTCGCAGAGAATCTAAATCAATTATAGTGCTCAAGGCCTTACGTAAGACTCGAACTGCTGTTAACAAAAGAAATGTTTCTAAGGGCAAACGTGACGATAACAGCTATAGAGTGAAGTAGATTTCAAAGGCACACAAATGTACCCGGGGCATGTTTTATCAGCACTTTTCACCTTTGTAAAAGCGAGTTAATTAAATAAACAAAAACTTGGTAGTGTTTCAGGCTACACTTTTAGTAGCGAATTCCCGTAGAGGAGAAGTGGGGATATTAATTTAATCTCATTACATTTGTGAGGACTTTACGTGTATCAAGTATTATTTTCAAAATCATTTTTTTCCTTACTTGTTCCTCAAAATGGTCCAATTTATAATTTATTTAAAACCATTTTTCGATTTTTAGCTTTTCAGCTTTAAATCAGGAAAACATGTGTCGGGTCGTTTAATATTAATTTAAGTATTTTATTGTGCTATATGTATCTGAAAAAATATAATCTGAATGCCAAAGTTACAATCCGCAGTGCATTAAATTATGTATAAGTTTAAGCCTTATATTTCAGCGACAATTATAACAAATAATTTCCATTCACAGACCCGAATTGATGAAACAATAGTCATGCTGAATTAGCAGCATTTAAACTTATGTTTTAATGCAAAAAGATAATATAATATTCTTGGAAAGACGGACAACTACAACGCATTGTGCGAAGCCTTAAAGCTAAATCTTTGGTGTTTATTCTCACCTCGATTTCATATACTGCTGTGAGGGAATCCCTACGATTCTAAATATGCAAACATAATTATGCATGTTATGGAAAATACCGTCTCTTATCCAAATAAAAGCGAAGGCAAACACACAAAACTCCCTAATAATTTTCGGAAATATGAACGAGATTGCTCCACGTATCTCACCGAGAATCTAAATCAATTATAGTGCTCGAGGCCTTACGTAACACTCGAACAGCTGTTAACAAAAGAAATGTTTCTAAGGGCAAACGTGAGGATAACAGCTACAGAGTGAAGTAGATTTTAAAGGCACACAAATGTACCTTGGGCATGTTTTATCAGCACTTTTCACGTTTGTAAAAACGAGTTAATTAAATAAACAGAAATTTGGTAGTGTTTCAGGCTACAATTTTAGTAGCTTTTTGTCGTAAAAATGTAGTACTGTTTTAGAAGGAGGGTTCATAAATAAGAAATGTATTATGATTAATTTGCTAGTTTTAAAAAATAACGTACGAAGATTTTCAATACGGAAATATTATAGTATCGAGTCATACTATTTTTCTTGTAATTGATACACAGAGCTTTAACTCTCAAAAGTGAAGTATGACTAAAGAAATAAACAGAGTATGTACTATAAGACCTCTTTCTTAGGTATATAGGCTTGGATTTATCCCAATCGATTTACAATCTGTTTCACATATCTTTCCGAGAATAAAAATAAATATTCTAGTTCAAGCTTTAAGCTAAGATTCAAGCTAGTAATGACAACAAAATTTTTTTTAAAAATTTAAAGGCGAAGGTAAAGCAAAACTGAGACTGTGAAGAACAAATTAATAGGCTATAGTATATTAGCATATTAAAATTTTTAATTTTCCAGAATTGTAAAGTAAAATATGAGGCAGGTAAAAAATGGTTTGTTTTTTTGCTGAGAATTATCTTGCAACAAAAAATAATCGATGATTAAATTTAAAATTATCCGTATATACTTAATCTACTATTTAAGCTAAATATAGAAAAAAATTATTTACTTAATATCTAAGTTCAGTGATAAAATGTGTAAGTAAAGTATGAAAATAATGCATACGATATTTAAATAATTTAAAATAGGAAATGATTAAGTGAGATGATTAAAGGAATGACGTCATAATGCTAGAAAAAATGTTATTGTTACCTATTTATTATGTCATAAATTAATAAATTTAATCACCTGCTCTTTACCGGGGAAAATAGGCTTAGAATAATAGCATTAAATGTTTTAAAAGAAAGGAATGGATTTCGAACGTTTTCGTACTCTCTCTGAATTTTGCTAACCATAACACATCACGAATCCAGTATGGATGCCTGTATCCATTCCAGGTCCAACCGCTTTATAAATTCGAGAACAGACGGACAGTTGTTTAGGCTATTATTATGTAGTGGATGCCTGGCTTTTAATTAGTCGTCATTTTTTCACTTTGTAAACTCAGATTAATTAAAAAATAATGTATGGAACAATTGTAGTATTGCAGTCTACGCATTTAGTCTCTCTAATTTGGTAGTTCAAAAGGATAAAAAAGATGTGTACAACATATATAATAAGGTACAACAAGTAATAATAAATTTAAAAAATAAATATTATTAAAACTTTTCATTACAAAGGTAACATAGCATAAAATATATGGTAAAGCCTTAAGCTTTTATCTCTGATATTGTCTATACTCCTTCTTAGAAGTCACTTTTTTATTTCAGGCCTTGTATTCGTCCAATCATGTTTCAAAGGAAGGGATGGGTTATTTCACATAAGTATCCTGATTTTACACCTGCTGCCTGACATTATACGAAAAAAATGTTTGAAATGTCTCTTTTCCAAGAAAAAGATCGCCGAATAAGTAGGGCACTACTGTTTGGTCCTGGAGTTTTTGTTCCATTACTAACATGATAACCGTTACTATTCTGCTTTAAGGAGTAGGTTAGGGCCCTTTTAACCCTTGTGTTGCAAAACAATAAGGCAATTCGTAGCGACGTCACGAACTACTATTATGTCCTTCCCATTCATTTTCATGTTTAGAACAGCTGATAGACAAACAATAAGCTGCCCTTCCATTTGAAACTAAAGCCAGAATTGTCATGATTTGAGAATTTGCCCTACTGCGTGAAATCGCCTTATAGACTATAACCTAACCAAAGGCACGCACTGTAAAACAAAATGTTTAATAATTCTAGCCTGGGGACCTTTTTCCTATATTACAAGCCGAACGCTGGCCGATTGGTTAGGGCGCTTATCGTCGGTACCGGAGTTCATGGGTTCGAATCTCACTATGGCATGGATGTTCGTAGCCGTTCGGAATCGGCTTTAAGCAGTAGGTCCCGGTCTCATTAGCCCTCGTGTGCAAAACAGTAGACCGTAGAGCTCCAAACCAAACCAAACCTATATTACAAGCAGTTTATTGTAAAAATACAGCACATTTTTAAGATTTTAAGGTATTAGAATTGGGATATGAATTATGATTATCTCGCTACAGATTTAGAAGTATGTAAAAAAATTTCAATATCTAAATAGACTAGCTTCGTAAAATTGATAATAATTTCATCATAAATGGTAAAATAAATCTTGATCTTTGAAGCTAGATGAATCGGAAAAGAAAAGATAAAATGGAATATCCCCTATATGATAATGGCCTAAGTTATCTGTTCGTCTGTCCTCCAATTTATGGAGCGGTTGTACCTGGAATGAATAGAGGCATCCATATTGGGTTCTTGATGAGTTAGGGTTAGCAACGTTCGAAATCCACCCCTTCCCCCCTTTTCTAGCATTTAATGCCATTATTTTACGCCCTATTTTCTCCGGTTAAGAGAAAGCGATTAAATTTATGAATTTATCCCATAATAAAAAAGTAAAAATCACATTTTTCTAGCTTTATGAAGCCATTCCTTTAACCAGTTCATTTAATCATTTCTTAGTTTAAATTACTTAAATATTATTTATATTAATTGCATTATTTTCATACATTTCACCACTGAACTTAGATATTGCGTAAATAATTTTTTTTATATTTGGCTTAAATATTAAATTAGATACATGTGCGATAATTTTAAATTTAATGAACGATTATTTTTTGTTGCAATGAAAGTTTTATCACCGGTATTAACAACACAGTCTATTTACCTCCAGGGTGTAGTGTAAATGATAGTTTCCTTCCTTTATGTCCATTAATTGCTCTCGCAAAAAAATTTGGGAAGAACATAACGATAATTTACACATAGTTAAAAAAAGTTTGAATTATCTTTTTTAAATGAATTCAACGTGATTCTAAACTTCATTCACAGTATTGGGAGATTTTAGAGGAGGGAGTATGAGAAAAAACAAATTATTGAGAGTGTACCAGATAATTCTCAGCCAGAAAACAAACCATTTTTATATGCTTTATAAAGTACTTTATAATTCTGTAAAATTAAAAATTTTACTGATCCCGTCATATGACGGGTTATATGCTAGTAGTGATATAAAAGTAATACCACTATGTTTTATAAAAGGCTTTGATTCAATCACATTTGAACCTCCAGGTCCACGCATGACATCGAGGATCTCAATCAATTGCTGTCGTGAAAGCTTTTCAATCATACTCGAACTATTCTTAACAAATGAAATGTTTCTAAAGGCAAACGTGACGATAACAGACCAAGAGTTAAGTACCTTTTAAAATCATACACATTGCTGAAATGACATAGTTTATCAGCACTTTTCCCTTTTGTAAAATCTATTTAATTGACAAAACAGATGAAATATTTGTGGAGATAGAGGATAGAAATTTCGCAGCTTTTAATATAAAAAAATGGCAGCAAGGTGAGGTGAAGAAATGTTAAAAATTACATTGCAATTACAATGTTTCCTGATGATTTAATACAGTAATTTTCCTATTAGAAGTGAAATTTTTGCTTTACATATTAATGTAGTTTTCTTCTACATTAAATGTGAAACATTTAATGGATTTCAACTGGTATATATCTTTTTGTTTTCTACAATATCATACTCAACTGTGAAAAGGTTATATTTTATCAGCATTCTTCACTGTTGTTATTGGCTAAATAGATGTAAACATTGTAGATCTACAGGGTACAGATCATAGCTTTTAATATAAAAAGGCAGCATTCTCTCAGAATGTGGTATCACAAGTATGAAATGCATTACGATGAATTTACTAATGGTTTGGTTTGGTTTCGAGCGCCATGGTCTACTGCTTTGCTCACGAAAAATTTGCGAATGATTTAACAACTTAGGATATTACTTAACTTAGGATACTGGAAATCAACTTTTACATTATATTCAGGTTTCTTCTACATTCATACACCACTGATGTATGAATGTAGAAGATACTAATTTTAACTTTTCTCACATAGAGAAAAATATACTATAGTTAATTATCGACATTTTAACAGCTATATACTTAATGCATATCCAAAATCCAACTATATCATTAAATATACTTGAAAATAAAATTTTAAAGTAGATTTAGTTTTATCACTGTTTCTAACGTAGTTAGAAACACAAATACACCTCTTTCTTAGTACGGAAGATAAATAGATAATAGCTGAAAATTTAGAGGATTTTTTATACAGTTGATAATTACATCACTTAAAAGAAATAATTGCATAAAGAAAACATAAATTTCTACAAAATATTTTTTAACTGTCTTTTAATTATGATACTAATACTTAGTGCGCATTTAAAATAGAAATTACTTACCCACATATTTTAAAGAGATATACTTAATGTCAATACACAATCCAATTTCTTCTTATATACACTTCAAAATAACATTTCAGTCCTATCCTCAGGGATATCAGTTTTATCATTAATACTCCTTTTTCTTAGTATAGAAGATAGATAGCTGATAGCTGAAAACTTAGAAGATTGTTTATACAGTTGATAATTACATAACTTAAAGAAATAATTGCAGAATGAAAACATAAAAATTCTGCAAACTACTTTTTAACTGTTTTTAATAATGATATTAATATTTAGTGGGCATTAAAAATAGACATTAATTACACACATATATTAAAGAGATATCCTAAATGTCAATACACAATCCAATTTCATCATTAAATATAGTTTAAAATATTATTTCAGTCCTATCCTCAGAGATATCAGTTTTATCATTGTTTCTAACATATTTAGAAACACAAATACTTTTTCTTTTTTATTATGGAAGATAGATAGATGATAGCTGAAAATTTAGAGGATTGTTTATACAGTTGATAATTACATAACTCAAAAGAAATAATTGCAGAATGAAAACATAAAAATTCTTCAAACTACTTTTTAAATGTCTTTTAATAATGATACTAATATTTAGATAGATAGCTAAAAGTTTAGAAAATTGTTTATACAGTTGATAATTATAACCCTTAAAGGAAATAATTGCAGAAAGAGAACGTAAAAATTCTGCAAACTACTTTTTAACTGTATTTTAATAATGATATTAATATTTAGTAGGCATTAAAAGTAGACATTAATTACCCACATATTTTAAAGAGATATACTTAATTCACAACACAATCTAATTTCATCATTAAATACACTTCAAAATAATATTTCAGTCATATCCTCAGAGATATGAGTTTTATCATTGTTTCTAACTATGTTAGAAACACAAATACTCCTCTTTCTTAGTATAGAAGATAGATAGCTGAAAATTTAGAGGATTGTTTATACAGTTGATAATTACAACAATTAAAAAAATAATTGCAGTAAGAAAATTTTCTGCAAACTACTTTTTAACTGTCTTTTAATAATGATATTAATATTTAGTGTGCATTAAAAGTAGACATTAATTACCCCCATATTTTAAATTGATATCCTTAATGTCAATACACAATCATCATTAAATACACTCAAAATAACATTCCAGTCCTATCCTCAAATTTACTGGAGGAGGGGGTTCTGATCATAAGAATGCCTTCTTCCAAGCTTAGTGTCTTATGAAGATGCGGATGTAAAAGAATGGAAGAGAAATGTTTCTTTCTCAAAATGCTGCTTATTCGACAAAAGCTGCCTCGCCTCCAAGAGTTTCGAAAGCTGAAACGTGACAATAAAGATGAAATTTCAATACCTGGGAATTCGAGCATCCTCCAATTACGTAACTCGCGTTTCCTGCGGATTTATTGTGGACTCTAATTTCCAACTCTTCTGACGAGAGAAGGAATTAATTAAAATTGGTAGATACTTTTAAAAGAATGACACAAGTTGGAGAAATATTAGGTACGTGCGTTGATTCTAAACTACACCTTAGCATTTCTTTTGTTGGGAGAAGTTGTATTAAATATTTGGGTGCATATTATAAGCATAAATATGTATGCATATTAAAAGATAACAAATGCGAAACATTATATGAGTTAAACACACATGCACATATTTATCTATGTATACTTATATATATGTATATGTGCTATGGGGTAGTACATTGATGTTGCTACTTCAAATCCATTATTCTACGTTAAAATAATAACCCACGTTTGCTTTATATCATCTTTAATTTTAATTATAGCAAAATGTCACTGATCTATATTACAAAATACAAATATATTAGTGAGAAGAAAAAATAAGGAAAAATGCTAACAAAAATATAACAAAAAGAAAAAGTAAAAGAAGCACTCCACGTGCTACACCTAAAAGAAAAATTGCCAAAAGTCTATGTACACGCTACATTCTTTTTCTTCCTTCTAAACCACTACAGCAATTGGAGTCGCGGAAATATAGTTGGACATGCAAACCACAATGTGTGAGTGTGGCGAGCAGATGAGTTTCGCAAACCTTATGTAAAACATAGCTGCACTCTCACACTAAGTTTGTAATGATAAAAATTAGAGTGATTAATTATTTAATTCTAACGATGAGCTCTTTTTTCCCCATAGATAGCAAGAGGAAAAAGTTTCCTTTTTGGAATGAAAGAATATGTTACAGATAAGTAAGAAAAATAGAGCCTAAATCAACCTGAAGATACCATGTGATTTCATGCAGTTGTATAATGGTAGATGTATAAACGGCATAACAATGCTTTTCAGAAGTTTATATTAGATTCTAAGAAAAATCTCTTTATCTGTGCATGAATGCGTTTTAAACACAACGTTCGTAGCTCGCCTAGAGATAAAATTAAAACTTTTCTTAAAAATAAATTTTTTATATAATTTTTTTTTTATATAAAGCAAAAATTTAGAGCTTATTTCAAAAATTTGATTTTTTTTCTGACACGCTGTGGGTAGATACACAACACAAAGTGGGTATTATAAATATCTTTTGATTTTTTGTGAAAAATGATTAATAGGTTTAAATTTCCACCTATTTAAATTTTTTAAATTTAAAATTATACACGAAAGAATTGATTTTGCACAAAAAAATAATGTCTTAAAATTCCATTTCAAGTACTATAAATACTAAAAAAATTAAGCAGAGTTTCATCTTAAGTCTATAATACAATGGACTCCGCTTAATGTAAACAATTTGTGCCACCGTAATTTTGATAACAATAAACGATATTCAAAATTAGATAAATGTACCCCCTCCTTTAATTCACACGTACCAAATTTCAAAATAAAATGAAAAAACTCGCCTTATATTTACGTACTGTATATTATTATTTAAAACAAAAGAATTGTATACATAACTAAAAAAACTGATCAATTGTTGGCTGTCTACAATTTTTTCTAAGAAGCTCATTGATAAATTGTTTGTAACCATAATGTTTTATAAAGTCATCGGAGCGGTGTTGTACTATACGTTTCAACACTTTCAATGCATTTCTCATTTCAAAACTTGTAGGAGGTGGCTCAGTATCAAGAGATTTTTCATCTGACTCATCAGTTCCATCATTCGTCTGTTTTCCTATGACAATCTGATAGACTTCAGATTCTGTTAATGTGGAAGCTACTGGAATGTTTTGATCTACTTTCACCCATGACTCGAACTCTTCAGAGGTCATATCAAAAGGATTTTCTATCATTTCTTGAGATTTCTGGTAATTTTTTCTCAAAATCAAGGCATAAAATGTGAATACTCTCCTTCTCAGTTCCGATAAGAATGTGTTGCCTTCTGCTTATCTGACAACCATTGACCACCAGCAGGGTGTGCGTACTTCTGAAAAATGAATGAGGCCCATGAAAATTTGCATTAACTTTTGGTGCAAAGGATAGAAGAAGCTTTTTTTATATGTTTTGACAATAGATTCAACTGTTGAGCTTGTCTTATGTAGAAAATTCATAAGTTTAGTTTATATGGCTGTGGATGGATTGAGAATAAAGTAAATTTCCAGACAGAGTGGATTTTGAATTCGATTAGCTTCTAAAAAAATTATAATGGATAGAATTTTCTCTTGATAAAATTTTTGGAGTTTAGCATTTTTAAAAAAGTTATATTAAGGAAGAATATTATTTTGTGTTATCCTCCTATATCTTTCATCAACAAAGGTTCTATTTCGTCAAGTAGACTTTGAATATTTTAAACTTATCAGTTAGAAAGTAGGCTTAGGGATTTGAACTATATACGTTTATGATAAAATTATCTATCACATGAACATACAAATGAATAGAGAAAATCAGGACCAAGTGATTTCGATATATAAAGAATTGTGATATAAATGACAGGTTTTATATCTGGAATAAATACAAAAAAAAATTATCACTCTAACAAAGCTATTTTTTTAGTAGGAAAGGTTTAAATAATGTTATTATATAATAAATAAATAATAATAAAGGTTACATTAATATATATATATATATATATATATATATATTATATACATGAATATACATATATACATATATATATACATACATACATATATATATATATATATATATATAATATATATATATATATATACAAATGAATACACATTTAAACACTTGTTTTTTTTTCATAAATAAAAAACACATTATTTTACTCAAGTCAAAGATTATATAGTTTTACAGGTTCTAAATCTAATATTTCAATCGAGTTTGTTTCAAATTCCTAGACACCTTTTCGGTCCTTTTTGTCAGACTGTTTTGGAAACAAACACGCCTCGTAATATATTTTTCGATACATTTATGGAAGCGCTGAAAGTGAGCTGCCGAGAGTGACAGCGCGAGAAAAATAACACGCTTCATTTTGAGAGGCTTTTTGACACTGTTTGCTTTTAAAATATAATTTATTTCCCTGTAAATCCTTTACAGAAGAGATTTTTATTTATTTCCGGGATTTGGATTGTAATCCTGTCATCGCCCTGACAAAAAATAAATAGGACAGCGAGAGTTCGATGTTTTATTACTTGTTCGGGAGGATGTATATGTACAACTACTCCATGAGGCACAAAGACGGTGATAGCTTTTCATGGCTTTGTAAATCTCTATTTCAAAGTATTTAAAAATTATTTAGTTTGAATGGAGGGTGATGCATTATTTATTTGAATTGATAATAAGTCTCTCAAAGAATATTTTTATTGGTACTTTTAGAATCCATTATTTCTTATGGGATGATCTTAGAGACATGACGAGCTATACGTGTATTAAAAATTAAAAATCTATAATATCTATTTATATATCTATTTATGACTGGAAGTAAAGGGACTAAGAATAACAGTACAGCTGCCATTATGAAGTTCTTTAAATACTTTATCTGCGTATATTAGGTTAGCATAACCCAAACATTTTTGGCTCAGGTACGATATGATTGAAAATTTAGAAATAGGCTTTAAAGATGATTAGTCCTAATAAAGATCACCTAATGCTAAAATGTACCACTTTGTAAATTTGATTGTATTTCATAAGATTTGTTATTGAAATGTCTTTACTTATTTGCAGTATACATTTTGAGTATAGGGGGGTGGGGCGATGTTTCCTCATCACAAAATGAGACAAACTACAATGTTACAAAAATGTCTAAACTTCATGCCGGATTATAAACACACTGAAATTATAAACTCCCTGCAACATATATACACTATAAATTTCACGATACTATCCTTTTTATTTCTTTAATATCATATTTCTGTCAATATACACACACAAGTATATATATATATATATATATATATATATATATACATACATATATATACACATATATATATATGTATATATATATATATATGTGTATATATATATATGTATATATATATATATATATATATATGTATATATATATATACAAGTGCGCTGCCGAATATATATATATATATATATATATATATATATATATATATATATATAATATATATATATATATATATACATATACATATATATATACATATATATATATATATATATATATTTATATATATATACATATATACATATATATATATATATATACATATATACATATATACATATATACATATATATATATATATATATATATATATATATATATATATATATATATACATATATACATATATATATATATATACATATATATATATATACATATATATATATATATATATATATATATATATAAGTGTGTATATATATATATATATATATATATATATATATATATATATATATATATACATATATATATATATATATATATACATATATATATATATATATAATTTATTTCCCTGTAAATCCTTTACAGAAGAGATTTTTATTTATTTCATATATATATATATATATATATGTGTGTGTGTGGGTGGGTGTAAGGAAAATTATCAGGGGTTTTCAAAACTTAAATCAAGGGTTAAAAATTCCCGTGTCATTTTGCATTCCCCTTTTTAACCCCTAAACTAAATTGAAGACATTTTCCCTCAGATGTTAAGGGTTTGTAAATATACTTCATGCTAGCTGACACCTCAGTTTGTCCTGTCCTTATGATGAAGTGGGAACCCGTCCTCCAACGTTATCGTAATACATGTTATACTATAGTAAACATTTAATTTTTAAAATATGGAACGGTGTCACTTTTATGGTCATGACTGCAACCACCCATCGAGAAGTCCGTCTCTTTACACACACACACACAGACATACATATATATATACATATAAACATATATATATATATATATATATATATATATATATATATATAGTTCTTTAAAAACTTTATCTGCGATTTTGAAGCAGGGAACAAGAAGCAAAAGACCCATAGACTTGGCCTGACACCCATTGTACATTATGTATTTTACGTGCCCCAGTCACCTTTAATAAACACGGCGAAGCCTAGGCCGGCTCTGGTTCCGAACCCGCAACCTCTCAGTTACGAGATCGTTGCCTTTGCCGACTGAGCAACTGCGGCTCTGCATTAAATTATTTGTAGTTTTATTATCTGTCTTTATTATACGATGCACTACTCACAGCAATATATATATCTGCAACATTTTTAGTCATAAAATGTTGACCACCAGTATTTTATGAAGCTGCTTTTTTATTTGTCTATTACTTTGCATAATTAGATTGCAGAAACCTGGTAATATCATGTAAAAGGAAAAATAATCAAGTCTTTCATTTTCTTTTTTTTCCTTCGATTATGTCTCAAATTGCTATTCATACTATATTATCACTCATTTGGTGATAAAGGTCTTTAGCTAAAATGGAACATGCATCTTGTCACTTAAACTCTCTTAAAAACCTGAAAATATACTTATGATCCTCGTACAAATACTAAAAAAAATATTTGAAACAAATAACTTTATGAAGACTATCCAGAGGTATTGATTGAGAGAACATGTGACAACGAACATCCAAATACTTTATTTTATATGCGAGCAAATCGCAAAGGTATGCATTGCCAAAGGTTTTGAAAATTAATTAATAATCCTTGTTTAATAGATTTTAGTGTATTAATAAGTATATCGTATTTGTAGTTTTATTATCTATCTTTATAAAACGAGGCTGGTTACAGCAATAAAAAACGTTTTTCTATATAGAAGACACATGATACTGGGAGACTTTCACTTCTTGAACCAAAGCAACTAAAGCTTTAAAAATTACTCAACATTATTTTTGACAAAACTTTCTCCATATTAATGAACAATTTAGCTAATACAGTCTTCTTCATAAAATGTTGACCACCAGTATTTTATGAAGCTGCTTTTTTATTTGTCTATTACTTTGCATAGTTTTATTGTTTTTCGGTAAAAAAAAATATTTAAAATTATATATATATTGTAAAAGGAAAAATGTTTTGATATATAAAAAAATATCTTAAGGTGCAAAATAAATATTGCAAATTTATGGACGCCTTTTGAGTGATCTACAGAGGTCTGTATAGTTTGATTTCCGTAGACCTTTACACAGAGTGTAACTTTTTCGTTACAGATTATGTATAGAAGTAAATTTACTTGGTTTCGCTCGCACAAATTTATGGAATCCTTGTGAATGATCTACAGAGGTATTACGTACCAATGACAATGGTGTTATATAAAGGTAGTACATTTTATGCGTCTATATATATTGCAACTACTACAAAGTAACAAAAAGAATTTGTATTAAATGAATGACAAAGAATCAAAGGAACAAAGAGTTATGGTCTACATAGATTGACTTTTATATATTGTCTTCTCTACTTCTTCCGAAGCTAACCTTAATTATTAAAACCATGTTATTAGGTGAAGACGTTTATTAAATATATTTGATACTTATGAAGTTATTAATGAACGGAAGATATAATGAGAGATAGTAAAGTGTCTTACCATTGACCTTTCAAAATAGTGAGTTTGGTAGTGTTGTGTAGTGATTGATCTTCCGAACACCTCATTTACTTGTGTAAATGAGGTGTTCGAAAGATCAATCACTACACAATATAGGGCAGTTATTGCTTGTGGCACAATTTTTAGTATTTATCAATTTGTGCATTACTTGCTTTGAGTTTGCCTGATCATCATTGAGGAGTGTAGGCTTTTGATCACTTGGATTGTTCTGGCCAAACTGTTCAGGGGTTGAAGTGCGTGCCTTGTCATTATGTGTGGGCGACTTGGAGTGGTTTTGCGCATATTGCATCAATTGATTGGTTATTCGTGCCTTGTCGCAAAAGAAACGATTGCAGCTTATATCTGTGTCCTCATGTGATAACTTTGACCAATGGGGTGTTGTGCATTGACCAATTGCATACTATTTGCTTGGCGTGCTCTTGACCTTCATGGCGCGGTGAGTTTACAAGAAATAAACGTAAAAGTTACAAAAAGTAGCTTATATAAAAGTAGCTTATATGTCAGTATTAATTATTGCACGTGCTTTCCTTTTTTATGGACTTAGCATCCCTTGGGGGTAATCGCTGTACCGTAGGTTATCACACCTGAACACTTTGCCATGATCTTTACTTAACAGGTAGTAATTACATTTACCACGGTCCTTAAAAGATTTAATTCAATATAAAGGTAATATTTAAGAAAATATAATATTCCTGAAATCATTTCGATTAATTTATATAAATGAATAAGTAAAGACGGTAATTAGCTGAATGTTTCAATTAAAAACAATTTATTATGATTAATATCTTAATACTATAGTAAACAAGAATAAACATAAAATTCTTTTTCTGCAGCTTCGAAAATCAAGTCAGAATATGACTGTATTTTTTTTTGTTTCTTTATTGATTCTAGAAAAACAATATGCTGAATTTTGAGTAGCTTCTTGACACCACTTGCTTTCCAAATATAATTTATTTCCCCTTAATCCTTGAGAGAAAGCTTTTTTATTGCTTTTCAGGGTTTATTCTCGTAATCCTTGTGTTATCGCCAAAGATAAGGGAATAAAAAGTGCTAAAATTACTTTTTTACGATACCTTTTTTTCCTCACATGAGATGGCCTGCAAGATAAACCATTTTATAATGAGAATATATACAAAAATATTTCTTTCTTTGCGGTTTTATTATATTTATATATATTATTTTCTTTAATAAAATTCTAATTCTTTTATTTATGCAGATTTTACTATGAATTTTTTTTTCTTGAAATATATGCAAAATACATTTTGTACGAATAAGTCTTAAAAATTTTGAAGTATAAATTTTTAAATTCAAGCTTACATAACTTTTGCTAAAACCCTCGAGCCAATAGCATTTTTTAAATAATTTTTTTCTATTAAATAAAGGAAATATTTAAATCCAACAGACTTTTGGGTTTATGAAAAAAAGACCTTAAAATTTTTGATTTATTGATAATGTAAAGAAAAACTTCTTTTTAAAAGACTATTTTTCTGTTTATGGGTGAATATTTGAAATATTTTCCTTGTAACTAAGACTTCTGAAAGCAGTTCGAAAACGATACAATATATTTACTTCATATATACAAAAAGAGTAGTATTTGATAATTATATTAATCGAATCTACCAATACGAGTAAAATATCAATCAGTATTTAACGATTTCCATACAAA
>CM063510.1:56802822-56805322 GCA_032207245.1 Pardosa pseudoannulata | reverse complement strand
ATTATTTGACTTTTTAAAAATGATTCAACAAATGAATATCAAAAATCTTCAAAATTATTTCCCCAAAGTTTGCAAATTAATCTCCATTTGAATATTTTTAAATTAAATATTTGAATAACCTTTATTTTAAAACGTTGTTATACTTAGAATATGAATTATCAGTGCGAAATTGAAATTTCTCAATTTACAAGATTAATTTTTCCTTATTTTTAAGTTATTTGTATGTTGATTCGAAAATGATATTTTTTTCCATCACGTCAGGATTTTTTGTAAAAGTGATGTACATATTACTGGTAATGTCCTATATGGAAAAAATGCTCTCGAACTGTTAGCTTATACTGACTGGCAACAGTGGGTTTTATCTATTCATATGAGTTTATTTAATCGTTTATGATGAGGCATATTAATTTTTAAACAACAATTAAATTAAAAATGTATACATTTTGTATATAAAGAATGAAAACCATAGCAACCAGAACGCATGAGCTGCACCACAGGGCGAGACAAAAAGTTATTAAATTTTTTACATTAATTTTATAAGAAGAAACACTCCTAGAAAAACCCCAACGACCTGTTTTTTTTACGTTTATTAAGGTTTATATATATATATTATATATATAACATATATATATATATATATACAATATATATAAAAATAAATGTAAGTTTTGAAATATATTTGAAACTCAATACGAAGCAAAGACATTTAAATTTAGTTACATAAATTTTTTCAATTAAAATTTCTTTTTGACGTTCTTCTTTTACGTTCAATCTCATCTTCATCTCTTACTAAAATAACAATAGTCGGCAAGCATATTCTTAATTCCATCTACCTTGTTTTTTCTCTCCATATACTTGATGTCTTGATGGAACCTTCTTCCTGTTCTTCGCTAAGGATCCTAAATTTTGAAGAAAGAAAGGCGATTGGAGGAAATGCAATTTTATACTCATGGAGCAGAACACTTGAAATTTGTCTAGCATGTTGCCAAAAATTGTTTTAAATTTGGGATCTTTGTGATTGCTCAGAAAGTTTTCCACAAGATCTTTGAAGGCAAAAGCTTCTCTTTCCTTTAAAATGTCACAGTTGTCTCAAATTTGTTATTCCTAATAAGTTTTTGGATGTCTGGTCCTACGAAGACTCCCTCTTTCAATTTGGCTTCAGAAAATCCAGGAACTTTTTACACATATATTTAAAGCAATCACAATTTTGGAAGAGCCTTAACAAACTGCTTCATAACACCTAATTTTACGTGCAGTAGTAGTAATTTTTTTTTTGATCAACTAGCTTTCTCGAATTACATTTTTGGTGCCTGGTACAAGATTCTACCTTTTGGGCCAATCTTTTCTGACCCAATATTGTGTTTTGTCACGACTGTCTCATTCACAAATAAAACACGGAAATTTTGTATACCCGTTTTTTTGACCAAGAAGCATGGTGATGATTTTTAAATCACCGCAAATGATCATGCTGTGGTTTTCATATTTTATTTTGTTGAGAACGAGAGCTAGGTTTTCATATCTTTCTTTTAAATGCACCGAATGTTCAACTGGCACAGACGCCCATTGGTTTCCTTGATGAAGTAGGACAGCTTTAAGGCTCCTTTTTGACGAATCTATAAAAAGCCCCCATTCATCTTTATTGTAGGGAATCTTAAATTTTCTCATCAATCCAGGAACATCTGAGCAATAAATGAGGTTCTCGTCTTCGTCAAAATACTAAATAAATTCCTTTTCATGTTTCCTGTACCAATAAAAAGTGGTTCCTTTGGCCAATAAGTTTTGTTCTTTCAATCTGGAGAATAATAATTGATTTGCCTTTTTAGAAAGGCCCAGATCTTTATTCGGATCATTAAATTCAATCTGAGAGAAAAGCCTAGGGGAGTCGTATTCAAATTATATTCTGTATCGGATTCTTTAACTTCGTAATGTCAGAGTCAGAAGATTCGGAATAAAAAAACTGGTAATTCTGTAAGAGGAAAAGGCACTGGCAATCAGGTCCATGAGGAACGGGGCGTATGGCCGAAGGAATGTTTGTAGGGTACGATATACCTTGAAATTTTTTCTATTATATCCACTATGGCAAGAACAAAAGTTACAGTCATCGAAGTGGTGTTTCGGATCCCTCCATATCATTGGAATTCCAAATCGCAAGGAAGTATTCTTTCCTTTGAACCATGAACTTAAATCATTGACACTCTGCACACAAACGTTATCAGGAGCCCAAGATTTGTCTTGATCTCCAAGTTTCATGCCAAAATGAGCAAAATAAAGCCGTTTTAAGTGCCTGTGATGTTCCTCTTGCGATTTTTAATGACACTATATTCGCCGCAAATGTAGGGAAAGTCATCAGCCGTATTTTCATAGCTTCTCGAACTTGAAGCCATTTTCACAGAGTATATACTCCTGTGTACATGAGGTAAATGATAAGGATTCGCGCTTCGCTATAGGTTAACAGCGATTGCGATGGCAGTGAGGGATGGTGAAGAGGGACATTGCGATT
>CM063510.1:56787822-56792822 GCA_032207245.1 Pardosa pseudoannulata | reverse complement strand
GAGAACGGCACAAGTCCAATTAAAACTTTATTTAATACCTCCTAAAATGAACATCTTTACTAGTCAACGACAGACAAAAGAGAGACACAATCACTCTGCTCGAACAAAAGTTTACCCATGAGCGAAGACAGAAAGTGTTTTCCTAAGGGAGAAGGAACTTATTCAGAGAATTTAAGTGTTAAGATCAGAAAAAAAAGGCGAAGCCATTTGCAGACGACAGTTTTGAAACGTGTTGAGTAGACAAAAAATTTACATCTATAAGATATAAAGTTATAAGATATAAAGTTTTGGGAAATGTATCGAAAGAATTTTAAGTCAAGGACGCTATTAAGGTTAAGACATTTAGAGGCTGGGAAAAGATTTTAATGAAATATTAAAATTAAATAATTTTTATATATTACATATATATACATATATATACATATATATACATATATATATATATATATATATACATATATACATATATACATATATATATATATATATATACATATACATATACATATATATACATATACATATACATATAAATATATATATACATATACATATAAATATATATATATACATATATATATATATATATACATATATATATAAATATATATATATATATATATATATATATATATATATATATATATATACATATATATATATATATATATATATATATATATATATAAAGTCTTTGAGCAGAATTTGTATGAGCAAGACTCCATCAGTCAACACTCCTGTAGATTTGTTCATAAACACATTAAAAATTTGAAAAAAGAATAACTTTTATAATACTTTAAAATTATAGCCAATAGTGATTACCTTTGTTTTTTTTGGGGGGGGTTGGCCAAACAAATATAATTTTCGTAAGGGAAACTTTTCCTATACTACCTTCAAAATATACACACCTCAATTTCCTTTCTATCTGTTTCTGTAACGTTCAGAAATACCAGAAAAAAATGTGTACTTCTGCATGATTATTATGTAGAAAAGGCTTAAGAGTAAATGATAAAAATTAAATTTCTATCTTAATTATTTTTATTAATAATTTAAATCTTTCAATACTAATTTTAATATATATAACATGTGCCATTGACCTCCGAACAATTTAAAAAGCCTAAAACCTTTCCAGAGTTAATACGAAACACTAATGAATCTTTTGCGAAGATTGATCCAGTCATTTACGAAAGAGTAAGGAAAATAACCCAGACAGATATATGCACAAATACAGACATGCATACAAATGACTTTATAGATATAGATAACTATATTGGCGTAATAGGAATAATTATATACAATAGGGGATCAAAAAATCTCTTCATACTTTTCACTATTCAATTTTACAACATTGAAATGGCGAATTTTCAGTCAAATATGAATGTACCGATGTACTTTTCCACGATGGACACCACGTGCATACGCAGCTGTGGACTGAATTTCCAAGATGAATTTAAGTGCAGATGTTGACTTCGAGTTTTATTGGGGACCCTTGCGGGGAGTTATAGCTCACGGAGTGGCAAAAGTGTAACGGTCAAACCCAGGCAGGGATGCAGCAGTGAGATATTGGGGCAGGGGCTAAGCAATAATGTCAACTTTCGATGATCCCACCTGCACACCTGAAGGGGATACAGATGCCTGAAAATTTGACCAACAAGTGATTGGGACAGAGAAAAAAGGGGGAATTGAACCGAGGTGTAAAGGTATGGAGAGATTGGTTTGGAGCGCTATCGTCTACTTTTTGCAACACGAGGGCTAATGAGACCGGGTCCTAACGCTTAAAGCCGATTCCGAACGGCTACGAGCATCCGTGCCACAGTGGGATTCGAACCCACAAACTCATATATCAGATCCGAAGGCCAGCACCAATCGGCCATCGTTCGGTGTAAAGGTGCAGAGAGAAAGTGGGAAAATGACTAGATGTCGGGATTCGGGATGTCGGGAGAGTTGCTGGACATCGAGATCCCGTAAGCAAGCCAGAGAGTCCGGTCCAGCAATCGATTCCCGAAACCGCATGCGTATCATCGACACTCCAGCATAGACGTCCAGCAAAATAACAACCGCACGCCCGCACCGATGCCCAGCCTGTTGACAGGCCCAACCTGCTTCCCTGTAATTACTAGAAGTAAATTTAATAACATTCATAATTATTACCTGGGTCTCATAATCTTTTGATAAGGAATACTATTTCAAGAGTACTGATGAATAGCAAAACCAAATAATTGCAGGTCATGTTAAAAACACATGAAGTGATGTATTAATTTGTAAATATTGTACATAATAAATGTTTTAGTTTAAATATAAGGCATTTACCTTTAATTCTATAGAGTGTATTTTACTGTGTTTACCCTTTGAGAACGAACACTGGTGTTTGGGTTGTAAGTACATTACAACAATAAAATTTTGAGTTAAACCACTATTGCCGAGTGAAAAGAAACCAAATCAAAATGGGAGAAAAATAAATGAGAGACGGATATGTGTTCCACCAAAATTTTATAAATCTCTCATATATTCAGAAGATTTTAGTTTTCTGACATAACTTTTTCTCAAAATATACCTTCGGAAAAGTTTGAAACTATATTCATAACTATCAAAACCATTTCATCCAAGAAAATTTCAAGAACATATTCAAACCACACCGTGAGCCCTGCGTCACTTCCTTAAGTTGGATCAAAATGGTGGCATTAATTTGGCTTACCACGTAGAATGGCTTAGCATCGGTAAAAATATTCTTATATTATACTGTGATATTATACAGAAGGTGGGCCTATTACAGAAAGGGATATAACGATGATGGATGTTCATCCAAGATTTGGTCAGAACCTTACAATATGAGCTCTTTTTTCCCCATAGATAGCAAGAGGAAAAAGTTTCCTTTTTGGAATGAAAGAATATGTTACAGATAAGTAAGAAAAATAGAGCCTAAATCAAAGGATAAGCTCTAGGGGGAAAAGAAACAGCACATCTTCCGTATTCCTGAAGAATGAGGCCCATGAAAATTTGCATTAACTTTTGGTGCAAAGGATAGAAGAAGCTTTTTTTATATGTTTTGACAATAGATTCAACTGTTGAGCTTGTCTTATGTAGAAAATTCATAAGTTTAGTTTATATGGCTGTGGATGGATTGAGAATAAAGTAAATTTCCAGACAGAGTGGATTTTGAATTCGATTAGCTTCTAAAAAAATTATAATGGATAGAATTTTCTCTTGATAAAATTTTTGGAGTTTAGCATTTTTAAAAAAGTTATATTAAGGAAGAATATTATTTTGTGTTATCCTCCTATATCTTTCATCAACAAAGGAATTACAAATAATGTATTTCGTCAAATAGACTTTGAATATTTTAAACTTATCAGTTAGAAAGTATGCTTAGGGATTTGAACTAGATACGTTTATGATAAAATTATCTATCACATGTATTTTATCGTTTATAGAATTTCAATAAAATTATCATAATTTATAAAGAATTGTGATATAAATGACAGGTTTTTATTGCGATATACAAAAAAAATTATCACTCTATCATGGTGACTATTTTAATTTCAGAAGCTATTTTTTTAGTAGGAAAGGTTTAAATAATGTGATTATATAATAAATAAATAATAATAAAATTTTATATTATATGATTTTAGTTTGAACATCATTTAATATATTTGGTACTAAAATATTAATGCATTACAGATTATTCTTTCTATTGAGACTGCACTCTGTCCGTGGACCTGGCCGAACGATGGCCGAATGATAGGGCGCTTCTCTTTGGAACCGGAGTTCGCGGGTTCGAATCCCGCTGCGGGCATAGATGTTTTTACCTTTCGGAATCGGCCGTAAGTTTTAGGTCTTGGTCTTATTACCCCAAGTGTGCCAAACAGTAGACCATAGCTCTCCAAACCAAACCTTCCGTGGATCTTACATAAACCAAAGACTGAAATAAATTACAGGCTAAGCGTATTCTTTTTTTTATTACTATTCCTAAAACAGAATCTTCCCCGAAAAGATCTATATCATTGTTATCTTTATCCTGTGCTGTACAGTTATTCCGCCTCGTTCGTTTTTACAGGTAAACGGTAACGCTCTGCCGTGACCTGTAAAAATGAGAAGTTATCCATTTAATTTTCTCCTCCTCAAGACTCTATTTGCTCAAATCCTGAAATGCAAGGTTGCCTCTTGATATGTTAAACTTTGCCATTCATTCTCTGGATTTGAAACGTAAAGAAAAACATCTTTTGTTAAGTATTTTGCATGTTTTCTTTTTTTGTAACACTGAAAACTTTAATAACATGCTTGTAGTAAAGTTGCTTTTCTAAGCAAGCCATTGTAACTAAAAAATATAGGTTATTTCTAAGATTTATCGATGACGAACAATTTTTACGGTTTATACACTCACATACATATACATGTAATATACATATATGTATGTTTGTGTATGATGTGTTCACATATGTTTATATATGTGTGTATAAATGTATATAAATGTATACATATATTAATGTATATATATATATATATATATATATATATATATATATATATATATATATATATATATATATATATATATATATATATATATATATATATATATATATATACATGAATATACATATATACATATATATATATATATATATATATATATATATATATATATATATATATATATATATATATATATTATATATATCTATATATATATATATATATATATATATATATATATATATATATATCAAATTCTTAAAATATGTCTTAATTCTGATTTTTCTTTTCTTCAATTCTTTCAAATCTATTTTCCAAGACACAAAATATGTTTTAAAGGAGTCTCTGCAGCTTGAATACTTCCAACCCATTCCCAAAGCTATCTTTGAAATAAATGCGAATTTTCTGTCCAATCACCGCATTTTCCGGCTGTCGTCGGTGAATGCCTCAGTTTTTCCCTTATTTAAATCCCTTTTTACTTTTAAATTCAATGACTAAATTGCTCGCTCCTTGGGAAAATTTTCCAA
>CM063510.1:56772822-56782822 GCA_032207245.1 Pardosa pseudoannulata | reverse complement strand
TTGGTTTATGCCAAAGGAGCAAACTAAAAGTTACTTAACGTGACAAACATATATCTATCAAATTTAACAAAGCTATTTTATTATTTTAATACTCATTTAAGGAGACAATAGGCAGTTAAAATTAATTTATTTTATTTCTGACAAATCTAATTGTAAAATTCAATCTGTTATAACTAATGTATTTATGTAATTGTGGAGAAAAACTGAATGTTACTATACGTATAAAACGTACTCTTATATTTTTGAAAGCTATTTCTAAATTTTAATCTTCATTTACGAAGACAATAAACAGTTAAAATTAAATTATTTTATTCCTGACAAATCTAATTTTAGAATTTAATGAGTTATAATTATGTACTAATATATATTTAATATATTTATGTAATAATGGAGCAAACTAAATGTTACTATACGTATTAAACGTATGGCTATCACAGTTATTTCTACAGTTATTTAAAAATTTTAATCTTTATTTAAGGAAATAGACAGTTAAAATTAATTCATTATATACCTGACAAATCTAATATTAAAATTTAATGTGTTATGGCTAATGCATTTTTCTAATAGTGGAGCAAACTAAATGTTACTGTACGTATCAAACGCATAGCTATCATATTTTTTATAGTTATTTTAAAATTTGAATCTTCATTTAAGAAGAAACACACGTTAAAATTAATTGCATTCCTGACAAATATAATTTTAGAATTTATTATGTTATAACTAATATATTTATGTAATAGTGGATAATTAAATAAACTATACGTATCAAACGTATGGCTATCACATTTTTGACAGTTATTTTAAAATTTTAATCCTTATTTAAGGCAATAGACAGTTAAAATTAAATTATTTTATTCCTGACAAATCTAATTTTAGAATTTAATGAGTTATAATTATGTACTAATATATATTTAATATATTTATGTAATAATGGAGCAAACTAAATGTTACTGTACGTATAAAACAAATAGCTATCAGATTTTCGATAGTTATTTTGAAATTTTAATCCTTATTTAAGGCAATAGACAGTTAAAATTAATTTATTTTATTCCTGATAAATCTAATTTTAGAATTTAATATGTTATGACTAATGAATTTATGTAATAGTGGAGCAAAGTAAATGTTACTACGTATCAAACGTATGGCTATCACATTTTTGACAGTTATTTTAAAATTTTAATCAAGACAAGACAATAACTTAAAAAACAATAGACAGTTAAAATTAATTTATTTTATTTCTGACAAATATAATTTTAGAATTTATTATGTTATAACTAATATATTTATGTAATAGTGAGCAGACTGAATTTTACTATACGTATGAAACGTTATGGCTATAACATTTTCGGTAGTTATTTTAAAATTTTAGTCTTATTTAAGGCAATAGAAGTTAAGATTAATTTAATTTTATTCCTAAAAATCTAATTTTAGAAGTTAATATGTGTTATAACTAATGTATTTATGTAAAGTGTAACTATTAAACGTGAAAATTTAAGTATTTTAAAAATTTTAAATCTTCATTTAAGAGACAAAAATAAAACAAAATTACGACAAAACATTTTTTTTTGATAATTTTAAAATAAGATAGATAGTATAAGCAAAATTTTTTCTTCTTTCAAAAAAATAACTATTTTTTACTATTAAAAATGTTTTATCATAATTATGTTTTTAAACATAAAATAATATTTTTATTTAATCTTTTGTAGAAATAATTTTAAAATGTTGAAATAGGCATTATTTTTATTGATTTCTTATTTAAAATTTGAGAGATTGTCTATCAATGCGTTAGTCATGAAACTCGATATGCTTTTTTTAGGTCTTTTCTTGACTTATAGAGAATTTAAAATGGCAAAAACAGTTGCTAAAACCTTAAATAACTTTCATTTCTTGTCTTATATAAATAGTATTTAATGTAAATTAAATTAATATGCAGATTTGTTTCTATATAAATTCTTAGAATAATTGAAAAAGAAAAACAGTTAATTTGTATATTGTCTAAATAATTTTAAATAATGCTTATGAATTTTTTAACTGCTCGTGTTTATCTAAATTTTTTAAATCGATATTTTGTAAAGAAAAGATTTAACTAATTTTAAATCTAACTATTACATGTTTTTAAATGAAATTTAGACATAATAATGTAACATAGAGTTATAAAAAATGTATGGCATTATCCATTAAGTTTTAATGTGGTTAGAAAATATTTATAAATGAAACGATTTAACTGTAGATATTTAAAATGTTCGTTAATTTTAAAGGTCACCAAAATAAATTCATGAAAAATGTAATTTGTTTATAAAATATCTAAAGCCTTGTATATGTAAATATATAAAAAAAATTACATTCCTTAAAAGATTTTTTATTTTTTGAAAATTTAACTAACACCTACCCTTGTAAGCTTGAACATTATGCCTTTTTAAAAGTTTTATACTGGAAAACAATAAATGATAATCCTTACTTATAATAGCTTAACAACTTATAATTTATTTGTACAGATACTTTCATTTGAGGTCATAAGTAAGATAAATTGAATCTGACTTTAGTACAGAAAGTTTAAATACATATATTTCAATAGAAAAAATAAATAAGTTAAAATAGAACTATCATCTGTTATATATTTAAAATATCAAAAATATAATATTTATAGTGTATAATATGTATATAAAAAAATGTATAAATATATAAAATATATAAATATTTTTAATATATAAAATGTATAATATGTAAATATATATATATATATATATACATATAAATACATATATATACATATATATATATATATATATATATATACATATTTATACATATATATACATATATATACATATATATATATATTTATAAATATACATATATATGCATACATACATATATACATATATAATATATATCTCCAAAAAGTTTTTTTTTTTAATTAAAAATTAATTCTAATCATTGGTTTATATCACAGATTATGAGATTCCATAAATATTTATAAAGATAAAGTAAAATAGTCCAAAAAGTAAAGTTAAAAAAAAAAGATGTTTAGTAGGTGGTTTTGCTACGAAACCACTGTCCGTTAAAGGGTTAAAGGTGACCTAGGGCACGTAAAATAGGTTCGTGGTCACAATGTCCTCTAAGTTCTCATTCAATACCTCTGGGTGACAGGCCAAGCCGATGGGTCATGTGTTTGGTTCTTGCTTCTAAATTACGAGGACCCACTTGAGCATAAGTCGTACTTTCACCCTTCAGGTGCTCTCCAAAACAAAAGGCGCAGCCACCGGCTCAATTAGTGGTTGGTTTGACCAAGCTGTATAAGCAAAAACAACAAAAATAGTAATATTAAAAACGTTTAATGCCCAATTCTTTTTTTGTATATAATGTGTTCATTTTTATTCATACGATATATTTTAGCCTTATTATAAAACACAGTTGTTATCTTAGTTATTCGCTGAAGAATATAAAAAAGGGCAGTTAAAATACCAATTTTCTCTCGTACAAAATATACATAATTTTTCTTTTAATTTCAAAACTGGTAGGTATTTGCCGTTCGAAATATGTTAATTTTAACTAACTTTTATTTTATACTCTACTAAATTGTGTATAAATTTCGAATGTATAGGGCAGTTAGAAATACACCAGGAGTGATTCTAATACTTATACACTCCAACATTTTTGTTTCATAACTTTCTAAAATAGTTATTAATCAACTACTGAGCTATCTGTTGTAGTAATAATTATATTCATTCTAAGGTTAGATGTTACCCTCTAAAACATACCGTCCTATTTTACGGATAGCCAAAAACAACTTATAGATTTTTTTAAACTAATTTTTCTTTTATTAGAAAATGTAGGGCAATTCTACAAAAAACCTGTGAAATTTTCGAGTTTGAGCTACTATTTATAACTAGCATATAGCCCGTCATATGACGGAATAATAATTTTTTTTATTTTCTAGAGTTGTAAAGTACCCTATAAGGTACCTCAATACCCTGTAAAGTACCTCAATAATTTTTTTATGTTTATACTCCTCTAAAGTCTCCCGATACTGTGAATGCAGTTTAGAACCACGTTGAATTAATTTCGAAAGATAATTCAAAGTTTTCTTAGCTACGTCGAAATTATCGTCCAGTTCTTCCTAAGTTTTTTTCCACAGTAATTAAAGGAAGTAAAGGAATGAAACTATCATTTCTACTACACCCTGAAGGTAGATAGAATTTGTTGTTAATACCCGTGATAAAAATTTTCATTCCAACAAAAATAATCTATGATTAAATTTAAAACTATCACATGTGTACCTAATCTATAATTTAAGCCAAATATAAAAGAAAACTATTTACGTAATATATAGGTTCAGTGATAAAACGTATGAAATTAAGGGAGACGATATTTAAATTATTTAAAATAAGAAATGATTAAATGAGAGGGTTAAAGGAATAACGTCATAATGCTAGAAGAAAATGTCATTATTACCTACTTATTATTTGATAAATTGATACATTTAATCGCCTGCTGTTAACCGGGGAAAATAGGGCTTGAAATAATGGCATTAAATGCTTGAAAAGGGGGGAAGGATTGATTTCGAACGTTACTAACCCTAACTCATCAAGATTCCAATGTGGATGCCTCTATCCATTCCAGGTACAGCCGCTTCATAAATTCGAGGATAGATGGACATATGACTTAGGCTATTATTATATAGGGGATTCTCTCATTTGGAACGACATTTTATTGTTTTATAAGCCTTGCACATACGCATTTTTACTAATTCTTTAGGTACTCAAATTGAAATCGTGGCTAATGATTTTTGTAATATAAAGCTTTATTACCAGTACTGTATTTACAGGTGAAAACAACTAAATCTCTTTCCATAAATGACATCCTGAGATGCCTAAAACAGGAGCGTATTATCAACAATGACAGGTTGTAATATTAAAGTCGTTTTTCTTTCATATTTGATTTACTCTGTACTAAAACATTAGAGTCAAGATATTCATTAATATAGAGTCGACAAAAATTACTCAGCCTTTGAAGAATTAAAATACCCTATTTTATTTATGTTTCAAAATTCAGTATGAGAGAAATATCGAATTTCACGCAAATTTCACCCAGTCGAACGTTTACTGTAGAATCCATTGAAATCCATTTTGTAATCTTTTTACCTATAGAGTACAAAATTCAAAGTGTGTCTCTAAATTTGGCAATCAAACTTGGCAGTATCACAAAGTGATAACCATTTCATTTTGACAATATAGATTCTGGCTGTCTCACAATGTTTTTTGTATTCATTCCAAAAGAGGGTGTATGTGACAATCTTAAAGGTCCAAACTAGCGACAAATTCGGAAATCATTTTATGCTGTTATAATCTTAATAGGGTGTCTTTACTGATTCATTTTTGTACTGATTCCAAATACTAAGGCTTTGTTAGAAGTATGGTAATACATTTGACAATCTAACACGGGACTAAAACAAAAATTACACTCTTTTTTAATTGTATAAATTCATTTCCTATAACAATGTACTTTGCTCTTGTTTTCTAACTCTATATAACGTTGTACATAAGGAGATAACGTTTTCCTTGAAAAAATAAATTTGTTTATTCAACAATGTATGGAAAAGCTAGCATGTAACATTGTACTGAAAACTTTTGTTCTTAGCCAATATACGAGCATGTTTTTAAAGTTTAAATAACAATTTTAAATAGAAAAATTTTAAAAATACTAGATTAAAATACATATTATGCCTAAAAATGTGCAAAGAAATCAGACATCATAAAAAATGAAATTTGAATATACAGTTACAAATAAAAATTAAATCTTTACATGCGCTCTAACACTTCCTAAAATTAATGTATTGCACTTAAAATAGAATATGATCTATGATATAGGATATTAGAATACAAAATAATAAAATAATTCGAAATAATAAAATACTAGTTACCTAATTATTCAGTATGAATTTCGAGACATCAAGTTGCAATGAGTTCTGATTATATATATATATATATATATATATATATATATATATATATATATATATATATATATATATATATTATATATATATATATATATAAATAATATATATATATATATATAAATATATATATATATATATATATATATATATATATAATATATATATATATATATACATATATATACATATATATATATATATATATATATATACATATATATATATATAATATATATATATATATATATATATATATATATATATATATATATATATATATATATATATATATATATACATATATATATATATATATATATATATATATATATATATATATATATATATATATATATATATATATATATATATATATATATATATATATATACATATATATATATATATATATATATATATACACACTCAAACAGACATTTTCAAACACATATTTTGACAAACCAGACACAAGTGTGTCAGGTTTGTCAAAATATAAAATTAATAATTTAGGGGTCTAAAGGCAGAAAACACGGCGCACTATTTAATTCAGTTGCATGAATTACTAATAATTCCATATCAAAGAGCTTGGTGCTTAAGAATTGAGGGAGAACTTCTTGAGATAGGGTCGCTAAGGAATCCACGCTGACCAAGGCTCTTTTGTTAGCCTATGCTAGTCAACTGGCCGGCGTCATGTTTGAGGATAGAATGTGAAACTGTTATGAATAAAGAGTCATAAATATAGATATAATAAAGCCAATGATGTCTTAATAACACATTATCAAGACCACGAATATGAAATAGAATAGTTGCCTTAAGCTCCTCAATCTACAAATGATGTTATCGTGCTTTAAAAAGAATATATTTAACAAGTGGAGAGAATGATTTAGTATACTTTTAAATTAAACAAAATTGAATTAAAGAAATAAGAGAAGGGAATGTCATCATGTGGTGTGAAAGATCAATATAGGAATCGATATTACTATCATCACTATTCAATGTGAAATTGTTGTTCACTATAACATTCATGAGGAATTACACAATTATGAAGAAAACCTATAGCCTTAAATCCTGTATATAATAATAGCCTAAGTTCTCTTACCGTTTGTCCTCGAATTTATGAAGCTGTTTGTAACGCACCCTCTTTTCTATCGGTGCGCTACGTTTTAGCGTGAGACCTGCCCGCCTACTTTTACTGGGGCAGGTACGTTCGTAAACTGTCGCTGGGATGCATTTACTTCTAAAATAATTATTCGGAAACCTCTTACAGACGAAACAAAGATTTATTTACACAACATTAAAAAAACAATGATTAAAGAAAATGATATATCAAAATTGAGTCTCTGAGCCATTCCTAGCTAGATATTTTGAATTACCGAGCGTTCTCTTTCTTTTCTACATCAGCGCAGAGAGATGTGTTTCAGCTGGCGGCCCAATCTCGACTCTCTCAATCTCTCCTCTCTGCTGAACTCCAGCCCCCTTCCTTCTTGGGGGGGGGGGTTGTCTGGAAACTTGAGCCCTGCCGAAAAGGGCATACACTCCTCCTCCGAGAACCTGCAAAAACATCCACCAGTGCCTCCGAAAAACGTTATCAGCACCCTTTGCCGACCGGCTTCTTATTTCTCCTAAGAAAAGCCGCGTGGAAGGGGTCAAAATGGGGCGATTCTCCCAATGTCATTCAGAGCACACAAAGTCGTGGGTGCAAATTCCTTACATGCCCCCCCTGGCTTGAAATTAGCGCTCAAAAGGAGCCTAATTTCAACACCACCCACGACCAAAACGGTGGCAGCAGAACCGAAACTCTGTTTTCCCCGCCCTTCTCATGATAAGGTGCAAAGGTAAAAACTTATATATGCCAAGTATTACACAAAACAAAAAAAAGAACTTAAACCTAATCAAAATTAAATTTCAATACATACATGCACAAAAAAAATAAAAACCGATATCAAAACACTTGTAGAAAATTAAGACACACTAAGCAAATACGATAATGACAAAAAAATATTAAAGAAACCGGTGAGGAAGCACACATACTAAGATAAATATAAGCTTTATATATATATCTATATATATATAAAAAAATTAAAACACCAAACAAATGTTATAACTAAGCTTCGCTCACCACCCGAGACATGGCACTCGCCGCGAGATGTTGTGCACCTGGCTTGTGAGAGAATGAACAATTCAGCTTCATCTTGAATTTGGCTTTCCCCCACCATGTCAAAATCTCCTTAAAATTCAACGTTTGGTTCCAAACGTTGTCCCTTATCCAAATATCCACTGGGTACCAAACTACTAAACCTTTAACCCTTTTCAAAATTCTAGACCTGCGTTGGCAAAAGCAAACAGGATCCCTTTGACTCTTGATGAGCATCCTTATCAGCCGATAATTCCCAAAAGCTACACTTGCCGTATCCCCCGCCTTTTCCTCAAACGCAAAGTCTTTAGATCCCTCAATTTCAAAGAAGAATCCGCCCTCCGAACAATCCCGATTCACATTTCTGTTTCTGCCTTCGGACCCCGCAACCATTTCTCCGTTCAACTCCAAATCCAATCCTTTCCATTTTTCTGCCCTGTTCCGTTCAACTCGCTCCTCTTTGCTCTCAAATTCTCGGGTCACCCCCATAACTACGGAGCTACACTCGCGACGAAACGGACGCTCCAAGGAACTTCCTTCCCTCGTTTCCTTGCCCTTACTGGGTTGAGTTTTTCTGTAAACTGCATCGTTCTCTCCTGTTTTCTTCGCACAAACCCTAGCTTGCTGTCTTTCCTCAGTTTTTCTTGAGAGCGCCGATTCTCCCTGATAGCCTGCTAACCAACCCCTCAGCATTTTCCCTTGTTGAGAAGGCAACCGGGCCTCTTCGCACAAATCCTTATCGGTTATTTTACCGTGATTTGGTCCTGCGTCGCCCAACAGAGATCTCTGACCTACGCCCTCAACGTTCCTCCGCAGCCTATCTTTCTCGGCCTCCAAGCTTTCAAGCTTTTGGCGTAAATATGCCAATTCCTGCTCTCTCATTTGTTCTCTGTGTATCTTGCGTTCCTCCTGCTCCCTTACATTCTCCCTTTGCGACAAAGCAATCTTTAATCGCAGTACTTCTAACTCCTGCAATCTTAAATTCTCCTGCTCTTTGCGTATCCTTAGTTCCTTCTCCTCCCTTTCTCCCACGATTCCTTCGAGCAAAACCTTGGCTGTTTTCTCGTCGAAATCCTGGGCTGCTCTTATGATTTTTATGAGCGGTAATTTGCCCATCTCCCCAGAAGCTTCAACTTCAAACTTTAATGCCAGCTGCACAAGATCTGCCTTTCTGGCCCTGATCAGAACATCCATTTTAATAATAAAATGCTTATCTACCCCGCAGCTATTTGAGAATAATTCTAAAGCTTCAACACGAGCAAATACCCTTAAAAAAAATCACACAATACCTTCTGTAGCAGAATTAAACATTATACACAAGCAAAACAGGATATTGAAGAGCCTAGCATTTTATATATAGCATTAACACTAAATACATGCAAAAACACACTGAAATAATGAACTGAGTAACGAAAATAAACACAATAGAAACGCGAAGCCTATCCCAAACAAAACATTTCCTAATTCGCGCGCGACCCTTTGCACCGAATTAACTTAGCATGAGAAAAACAGGGAATAAAACGAGCACAGTTCATGCGCCTACCTTTTCTGACGGTCAACACTAGTAGAACCATATTTCCCTTCATCAGCACGCTTCCGGAGTACTCCACACAGCTCCAGCTCCGCAGCGGGATTGCTTCTCCTGTTCCCCGGGCGCTGTCTCCTGCATCCTGGGCGCTCCTTAGCCGATAACTCTGTCCCAGTTGCCGCATCTAGGGGGCTATCGCGACGTTGCCGATGATTCACTCCTGGGACACTGTGTCGTTCTCGCAGTTGCCGATGATACCTCCAGTTTCTTGCCGTAGTCTCCAAATTTCCGACGTTTCCTTTTTCCGCATCCAGGTGACAGACCCCTCTATCTGACACCACGATATGTAACGCACCCTCTTTACTACCGGTGCGCT
>CM063510.1:56758338-56763338 GCA_032207245.1 Pardosa pseudoannulata | reverse complement strand
ATCTGGCCAAATTGAAGAGAACGGCACAAGTCCAAATAAAACTTTATTTAATACCTCCTAAAATGAACATCTTTACTAGTCAACGACAGACAAAAGAGAGACACAATCACTCTGCTCGAACAAAAGTTTACCCATGAGCGAAGACAGAAAGTGTTTTCCTAAGGGAGAAGGAATTTATTCAGAGAATTTAAGTGTTAAGATCAGAAAAAAAAGGCGAAGCCATTTGCAGACGACAGTTTTGAAACGTGTTGAGTAGACAAAAAATTTACATCTATAAGATATAAAGTTATAAGATATAAAGTTTTGGGAAATGTATCGAAAGAATTTTAAGTCAAGGACGCTATTAAGGTTAAGACATTTAGAGGCTGGGAAAAGATTTTAATGAAATATTAAAATTAAATAATTTTTATATATTACATATATATACATATATATATATATATATATACATATATATATATATATATATATATATATATGTATATACATATATACATATATATAAATATATATATATATATATATATATATATATATATATATATATATATATATATATATATATATATATATATATATATATATATATATATATATATATATATATATGAGCAGAATTTGTATGAATAAGACTCCATCAGTCATACACACACTCCTGTAGATTTGTTCATAAACACATTAAAAATTTGAAAAAAGAATAACTTTTATAATACTTTAAAATTATAGCCAATAGTGATTACCTTTGTTTTTTTTTGGGGGGGGGTTGGCCAAACAAATATAATTTTCGTAAGGGAAACTTTTCCTATACTACCTTCAAAATATACACACCTCAATTTCCTTTCTATCTGTTTCTGTAACGTTCAGAAATACCAGAAAAAAATGTGTACTTCTGCATGATTATTATGTAGAAAAGGCTTAAGAGTAAATGATAAAAATTAAATTTCTATCTTAATTATTTTTATTAATAATTTAAATCTTTCAATACTAATTTTAATATATAGAACATGTGCCATTGACCTCCGAACAATTTAAAAAGCCTAAAACCTTTCCAGAGTTAATACGAAACACTAATGAAACACTAATGAAAATGATTGATCCAGTCATTTACGAAAGAGTAAGGAAAACAACCCAGACAGATATATGCACAAATACAGACATTTGTACAAATGACTTTATAGATATAGATAACTATATTGGCGTAATAGGAATAATTTTTACAATAGGGGATCAAAAAATCTCTTCATACTTTTCACTTTTCAATTTTACAATTCAATGACATTGAAATGTCGAATTTTCAGTCAAATATAAATGTACCGATGTACTTTCCCACGATGGTCAGAACGTGCATACACAGCTGTGGACTAAATTTCCAAGAAGAGTTTAGGTGCAGCTGTTGACTTCGAGTTTTAGTGGGGTTCCTCTGCGGAGGAGTTATAGGTCATGCAGTGGCACAAGTGTAACGGTCAAGCCCAGGCAGGGATGTGGCTGTGAGATATGGGGGTAGGGGCTAAGTAATATTGTCAACTTTCAATGATCCCACCTGCACACCTGAAGGGGATACAGATGCCTGAAAATTTGACCAACAAGTGATTGGGACAGAGAAAAAAGGGGGAATTGAACCGAGGTGTAAAGGTATGGAGAGATTGGTTTGGAGCGCTATCGTCTACTTTTTGCAACATGAAGGCTATTGAGACCGGGTCCTAACGCTTAAAGCCGATTCCGAACGGCTACGAGCATCTACGCTACAGTGGGATTCGAACCCACAAACTCATATATCAGATCCGAAGGCCAGCACCAATCGGCCATCGTTCGGTGTAAAGGTGCAGAGAGAAAGTGGGAAAATGACTAGATGTCGGGATTCGGGATGTCGGGAGAGTTGCTGGACATCGAGATCCCGTAAGCAAGCCAGAGAGCCCGGGCCACCAATCTATACCGCATGCGTATGACCGGCACTCCAGCATAGACGTCCAGCAAAATAACAGCCGCACACACCCGCGCCGACAACTAGCCTGTTGACAGCCCCAGCCATCTCCCCTGTTATTACAGGACGTAATCTTAATAATAATCATAATTATTACTTGGGTCTTATAATTTTTTGATAAGGAATACTATTTCAAGAGTATTGATGAATAGGAAAACCAAACAATTGAAGGTCATGTTAAATACTAATAAAGTGATGTATTAATTTGTAAATATTGTACATAATAAAGGTATTAGTTTAAATATTAAGTATTTTCCTTTAATTCCATAGCGTATATTGTACTGCGTTTCCCCTTTGAGAACGAACACTGGTGTTTGGGTTGTAAGTACATTACAACAATAAAATTTTGAGTTAAACCAGTATTGCCGAGTGAAAAGAAACCAAATCAAAATGGGAGAAAAATAAATGAGAGACGGATATGTGTTCCACCAAAATTTTATAAATCTCTCATATATTCAGAAGATTTTAGTTTTCTGACATAACTTTTTCTCAAAAAATACCTTCGGAAAAGTTTGAAACTATATTCATAACTATCAAAACCATTTCATCCAAGAAAATTTCAAGAACATATTCAAACCACACCGTGAGCCCTGCGTCACTTCCTTAAGTTGGATCAAAATGGTGGCATTAATTTGGCTTACCACGTAGAATGGCTTAGCATCGGTAAAAATATTCTTATATTATACTGTGATATTATACAGAAGGTGGGCCTATTACAGAAAGGGATATAACGATGATGGATGTTCATCCAAGATTTGGTCAGAACCTTACAATATGAGCTCTTTTTTCCCCATAGATAGCAAGAGGAAAAAGTTTCCTTTTTGGAATGAAAGAATATGTTACAGATAAGTAAGAAAAATAGAGCCTAAATCAAAGGATAAGCTCTAGGGGGAAAAGAAACAGCACATCTTCCGTATTCCTGAAGAATGAGGCCCATGAAAATTTGCATTAACTTTTGGTGCAAAGGATAGAAGAAGCTTTTTTATATGTGTTTTGACAATAGATTCAACTGTTGAGCTTGTCTTATGTAGAAAATTCATAAGTTTAGTTTATATGGCTGTGGATGGATTGAGAATAAAGTAAATTTCCAGACAGAGTGGATTTTGAATTCGATTAGCTTCTAAAAAAATTATAATGGATAGAATTTTCTCTTGATAAAATTTTTGGAGTTTAGCATTTTTAAAAAAGTTATATTAAGGAAGAATATTATTTTGTGTTATCCTCCTATATCTTTCATCAACAAAGGAATTACAAATAATGTATTTCGTCAAATAGACTTTGAATATTTTAAACTTATCAGTTAGAAAGTATGCTTAGGGATTTGAACTAGATACGTTTATGATAAAATTATCTATCACATGTATTTTATCGTTTATAGAATTTCAATAAAATTATCATAATTTATAAAGAATTGTGATATAAATGACAGGTTTTTATTGCGATATACAAAAAAAATTATCACTCTATCATGGTGACTATTTTAATTTCAGAAGCTATTTTTTTAGTAGGAAAGGTTTAAATAATGTGATTATATAATAAATAAATAATAATAAAATTTTATATTATATGATTTTAGTTTGAACATCATTTAATATATTTGGTACTAAAATATTAATGCATTACAGATTATTCTTCTATTGAGACTGCACTCTTTCAGTGGACCTGGCCCGAACGATGGCCGAATGATAGAGCACTTCTCTTTGGAACCGGAGTTCGCGGGTTCGAATCCCGCTGCGGGCATAGATGTTTTTACCTTTCGGAATCGGCCGTAAGTTTTAGGTCTTGGTCTTATTACCCCAAGTGTGCAAAACAGTAGACCATAGCTCTCCAAACCAAACCTTCCGTGGATCTTACATAAACCAAAGACTGAAATAAATTACAGGCTAAGCGTATTCTTTTTTTTATTACTATTCCTAAAACAGAATCTTCCCCGAAAAGATCTATATCATTGTTATCTTTATCCTGTGCTGTACAGTTATTCCGCCTCGTTCGTTTTTACAGGTAAACGGTAACGCTCTGCCGTGACCTGTAAAAATGAGAACCTGTGGCTCACGGCAGGTTTTCTAAACTTTTTCTCGCGAGAAGTTATCCATTTAATTTTCTCCTCCTCAAGACTCTATTTGCTCAAATCCTGAAATGCAAGGTTGCCTCTTGATATGTTAAACTTTGCCATTCATTCTCTGGATTTGAAACGTAAAGAAAAACATCTTTTGTTAAGTATTTTGCATGTTTTCTTTTTTTGTAACACTGAAAACTTTAATAACATGCTTGTAGTAAAGTTGCTTTTCTAAGCAAGCCATTGTAACTAAAAAATATAGGTTATTTCTAAGATTTATCGATGACGAACAATTTTTACGGTTTATACACTCACATACATATACATGTAATATACATATATGTATGTTTGTGTATGATGTGTTCACATATGTTTATATACAAATATAAATGTATGTATGTATGTATGTGTATATATATATATATATATATATATGATATATATATATGTATATATATATATATAGATATATATATATATATATATTATATATATATATATATATATATATATTATATACATGAATATACATATATACATATATATACATACATAATATATATATATATATATATATATATATATATATATATATATATATATATATATATATATATATATATATATATATATATATATATATATATATATATATATATATCAAAATTATTATTCTTAAAATATCTCTTAAAAATTCTGATTTTCTCCTCTTCAATTTTTTTTAAATCTATTTTCCCAGACACAAAATATGTTTTAAAGGAGTCTCTGCAGCTTGAATACTTCCAACCCATTCCCAAAGCTATCTTTGAAATAAATGCGAATTTTCTGTCCACTCACCGCATTTTCCGGCTGTCGTCGGTGAATGCCTCAGTTTTTCTCTGATTTAAATCCCTTTTTACTTTTAAATTCAATGACTAAATTGCTCGCTCCTTGGGAAAATTTTCCAAGTTTCACTCACTGCGG
>CM063510.1:56748338-56753338 GCA_032207245.1 Pardosa pseudoannulata | reverse complement strand
GAAAATGGGTTTGAATTGCAAAACGGAGAGCCTGCATTTTAGTAGCATCTGTTTATTTCCAGCGAATATTATTTTTGCTGATATAAGTACGAGAAATTGTGTTTATTTTCCTAGGAATTGGTTTATGCCAAAGGAGCAAACTAAAAGTTACTTTACGTGACAAACATATAGCTATCAAATTTAACAAAGATATTTTATTACTTTAATATTCATTTAAGGAGACAGTAGGCAGTTAAAATTAATTTATTTTATTTCTGACAAATCTAATTTTAAAATTGAATCTGTTATAACTAATGTATTTATGTAATAGTGGAGCAAACTGAATATTACTATACGTATAAAACGTACTCTTATATTTTTGAAAGCTATTTTGAAATTTTAATCTTCATTTAAGAGTACAATAGACAGTTAAAATTAAATTATTTTATTCCTGACAAATCTAATTTTAGAATTTATTGTGTTATAGCTAATATATTTATGTAATAATGATACAAACTAAATGTTACTATACGTATTAAACGTATGGCTCTACAGTTATTTCTACAGTTATTTAAAAATTTTAATCTTTATTTAAGGAAATAGACAGTTAAAATTAATTCATTATATACCTGACAAATCTAATATTAAAATTTAATGTGTTATGGCTAATGCATTTTTCTAATAGTGGAGCAAACTAAATGTTACTGTACGTATCAAACGCATAGCTATCATATTTTTTATAGTTATTTTAAAATTTGAATCTTCATTTAAGAAGACAACACACGTTAAAATTAATTTCATTCCTGACAAATCTAATTTTAGAATTTTATGTGTTATAACTAATATATTTATGTAATAATGCAACAAATTAAACGTTACTATTCGTATCAAACGTATGGCTATCACATGTTCTACAGTTATTTAAAAATTTTAATCTTTATTTAAGGAAATAGACAGTTAAAATTAATTCATTATATACCTGACAAATCTAATATTAAAATTTAATGTGTTATGGCTAATGCATTTTTCTAATAGTGGAGCAAACTAAATGTTACTGTACGTATCAAACGCATAGCTATCATATTTTTTATAGTTATTTTAAAATTTGAATCTTCATTTAAGAAGACAACACACGTTAAAATTAATTTCATTCCTGACAAATCTAATTTTAGAATTTTATGTGTTATAACTAATATATTTATGTAATAATGCAACAAATTAAACGTTACTATTCGTATCAAACGTATGGCTATCACATGTTCGATAGTTATTTTAAAATATTAATATTATTTAAGAACACAATAGGCAGTTAAAATGAATTTATTTTATTTCTGACAAATCTAATTTTAAAATTTAATGTGTTATAACTAATGTATTTATGTAATAGTGGAGCAGACTGAATTTTTACTATACGTATGAAACGTATAGCTATAACATTTTCGGTAGTTATTTTGAAATTTTAGTCCTTATTTAAGGCAATAGAAAGTTAAAATTAATTTATTTTATTTCTGACAAATATAATTTTAGAATTTATTATGTTATAACTAATATATTTATGTAATAGTGGATAATTAAATATTACTATATATATCAAACACACGGCTATCACATTTTTGAAAATTATATAAAAATTTTAATCTTCATTTAAGAAGACAATAAAACATTTAAGAAGACAGTTAAAATTAATTTATTTTATTCCTGACAAATCTAATTTTAGAATTTAATATGTTATGACTAATGAATTTATGTAATAGTGGAGCAAAGTAAATGTTACTACGTATCAAACGTATGGCTATCACATTTTTGAAAATTATATAAAAATTTTAATCTTCCTTTAAGAAGACAATAAAACATTTAAGAAGACAGTTAAAATTAATTTATTTATTACTGACAAATCTAATTTTAGAAATTAATGTGTTATCACTAATTTATTTATGTAATAGTGAAGCAAACTAAATGTTACTATATGTATCAAACGCATAGCTATCACATTTTTTATAGTTATTTTAAAATACGAATGTGCATTTAAGAAAATAGTAGACAGTTAAAATTAATTTATTTATTACTGACAAATCTAATTTTAGAAATTAATGTGTTATCACTAATTTATTTATGTAATAGTGAAGCAAATTAAATGTTACTATATGTATCAAACGAACGGCTATCACATTTTGTATAGTTATTTTTAAATTTTAATCTTCATTTAAGACAATAAATAGTTTAAAACTAATTTATTTTATTCCTGACAAATCTAATTTTAGAATTTAATGTGTTATAACTAATGTATTTATGTAATAGTGGAGCAAAATAAATGTTACTATAAGTATCAAACGTATGGCTATTACATTTTGTATAGTTATTTTAAAATTTTAATCATCATTTAAGTAGACAATAGACGGTTAAAATTAATTTATTTTATTCCTGACAAATCTAATTTTAAAGTTTAATGTGTTATAAGTAATATATTTATGTGAAAGTGTTAACTATTTAAAGTGAAAATCTTAAGTATTTTAAAATATTAAATACTGAAGGGATAAGAGACCAAAAATAAAAAGCAAAATTGACGAAAAACATTTTTTTTTAATATTTTGAAAATCCAAGATAGATAGCCTATTAGCAAAAGTTTTTTCTTCTTTCTTAAAAAAAATAACGTGATTCTTTTACTGCATTAAAACCTATGTTTTATCATAACTGCTATGTTTTAACATTTTTAAAATAATATTTTTCAGTTTGAGATCTTTTGTATAGAATTATCAATTTTAAAATGTTGAAATAGGCATTATTTTCATTCCTTTTTTACTTAAAATTTGAGGATTGTCTATCAATGCGTTTGTCATGAAACTTGATATGCTTTTTTTAGGCCTTTTCTAGACTTATAGAGAATTTAAAAAGACAAAAACAGTTGCTAAAACCTTAACTAACTTTCATTTATTGTCTTGTATAAATAGTATTTAATGTAAATTAAATTAATATCCAGTTTTGTTTCTATATAAATTGTTAAAATAATTGAAAAAGAAAAGCAGTTAATTTGTATATTGTCGCCTAGGTATGTTCTTAAGGGATAGTTTTCTTTAAATAGTCTCGTGTTTGAATCAAAAATTTTTAAAATCGATTCTTGTATCTTGTATGATTATCGTAACAACATTATATATTTATTCTCCATTATAAGAATATAATTTTTAAAAACATTTAAAAATTCAAATCTAAGGTTCATTGAAATTTTTCCTTTAGTATAGCTCAGTCGGCTAAGATAACACTCTCGTAACTGGAGGGTTGCGGGTTCGGAAACCGAATCGGCCTAAGATACGCCATGTTCGTTAAAGGTGACTGGAGCACATAAAATAGGTTCGTGGTCACAATGTCCTCCAAGTTTTCAACAATACCTCTGGGGATGGCAGGCCAAGCCTGGGGTGTTCTGCTTGGTCCCTGCTTCTAAATTACGAGGACCCACTTGAGCATAAGTCGTACTTTCACCCTTCAGGTGCTCGTCAAAACAAAAGGCGCAGCCACCGGCTCAATAGTGGTTGGTTTGACCAAGCTGTATAAGCAATAACAACAAAAATAGTAATATTAAAAAACGTTTAATGCCCTTTTTTTGTATATAATGTGTTCATTTTTATTCATACGATATATTTTAGGCCTTATTATAAAACGCAGTTGTTATTGCAATTATTCGCTGACGAATATTAAAAAGGGCAATTAAATACCAATTTTTACTTGTACAAAAAAGCATAATTTTTCTTTTAATTTCAAAACTGGCAGGTATTTTGCTGTGCGAAATATGTTAATTTTAACTAACTTTTATTTTATATTCTACTAAAATTCTGTATAAATTATAAGGCAGTTTGAAATGCAACAGAAGTCATTCTAATAAACTCCAATATTTTTGTTTCATAAATGTCTAAAATAGTTATTAGTAGTAAGTGAACTATCTGTTGTAGTAATAATTATATTCATTATATAGGTGATAGATGTTACCTCATTAAAACCTACCCTTCCCTTTTTACGGATAGACAAAAGCAGCTTATACATTTTTATTAATTTTTCCTTACTTAGAAAGTAGAGGGCAATTCTACAAAAAAACCTATCAAATTTTCTAGGGAGAGCTACTATTTATAACTAGCATATAGCCCGCCATATGACGGAATCAGTAAAATTTTTAATTTTCCAGAATTGTAAAGTACCCTAAAAGGCAATTAAAAAATTGTTTTTTGTTTGAGAATTATCTGGTACACTCTCCATAATCTGTTTATACTTCTCTGAAGTCTCCCGATATTGTAAAACCAGTTTAGAATCACGTTGAATTCATTTCGGAAGCTAATTCAAAGTTCTCTTAGCTACGTCGAAATTATCCTCCAGTTCTTCCTAAGTTTTTTCCACAGTAATTAAGGGAAGTAAAGGAATGAAAGTATCATTTCTACTACACCCTAGGGGTGGATAGAATTTGTTGTTAATACCCGTGATAAAAATTTTCATTCCAACAAAAATAATCTATGATTATCTATTTTACCTATTTATTACTTGATAAATTGATCAATTTAATCGCCTGTTTTTAACCAGGGAAAATAGGGCTTGAAATAATGGCATTAAAAGTTAGAAAAGGGGGAAGGATTGGATTTCGAACGTTGCTAACCCTTACTCATCAAGAATCCAAAATGGATGTCTCTATCCATTCCATATACAATAGTTTTAAAAATTCGAGGACACACGGACATATAATTTAGTGTATTATTATATAGGAGATTCTCTCATTTTAATAGACATTTTATTGTTTTTCAAGACTTGCACATATACTTTTTACTAATTCTTTAATTACATAAACTGAAATCATGACTGATATTTTCTAATATAAAGCTTCACTCACCAGTACGGTATTTACAGGTGATATCAAATAAATCTCTTTTCACTAAGATTTTCTTTTTTCATAAATAACATCATACGATGCCTAAAATGAGAGCTGAACATCAATAACAACAGGCTGTAATATTCAAAGTTGTTTTTATTTTATATTTGATTTACTC
>CM063510.1:56743338-56745838 GCA_032207245.1 Pardosa pseudoannulata | reverse complement strand
TTTCTCGTGCCGTCTTATATATACAAAATACCTACATTAGTAATACCTACATTAGCACATACCAACATATATATTGTAACGGCGTGATATAGCGGTGTATCGTCAAAGAACTTTGCTTTGAAAGGTGGACTGGTGTGGATACAAAAGAATTGTTTTCTATGGCACCATGAAGTCTACACGGCCGTGCACTATAGTAAAGGAACAATATGCCAGACTACACGGCACCTTCTCTGACAGCTAAAAAAGAGGATCACGGAACGACAAAGGATTTGCCGCTTCTCAGATGTAGCCGCTAATCGACCCCTGGCTTTACGGCCGATGATGGTTTAACCCGGACCAATGCAGTTAGTCGAAGGTGAGGTCATCGCTAGGTGACCCAATAATAAAATTGTGGGTGAGGCCCGTCTCTTGGAGGCCCCTCCCCTAGAAAGAGACGGGGAAGATTGTTTTTTGGAAAAGAAGTTAGTTAGCTAGCAACCAGCTAATTCAGAGGTCGCCTTGACCTGTCTCTCTACCGGAGAGTTATTTTTGCTATAATCCCACCTTGGGATCTTTTCTTGAAGGAGTAGCCCGCATAGGCTATCTCGGAGGTCGCCTCGACCAGTTTCTCCATCGGAGAGTTTTCATTAGCGAAACCCCGTCTTGGGATAAATCTCTTGTGAGATTGAAGTGATACCCTGTGCGTGGGTTTTAGTATTCTAATATAATCCTCTTCAGGATTGTTGCTGTTCTTCAGAGCTAATTGTGCTAGATCTTCTACGTGTGTTTCAGTGAATTAGTGAGAAAGCTACGAATTGTGTCTTCCGTCTACGCACCCATATTTCGGCAGAGACGGAATTTAGTTTAGGTACCCGTCTCTACTCAGGCCTACGTGTACTAATCACTTTCTGTGATCAGATTGGTTTTTTTTTTATAGCTGTGAAATGATGTATATAGCATAAGTGTAAATAAATATATTAATCCAGGTACATCGGATTCTTCCTTATGTCTCCTGAAACAGGGACCGGATACGTTACAATATAGTAAGTCTGTCTTACTAAATATATGTTGTTTCTCATGGCAATTGGACAAACCAAGCAGGAATGAGCCGGCTGGCTACTCGATTAAGGGCGAAGGGGTGTGTCTTTCGTTTTAATCAGCATCTTTAAGGTGAAAGAAGAACTTTGCTCAAGTGGGTCCTCGTAATTTTTAAGCAGGAACCAAGCAGAAGACCCACAGACTTGGCCTGCCACCCCCAGAGTTATTGATTGAGAACTTGGAGGACATTGTGACCACGAACCTATTTTACGTGCCCCAGTCACCTTTAACGAAAACGGTGGATCTTAGGCCGGATCAGGCCGGTAGTGCCTGTGCGTGAGGTTTTGAAAAATAAATGTGCAGTTTAGTTTTCATCGGTATTATAATAATCTCAATAAGTGGGCAATCCTGGATTTTTAATAAAATAAGACATTTTGTATCGGATCAAATTGTGAATCTAAACCCTTCACGAATCAACTTAATTACATAAACCAAATTTCATCAAATTTAGTCTAGGGGAAGTTCTATTACAAACACACGGACAGAAGAATTTTATATATAAAGATATATGTGTGTGCTGTTGTGTATAGCGAGAGATAGATATGGATATGTATATACAGTCAAGAGCCAAAACATTATGACCACCTGTCAATAACGAGTTGGCCCACCTTTAACGCGCAACTTAGCTTCAACCCGCTTTGCCATTAATGCCATAAGTCCTTGGTAGATGTCCAGAGAAGATTGTACCAGATGTTTAAGCAACGGTTAGCAACTCAGAGATATTTCGAATTGGTGATCTTTGAACTCTGAGCTGTCGTCCCATGACATCTCAAATGTCATGGGACGACAGAGATTAGACTGAGTTCTGGTGAGTTAAGTGGCCAGTACATTAACTAGAATTCAACATCATGTTCCTGGAACCACACCAACACAATTTTAATCTTGTGACACGGGGGAGCTGTCCTGTTGGTAATTCCATTTCCAGCTGAAAAAACAGGCTATGTAAGGGTGCAACTGGTCCGCAATGATGTTCAGATACCATGTAGCATTCATGGTCTGCTCTACCACAACCACGGGACGTTTGCTGCTTATCCCCGTATTTATCAGTGTCCACTAAACAGTGTGCTTCAATACTATTCTACTTGGCCCTGCATTGTATTGGGTTGTCAGCTAAGCCACTGTCTGGCTCCGGTTTTGCTTCACCATGCGAGACAGTTTCCGACGACCTTTTACTTTTTTAGCTTGTTTACGTCCAACACCATGTCGTCTACTGCTGGTTTCACCGTCCTTCACCCACTTTGCATAAGTAAGTACTAACAACTGTAGATCGCGAACAACCCACAAGTCATGCAGTTTCGGAAATACTTTTTCAGAGCATTGGAACTATTACAATCTGCCCTATATCAAAATCGCTTAGATCCGGAGCCTTTCCCATTCACACACAGAAGTAAGTGAAAAAATGATTCTTCAGACTCTCCATCAG
>CM063510.1:56708338-56738338 GCA_032207245.1 Pardosa pseudoannulata | reverse complement strand
TTCAACAGCCTAGAGAAGGTCATATGATCTTGTCACACGCATATATGGACATGTTGAAACAACAACAGATTAAGTGTATGATTATTTTTACCTTTGAGGAATACTCGGGTTTCTGATAGGATAGCGGAATTTTTTCAATAGATTAAGAGCCTTAAATCTAGTTAACCCAAACTAAAATAAATCTATTGAATTTTTTTCACAGAAGCATAAGAAATTTTTCCATTCTTCACAGATAAAGAGGTTATATAAATTAATACTACTTATTAACGTGTGATATGACTCTACGGTAAATAGCAACTATCAACGGAGAGCCGATACTTTCTCCCATCTTTGTGATGTGACGTAAATTACGCAATTTATATTACACGGCCTCCGCGACTATTTTGAATTTTTGTTTCTTCTTCTTACCACCGTTACAAATTATTAACCTCGCCTGATTCAGTATTGAAAAGTGTCAGCAAATGCGTCTATATACACATACAAGGAAATATTATCTTCTTTATAAAGTTTCTGCAATTTGTCACTTTTTTGTACAAAGTCAAGAAAGTATAGTAATCGGGAAAAATTTTTAGTGTTCAGGTTTCAACGATATGCTCTTTAGTTTTATATAAACTTACTGTTGTAAGGTATTTACAACACAAACACCAGTGTTTGTTCTTCAAATGGGAACCCCGGTAAATTATACTCTTTAGAATTAAAGATAAATACCTTCCTTATATTTATACTAAAACATTAATTATATATATTATTTACAGATTAATACATGATTTGATTAATATATGACATAATCTGAATTATTTGGTTTTGATATTCATCCATATTTTCAAAATGGTATTCCTTATCAAAATGTTATGACACCCAGGTAACAATCATGAATGCTAAATCGGTTTACCTCCAGTAATTAAAGGGAAGCAGTGTGGGCTTCACTTCGGGGCTGGCCTAAAGGTGGTTACTTTGCTAGAAATCGGTGCTGACGTAACGGTTGTCACTTTGTCGGATGCGGAATCGAGTAAATATTGCTGGCCCGGGTTCCTGGCTTGCTCTTGGGATCTGGATACAACCATTCCCTCTGGCTTCTGAAATTGACTCTTTATCCAACTTTCTTTCGACAACTTTAAGTCTCGGTTTAATGCCCCTTTTTTCTCTTTTTCCATTCACTTGTTGGTGAAATTTTCCCACATCTGCACCCCCTTCGGATGTGCAGGTGAGCTCATTATATTGGCCCCTTTGGTGAAAATTGACATTATCGCCTAGTTCTGCCCTCGTATCTCATGGCTGCATCCCTGCCTGGGCTTGACCGTTATATTTGTGGCACTCCATCAGCTATAACTCCTCAGTAGGGGTTTCCATTAAAACTCGAAGTCAACAGCTGCGTTTATATTCTTCATAGAAATTTAGTCCACAGCTGTGTGTGTAAGAGCTGACATCGTGGGAAAGTACATCAGTACACATATAATTCAGAAAGTTTGAAAAATTATCTTTTATATAAACAATACAACATTAAGTAACCAAATCAGTTATTCAATCCAATTAATAATATGTGCAAATTAATTAATATGTTACAACATTAAAACAAATTAATCCAGAACAAGATCATATTAATGCATAAAACAAAACTTAGGACATTCTGTTTAACAAGACATAATTAGACTAGATACCGGTTGAATTTCCGTTCAACAGCTTAAAGAAGATCATATGACCTTGTCACACGCCAATATGGACATGTTGAAACAACAACAGATTAAGTTTAGGAATCTTTTTTTATCTTTGAGGAATTTCCTTATCATATCAGAAACCCGAGTGGATTTCTGATATGATAGGGAAGTTTTTTCACTAGATTAAGGTCCTTAATACAAGTCAACCCAAATAAATCGATTGAAATATTTTTCTGAAACAAAAGAAATTTCAGAAACAAAAGAAGAAGGAAACAGAATAAAAATGTAATACCCCACATTTGGACTAAAACATTTATTATGTACACTATTTACAAATTAATACATTACTTGATTAACATGTGACAAACCAGCAATTATTTGAATTTCATATTCCTCGTTACACAATAATTATTACAATTTTCTTTTTGTTATACGTTATTTCTTAATCAAAATATTGCATTAATAACTGAGGACCACGTAACAATCATAAATATGTTAAATCTGTTTACCTCCAATAATTACAGGGGGGCAGGCTGGGGCTGGCAACAGGCAGGCTGGACGATGGGCGTAAAGGGCGTAGCGGCCGCTATTTTGCTGGACGTCTATGCTGGTGTGCCGATCATACGCATGCGGATTCGGGAATCGATTGCTGGCCCGAGCTCTACGGATGTCTAGCAACTCTTGAATACCGACATCGACTCCTCTTTCTTCACTCTCTTTCACAACTCCTCACCTAGGTTTTAAAGTCCCCTTTTTTTTCTTTGCCAATCGCTTGTTAGTGAAATTTTCTCACATATGCCCCCCTCCCTTCGAATGTGTAGGTGGGCTCAGTAAAATAGCCACTTTCGTGGAAGCTGACATTATTTTTTAACCCCTGTCTCCATAACTCTAGGTTACATCTCCGTCTGGGCTTGATCGTTACACTTGTGCCAATCGGCGACCTATTTCTCCTCAACAGGGGTCCCCCACTAAAACTCGAAGTCAACAGCTGCGCCTAAATTCTTCTTGGAAATTTCTTCCATAGCTGTATATGTATATGCTGACCATCGTGGGAAAGTACATCGGTACACATACATTTTTATACATTTAAAAACATGTCTAAAACCAGAAGTACCCTGTCATTGTTGGTTATATATTGTAATTATTTTACCAGTTTCTGTCTTTTCTATACGGCAGGATATTTCACTGTTCGATCTCCTGAAAATAAACAAATTAACATTAATAGTTTTAATTTAAAGCATTAAGTAATAAAAATCATTTAATAGGCAGAATGAATTTTATCTAAATATCTTGTGTATATCTCAGTAATAATTAAAACTTTATAATAATCCTACTCTTATACTTTCATCCAAAAATAAATTAGTTCTCCAATCTTGGATAATACCGCCTTAGAAAATGTACTTGAATTTAGAATTTCACAATGAAGTTCAGTACTTAGTTAGTTGTACGTCATAATAACGAAATAACGAGGCAATAATAATATGGAAACTCAAATACTCTGTTCGATGCCTAGAATCCATTCCTTCCATTCTCCTTGCGAGAAGATTAATTTTATATCCCTACTCTAATCTCTTCAAGGGCTGTTCAGCAGTGAGCTTCTTGCGCATATTTCAGGCGGAGTGGCCTAATTCTAATGTTGTTTAAATCTCCCTTGCACCAGGTTTTCTAAATCCACCTTACATTAATCTTCATTTCTAACGTTGAAGTTTATTTACTACCTATTTGGGTATTCATTTTTCAAAGCTAATACTAGTAACACTAATCATGTAATATGGATGTTGGATATAAAACAAAAAATTTTGCAATTGTAGAAAGAAAGCTATCAGATTCGTAAGGTTTGTTATTTCGAGTGACTGTTATTTTTGATGAGTACATTAAGTAAAGGACACACAGGTGGTAGATTTTCAGTAAAACTGTGCTGAACAAAACAATTAACCGTACAATAACGGTAAAACAGTTTCAAACCTTTTGGCCAGTGTATGGGAATTTTTTAAAAGGGAAAGCCGTTTTTCATTTCATAATACTTTGTGCTAATTTTTAAATAAAGTACTCAAACATCTTATTTTTATCCACGATATTTAAGTGGGCAATTTAGAAAAAATCTATACATTTACCATTGTAGTATGATTTTTTAATCGCTAATTGTCGCTTCAAAATTCAAAAAACTAGTGCTTTTTGGAAGCCCAGTGTCGTTGGGGTAGCGCTTCCTGCTCCAACGACACCGATCCGACATTTGATCCCCGGGCTGGACAAGATTGATTCAGCCTTTCATTCCTTCAGTGGGTAGGTGAACTGAGGACGAAACGTGCTTGGGAACTAAACACTGGGGATTCAGCGTAAGATTGCCCACCTAACCGAAACATATGCTTCGCACCCCAGGGAACTTGGTCATGTAAACGGAGATTGGCACCTTAAACCCTGACCCCCTAGGGTCTGTTGCGCCGAGGAGTTTAGTTTTAGTGTTATTTGAGTTGTAATTTAATTAGCTATGAGGTATTTATTAATTCTAAAATTAACTTATATTTTCTAATTAATTTAGAACAGTATTATTTACAATTAATATTGAGAATATGTAAATTTGTATAGTTTAATATACAACTTTTGCTAATATTAGACAATATGTTAAAACCTTTGTATGTTGACAATAGAAATGTTAAAAGCTTGAATACAAACTATGTAGAGTATATTATTTACATTCCTTATTTAAGATCGGAATGTCTTAAAGAGGTACTCAACAAGTTGAAGTTATCTCTAAAGTATCGAATCAGCATTGATGTATGTATAGATTAAAATGTTGATGTAACTAAATCATTATCCTACTCTTTCAGCTTCTACAGTTCTCCTTTATCTTTTATAGTTTCTCGGCTATTTCCATAGCTTAATCTACTATATATGTTTACTACTTTTTCCTTCCATTGTAAAACCATGGAGAGATATGGCTTCATGGTAATTGGATATTATTAATGTAGATCATTTGCTGCTATCTATTGACTTCTTTCTAAATTTTTGAGGAGCTTAAGAACATTTCCTTCTTCTAAAAAAGGTGTTTTTAGGAGCGGTGTGTTGTAAGCTTAATGTTTTTATTTCCTCCATCATTTTAAATAGTAGCATAATTCTGTTGATTTAATGGCTTGCAATTTGATACGCATCTAATATTTACTGCATCCAACCCTTATAACAAAATGTTTAAATGTTAGAATTTTGTAGGTAGCACCTACTTCCTATCTACTAGGTATAAATGGCTTAATTTAATCAAAGTAAGAAAAGTGTAGTCCTCTTATCAATCTAATATATGTAAAAGGTTATAGTGAGAATTCTTACTCTTTATTATACTTCTAATATATTTTCTAGAGCTAAATCTTATTTTCCTTTATTATAATGAAGTGTACTAAAACTAGACCGATGGAATTTATTACAATTTAATAGAATTTTAAAATAGGGGAACACGTTTTACTAACACATAAAGCTAACATGTTAGATTGGTTACATGGGCTGAATTTAATCATAGTATAAGTAAAAAAAGTGTAGCCCCGTCATCAATCTAATATACAAAAAGGGTTATATTGATAAATTTCATACTTTATTATACTTCTAATATATTTTCTAGAGCTAAATATTATTTTCCTTTATTATAATTGTTAGGATCGCTATAAAACAAAACAAATAATCAGGTCGGAAAAAAATTTTATTTCTCACAATGAAAATTAATCTATATTATTAAATTTGTTATCATCATTTGCTTCATATTGCTTTGGGTAATCTAGGTATTCAATACAATTGGTAAGACTATCATCAAGCTTATTACCCACTTGATTTAAAAAGATGTGCTACAAAACTAAAGTAGGAAACATATCTTTATTGAATAAAATAAGCTTAAATCTTGCTATGTAAAATTAACATATTCAGCAAGTTAGAAATATCAGTATCTTTCTGCGTTATAACAAATTATTTATTGATTTATTTTCCATCTTTACACCTTTGTGAGAAATTACTATCAGGGATACTTACTAAAGCACACATAACACTTTTCATATATTCATCTCGCTCAGAGAGCTCTTGTGTATAGAAAAGGTATCTTCCGCTTTAAGATAAGGGTAATTTATTCTTGATTCTTTGTATTTCATTTCTCCTAATTTTTCGAGAGATCAAAACGAATTTAAAGTGAATCATTAAAAGAATTATTTTCGAATATTCCATATTTTAAATTGAGCAGAAGAAATAAGATTTCATTAATAGAAATGTTTATAGTGTGTAATTACACATTATGGTGTGTACTTTCCACTTCCATTATTTTGTTTATTAACCATTTTGAATTACTGCATGCTTTACATCTGCAACATAAGCAGTATTTAGTGTAATTTCTGCAACATATGATTGATAATTTTTCTTATTATGCAACAGTGCAATTAACAGATTTTTCTCTTAGATTTCCTCTTTGATGGTAATATATAGTTTATTTTCATATCAGAGATCAATTTATTACTTTATCAGATGCACGTTTACTTAACAAACTTTAGGTTTGTTACATTACAGAAATGAAGAGATCAGAAGTAGTTTTCTACCATAGGTAGAATCAAATTCTTTATGCAAAGATAATTATTACACTTTCACAAAATAAAATGCAAATATAAAAACGTACCTATTTTTCATAGAATGCACACTCTTTGTTTAATGGTTTTTGTATTTCTTTATTTTAATTAATAATTAAATTTTCTTAGTCATTCTTTAGTCTCCCCGTAGCACGTTCTAAGAAGAATGAATCATAAATCAAGCTGATATTTACACGCAAATATGGTGCCATTAAGTGAAGAAGAAACCACATGAATGAAAAATAAACACATTGTTTTAAAAATAAGCCACTCAATCTTGTTCAATGAATATAAAGATGCTAGAGGACGTTCAAGGAAGAATGGGCCATTCTAAGTAAAATGAATTATCCGACTTTAGACAATCTGATATTTAAGCAAAAATATGGTGTCAATAAGTGAGGAGGAGGACACGAGTAGGAAAAATAAACACACTGGTTTGAAGTTACGACCCACAACATTTTCCGATGCATATAAACTATAAATATTCTCTAGCGCCTTCTAGAAATAAGGAATCATTCTAAGAAGAACGGATAATCAGACTTTAAACAATCTGATATTTTAACTGAAATATGATTCCAATAAGTAAGGAAGAGGACACGAGAATGAAAATAAACACATTGGTTTAAATTAAGCCACGCAGTTTAAATTAAGCCATGCAGGTCAACATTAGAAATTCTCGAGCGCTTACTACGTTCTGGGAAGAAAGAATTGGTCTAAGAAGAAATAATCATCCAATGTTACACAATCTGATATTTAAGCACATATAATGGTGCCAATAAGTAAGGAAGAGGACACAAGAAGGAAAAATAAAGACATTGGTCCAAACTTACCCAATGCAATCATGTCCGATGAATATAAAGATACTCGAGGACGTTCAAGGAAGAATGGGCCATTCTAAGTAAAATGAATTATCCGACTTTAGACAATCTGATATTTAAGCAAAAATATGGTGTCAATAAGTGAGGAGTATAAAAATAATGTTACGTTGGCCTAGTGTTTGAGAAAGAAGAAATCTAAACACATTATTAAACACATGCACAAATAGGTCTTCATTAAAAGATTTTATACAATTAATAAAATACCTAAGGAATACAACTGTAATCAACTTATCATATGTAGATATCGAAGACGGCTCTCAAGTCGGCGTCGGTCTTAAAAAAAATGGCTAAGATTTTTTTTCCAAAGGGTTCTTCCACAAGTTACGGATGCCAGCCGTTCACCTTCTACTCTTCTGGTAACAAACTTGTCTGCTCAAAAGAAACTCAGACTGCCCAGGGAAGAAAAAAACAGAGGATCCACTCCAGAACAGGGGGGGGGTCAAAATCCCCAAAACCAACAAACACTTCTATTGGTTGGGAGATGTCCAAAGTTTCTTTCTAGTTCAAACCAGTCTTGTTCTGGTATGTCTTTGAAAACATACCAGACGATGACTCACAGGAAGAGGTAAAAAGAGCTGAACCGAATGTAACTTATTGTTACAAGAAGGAGGACACAAGTATGAAAAATAAACACATTAGTTTGAAATTACGCAACACAAACTTTTCCGATGCATATAAACTTTAAATATTCACTAGCGCTTAGAGCCTTCTAGAAAGAACGAATCTTTCTAAGAACGGATAATCTGACTTTAAAAATTCTGATATTTAAGCAGTAATATGGTGCCAATAAGTAAAGAACAGTACACGAGAATGGAAAAAAACACATTGGTTTAAAATTACTCCAAGCAATCTAATCTGGTCCGATGCATATAAACTTTAGAGATTCTCGAAAGGAAAATTTACACCTTATTGCTTCGCACTTTCTTTTCGAAAATATCTCCCTTTCGGAGAAAATTTTAAAACTAAAAATTTGCTCTATTTCAAACCAGACGAAACTTTTCTTTACTTTACTTCTCAGAAAATAAAGTATTCCGAGCACAAAAGATCCTTGGGAGGATTTTTCTTCAGCCACTTTGTTCTTTTTATTTTTGCAAATCAGGTTGATGAACTCTGGGCCTGTTTGTTTCATTCCACATATCTGAATACAATCAGAAAAGAGTATGAGCGTAGAATGTTCTAGACTACATGAAAATAATCAAGGAAATAGGTGAAGCATGACTTGTATAAAGATACACAGAATATAAAAACACATGGAAAGAGAATTGCTTCTGAATGATATCTGTTTTTAATTTTCTGTTTGTTGCTTTTTCCTTACACTACGCTTTTAAGGAAATAAACTCATGTCTGGATATTCTAAGATGTATAAGAGAGTTTTTTCTCAGTTAGAAAAAAATATGAACTTGTTTTTAAATTAAAGTCCTGTTTATAATTTGCTATAAAATTCACATTAAAAATTCATTTTTTTATCTTATAAATAGCACAGTTTTCCCGACTGCATGATATATGCTTCGCAGCACAGAGCCCTTGTTCTAGAAAACGGAATGTAGCACTGTAGACGATGACCCCCAAGTTGCGCAGCTGCATCGAGCAGTTTAGTTTTAATTTTACAGAGTATATGTTCTTCAAGATTTTAAATTATGAGAGTGACGTCGTTGTGTTTGCAGTTTGGATGGTCACGTGACAGGGCGAGAGATGCATTCTATTAGATGACAGAATGGGTCGTGTGGATTAAGGCCTAAATAGAGAGAGAGTTAAGATAACGCTAGAAATTAAGGCCTACGTATTTTCGATACATATACATATACATATATATATACACACATACATATATATATGTGTGTGTGTGTAGATTATATATATATATATATATATATATATCCCGTAAATAATATATATATATATATATATATATATATATATATATATATATATATATTTGTGTATGTATAGATATGTATGTGCATACATATTTATATATATATATATATAGATAGATAGATAGATAGATAGATAGATATATTTGTGTATTATATATATATATATATATATATATATATATATATATATATATATATATATATATATATATATATATGAGTAAATAAATATATATATATGAATATATTCATATATACACATATATATGTATCTATATACATATATATATATATATGGGTGTGTGTGTGTGTGTGTATGAATGTGTGTATGAAATGGGAGTTTTTGACCCACTACAAACAGACACACATGCAGACAGTGTAATTTTAGGCCGTGGAATAATACACGGAAATTTGGAAATAAGAAAATTGTAGGTCTTTTTTAGACAATACATCTTTGACATTCTGCCACCCAAAGCATTTTGCATTCGCTTATAAATTGCACAGTACTGTGAAGGTGCTAGTAAGCCAGCCAATCAGAGAGTTAAGATAAATCCCTTGATGACGCTAGAAATTATATATATATATATATATATATATATATATATATATATATATATATATATATATATATATATATATATATATTTAATGATGATTTAAACTTTAATTTTCTTACAAAAATTTCATTTATTGTTTGACCATATGTACATGAGTGTTTCTTAAGAAATTGTTGATCTGTTACTGTTAACGATATGGGAAGAATAGAAGTAGTTTTTTTTGCAATAATGGTAAATTTGAATCCTTTTTGTAAAGATAATTTTTGCACAGAGTAATTTAAATATTCGTGACAAATGTGTACCTATTTCTGTAAAACACACAATTTTTGTTTAAAATACTAATTTTGTTCTTTAATGAATAATTAAAATTTTATAGTTATTTCCAGGTTTCTTGAGGAACATTCTACGAAATTTAAAATATCCGATTGTAGATAGTACTTAAGTCTAAATAGAGTGCAGATAAATAATTGAAGATAGAGAAAAAATAAAATTATCTTTGATCTAAAACTCCAACACGTAATCTTTTCTATATATAACGGATTTAAAAATTCTTAAGATTTTTCTTAAAATGAAAATTTATACCATACTTCCTTGCAATATATGTTGTATAAAAGTAATAAAATAAATTCTCACTGTCTTCTAAGAAAATGTATCCGCTTCTTAGAAATACTTTAAAAATAGAATTTTTTTTAGACAATTCGTCTTTGACGTTCTGCTGCCAAAGCATTTTGCATTAGCTTATAAATTACGCGCACAGTACTATGAAGGTACTAGTAAGCCAGCCAATCACAGTGCTTGAATAATAAATCACTTGATGACTGTAGAAATTAAACTAAATTCGTAAAGTAGTCATATAAGAATATATTAGCTAAGGAAAAATTAGTTTTGGTGTTCTGGAATTCACCAAAAAGTGCTATAACTAAAGGATTTTTTAAAAGTATTATGCCAAAAATTAAAAATTTAGAATACCATTATATTTAAAGCATTTGTTTGATCATAACTGAATATTATTACAGATATATATATATATATATATATATATATATATATATATATATATATATATATATATATTTATTTATTTATTTATTTTTAATGGCTATGTCAAGTTTAATTTTCATATCAAAAATTCATTTATTGTTTGACCATATGTACATAATTATTTCTGAAGAAACTGTTGATCTGTTACAGTGCGACATTGAAACAATAAAAGTAGACTTTTTGCAATAATGGTAAATTTGAATACTGTCTGTAAACATAAGTTTTGCACAGAGTAATTTAAATATTTGTAAGAAATGAGTATCTAATTGTGTAATACACACAATTTTTGCTTAAAATATTAATTTTGTTTTTTTAATGAATAGTTAAAATTTTATAGTTATTTTCAGTTTTCTTGAGAAACTTTCTAAGAAATTTAAAATATCCGATTGTAGATAACACTTAAGTGTAAATAGAGTTCAGATAAATAATGAAAGAGAGAAAAAAAATTCTTTGATCTAAAACTCAGACACGTAATCCATTCCATATATAACGGCTTTAAAAATCCTTAAGATTTTTCTTGAAATGAAAATTTATACCATACTGCCTTGCTATATATGTTGTATTAAATTAAATAAAATATATTCTCACTGTCTTCTAAGAAAATGTCTCAGCTTCGGAGAATTTTTTTTAAAAATAGAAATTTTCTTCAGTTCAAACCTGGCAAAACTTTTCTTTACTTTACTTCTCAGTAAATAATATATTCCGAGCACAAAATATTCTTGGAAGGATTTTTCTTTAGCTATTTTGTTCTCTTTTTGCATATCAAGCTGATGAGCGCAAGGTCCTGTTTGTTTCAATCCGCATATCTGAATGCAGACGAGAAAAAGTATGCGCGAAGAGTGCTCTGACTACACACAAATAATCAAGTAAATTGGTGACGCATGACTTTGTAAAGGTACACAGAACATAGAAAACATAGATTGCTTTTGAAGGAGATTTGTTTTTAATTTGCTGTTTGTTACTTTTTCCTTGCAATACTCTTTCTTGACAGTAAATTGATGTCTAGAATGCGAAGGAGTGAATTTTTTCTCAGAAAGAGGAAAGCTGAAGCTTCTATTTTCGTTATCTCAATATCTACTTCAAAGAAATTCATTTTAAGTTACGTATTTAAAATATATTACTTATAGGAAAAATTTTAGATTCATATGAAAAACTTTAGTAATTGCATTCTTCCCATATATATATATATATATATATATATATATATATATATATATATATATATATATATATATATATATATATATATATATATATATATATATATATATATATATATATATATATATATATATATATATATATATATATATATATATATATATATATATATATATATATGTATGTATATATATATGTATGTATATATATATATATGTTATATATATATATATATATGTATATATATATATATATATATATATATATATATATATGTATATATATATATATATGTATATATATATATATGTATATATATATATATATATATATATATATATATATATATATATTTATATATATATATATATATATATATATATATATATATATATATATATATATATATATATATATATATATATATATGTATATATATATATATATATGTATATATATATGTATATATATATATATATATATATATTTATATATATATATATATATATATATATATATGTATATATATATATGTATATATATATATATATATGTATATATATATGTATATATATATATATATATATATGTATATATATATATATATATATATATATATATATATATATATATATATATATATATATATATATATATATATATATATATATATATATATATATATATATATATATATATATATATACTCAAGAGCCAAAATATGATGACCACCCCTACATTTTGCAATGAACTCGTCTGGATGCCATGGAAGGCACGTGATCAAGTCCAAGTGGTATTTATCTGCCACTGGGGAGTCTGAAGAATCATTCTTTCACTTACTTCTGTTTGTTGTTGGAAAGGCTGTAGATGTAAGCGATTTTGATGGAGAGTAGATTGTAATGGCTCGAAGGCTCGGAACAAGTATTTCCGAAACTGCACTATTCTTGGGTTGTTCGCGATCTACTGTTGTTAGTACTTTTTCAAAATGGATGACTGACGGTGAAACCAGCAGTAGACGACATTGTTAGACGTCCACACGCTATCAAAGAAAAAGGTCATCGTATTGTCTCACTTGGTGAAGCAAAACAGGAGTCAGACAGTGGCTCAGCAGATAACCCAATACAATGCAGGACCAAGTAGAATAGTATCTGAGTAACATCGCGACTGGTCCAAGGATTAGTGGTAGAGAGTTGCCTGGTCAGATGAATCACGGTTTGTCATTCATTAAGCCGCTGGTCGTGTCAGGATACGCCGTCTTCCATGCGAACAGTTGCTTCCTCCATACTACAGTAGGTCATACACGGGCCGGTGGTATTATGCTTTAAGGGACGTTCTCTTGGGCTTATCTGGGAACCGTGTTGTGGTAGAGCAGACCATGAATGCTACAGGGTAATTGAACATCATTGCGGACCAGTTGCACCCTTACATGGTCTCTGTTTTTCAGCTGGAAATGGAATGTTCCAACAGGACAACTGCCATGTCACAAAGCTAAAATTGTGTTGGAATGGTTCCAGCTGATGTTGAATTCCAGTTATTATGATACTGAATTCCAGTTAATGTCTAGACCGTCTAACTCGCCGGATCTCAATCAGATAAAACACATTTGGGATGTCATGGAACGGCATCTCATAGTTCGAAGACCACGAATTCGCAATATCTCGTATTTGCTTAACCGTTGCTTAAGCATCATCTACAGTCTGTCTCCGGCCATCTACCAAGGACTTGTGGCATCCATGCCAAGGCGGGTGAAGCTGTGTTGCCAAAGGTGGGCCAACTCGTTATTGACAGGTGGTCATAATGTTTTGGCTCTTGAGTGTATATGTATGATAACTAATATAATAACCAATTGCTTCCCTTTTTTCGATTTTTATTAGGCATTTATATAGAACCAAAACTGGGTATCGATTTTCACTGATAAGAAAGACATATGTAAGACAAGATATATATGTAATACAAATAATACAAGTAATATATGTAATACAAGTAATACAAGTAATATATAGTAATATATATATATATATATATATATATATATATATATATATATATATATATATATATTATATATATATATATATATATATATATATATATATATATATATATATATATATATATATATATATATATACATATATATATATACATATATATATATATATATATATATATATATATATATATATATATATATATATATATATATATATATATGTAAGACAAGTATTTTAATTCATAAAAGATTGTAACAAGTACTATCGTAGTTTCCAGACATTAAATTCTATGTAACCTGGAAAACTACATTACAATTCTTAAAAAAAATCCAAACTTTATGACAAGCACATTAACATACAAATACAAGGAAATTTAGAAAGTTTGGAAAAGAAACAATGCAGCTGAAACATTTATTATTTACTGATTCAGCATCGGAAGTTTCAGGTTTAAAAGAAACCATTTTATGTTTCAGAATAAGAATTTATGTCAAAAAACGGGTTTAAAGGGAATAAAGTAATCATTCAATTGGAAAAAATTAATTTGATTATGAAAGGTTTTGCTTAGCCTAATTTTTGAAAATTAAATATATTTTTTACTTTTGGTCAAATTTGGTCATTTTACAGCTCCCATTCCTCTTTATGAAAAATGATATTACGTTCTATGTAACCAGGAAAAATACTTTACAATTAACAAAAATCCAAGTTTTATGACAAGCACATTAACATATAAAGACAAGGAAATTTAGACAGACTGTGAAAGAAACAATGCAGCTGAAACACTTATTATTCACTGATTCAGGATCGAAAGTTTTAGGTTTAAAAATAAAATTTATATGTTTAAAAATAAGAATTTAGGTCAAGAAAAAGGTTTGGAAGGAATAAAATAATCATTGAATTTGAAAAATTTATTTTTGGTTATAAAAGATTATGTTTAGCTTGATTTTTGAATTTTTGGTCAAATTTGGTCACTTTACAGGTCCCGTTCCCTTTTATAAAATATGGTATTAAGTTCTATGTACCCAGAAAAAATACTTTACAATTAACAAAAATCTAAGTTTTGTGACAAGCCCATTAACATACAAAGACAAAGAAATTTATAAAGACTGTGAAAGGAACAATGCAGCTGAAATATTTATTATTCACTGATTCAGCATCGAAAGTTTCAGGTTTAAATATAAAATTTTTATGTTTAAATATAAGAATTGGTATAAAAAAAACTGGTTAGAAAGGAATAAAATAATCATTCAATTAGAAAAATTTAATTTTATTATGAAAGATTATGCTTAGCTTTATTTTTGAAAATTACATGTGTTTTTTACTTTTGGTCAAATTTGGTCATTTTACAGGCACATTCCCCTTTATGAAATTAATGCAATGAATTTTTATATAAGACAGTTACAGTGTTAATCTTCTTCTTAATTTCTTCTATCTCAAAATATTAAAAGAAGTAGATAAGATATATAATATTTTTAAATACTGGTATAATCAATTGCACTAATATTTAGCTTATATTATACTTTGACAAAAAAAAATGGAAGTTTGGGCCCAGTTCTAACATGTTGGAATATTTAGGATTTTCTCTCGATCTAAAATTAAATTACATATCGTTTTTAGAATTTCTTTGACTTTATCTATGAAGGAAATGTAAAACAGAAATCTCGCTACAATTCTGTCCAACTATTTTCTTTGCCGATGTAAACCTAATAACATATTCTTCGAAGAAGCATAATGCGGAAATGGATTTTTTTGCTTCTTTTTGCTGTGATGAACTAGTATGTTTCTAGTTTTTTATACTTACTTTTATATTATACTTTTATATTTTCCTAATAAATTTAGGAGGAAAAAGTAAAAGAAGATATAAAAATTAAATATAAATAAAAAATGGAATAAAAGTTTAGTATAAAGTTCTAATGTTAATGAAGCAATTTTTTACCTGAAGGATGAGAATTAAAAATTTCAGTTGAAAGTAAAATATATAGTTTTTATATGTTTAGTCGGTGTTGCCCTAGTTCTCTATTAAGTTTGGTTTTGTTTGAAAGATATCCTAATTCATGAATTAATGCATGAATTTGTATTTTTAATTGGCATAATATTATATTTAGAACAAATTTCTTCAGTTTTATTTACAGACGTGGAAACTTAGTAATAAACCATTTTTCGCATTTGGACAGTGCAGTAAGTAAATCTTGGAATATTAACCCTGTCCAAAGCAAAGATCTATGTATAACAGTTCGTGACTATTAAAGTGGTGGTTTCTGAAGGAATGACTTGATTGAAGGACTCTATGGTAGGTTTATGGAATTGGGCACAAACGGGCAAGTTAATGGTCCATTAACCCCTTAACGCATTTGCCTGTGTCTGACACGGGCAAAATTCAAATTAAGCATGTAATAAAATCGTTTACACTTTGTTTGTATAATAATTTTTTTATATACTTTTTACTCTTTCCAAGCTCCCTAGTCACCCTCCGAAATTGTAAAAAATAACTTACATTGTACCTATATATCCCTTTTCTGTGAAGAAAATATGTCATATTTTATAATTTTTTCTAAAATAAACTCGTGCTTTAAGGGGTTAAGATGCGGCACTTGGCACAGATCAAGTAAAGATGAAAGGTTAGGACCTGTGATCACCTGAAACGTGAAGAGGAAAATTGATATGGGCCATGAGATGCAGTTGGAAAACGATCCAGAATGTTCATAGGGAGCAAATAACAAAAGGGGTTACACCCAATATTTATTACTATGGGCAATTCTGATTGGTTCCCAATTGGGTTGCCCAATTGGGAACCAATCAGAACCAATCAGAAGAGAAGGAGAAGAGACTAGGAGACTAGAGGAGTTCTTACCGTCCTGAGGTGATGTCTCTCCTGAGCTATGCCTCTACGGATTCCCGTCTCCACTATTTTGTGTGCCCTTTCTCCTGGCTCCAATAACTGCAAATTCTGTCTCAAGAACGCCCCAACGTCAAGTCAGAGCTAATTTGTTAATCTAGATCTCAACTCACCCCGAAGTCGCCCCCGAGAGCTGCCCTTCGCTGCTATTCTGTGAACCCGTTCTCCTGAGTCCCGAATAAGTTACTTCCTTAAAGACTGTAGTCACCTCCTCATAGTTAAAGAATATAATTGAGTAAAGATTGTTAAGTAAAATAAATCGTTATCATCGAAGCCTTAACCCTATCTTGGCTATATAATTGTAAATAATGTTGATAAGTAACAAAATGTTAAGTTTGCATATTAAGTGTTAATCATTATTTTTTCCAAGCACATAACCTTGTTTAGAACTATAGATAGCTCGGTGATATGAATACGAGTATTGACTTATACGTACATTGCAACAGACAGATTCTTCAACATTATATATTTCACAAGATTTAATGCGTATAAAATTGGGAAAAATCAAGAAATACATTTCAGTTTCGTTAGTAATTTGAGAAAATTGGACAAAAATAGTTTTTAGGTCAAAATGACCCATCCTGTAATTCAAACCTATTAATGTATTCTTGCAAAACAAAAAATTGCAATTCCTTTTTTTTTCTTTCTTTATTCTTTAAATAAGATGAACTCCATTTAATATTTTAGTCTCTTTCAGTTTTGTTTAATTCAAAAAAATTGAGGAGAAAAGTAAAAGAGAAGAAATAAATAAAATAAATAAGTTGCTAAAGAGGATGAAATACTAATTTTTAGTGGGATATTGAGAAATGAATGCAAAGTCAAATTGTATAATTTGTCTTTAACATCTATTTTCAGTCAATAGTTCGCTATATACTTGTTAAGACTGAAGTTACTTAAGGGTTATTCCATGTGAAATCGACACAATTTTAGAACAAATTCTACCTGACCCCCTCCAATTTTGATTAAATTTGGTACAGTAAGCGACTTTATGGTAATAAAGAAAATCCCCAAATCTTATGTTCAAATAATAATTGGTTTGGGAGTTATAAGGCTTTAAAGTTGCCAGATTTGTCTAAAAAATACACTATCGGCATACCTTTAAATTACACTTTCTACTCACCTAATTATTAAGCTAGAGATATGTGCAAGGTGTTATTTTAAACCTTTTTTAATGGGCTTTCATATGATATACAACACATGATGATTTGAAAAAAATTTAAAAAAATTTAAATTTAAATTAAAATTTAAAATTTAAATTTCTCAAAAAGCCAAGTTTTTAAAATTTTGAAAAAAATCTCAAAAATTGCTCATATTATTGTTAATTAATCCTCAAAGTTTCATGTTGGGATCATAATGGGATCACAAGCTACAAAAGTTTTTTGTTTGATATATTTACTATTGAAATAACGAAAATGAGAACATGCATTCATTACTTTTAATCTAACTCATCTGTATAGGATGGCATTAATGTTTAAACACTACCTTATCGACATATACTCTAGTAAATAGTACATTTAACATTTGTGAAGATTTTAGAATGAAGAAATATCATTAAAGTGCATTACTTTTGATGGATGGTGCTACTTATTTAGTTGAAACTGATAGAAAGCTTTATGTGTTTGGAGAATTTCTACTTCAGAAAGCATATACATTGGTCCTGGTGGAGTAAAAGGATCCACCTTACACATAACATCTAAAATTGGAATTCATAGTACATCTGGCTTCATACATTGTGACATAGTACATTGGGATTATAATGGGATCACAAGCTATAAAATACCAAATTAGCTTCCATTAACACATGGAAAAATTAACACATACAAGGACTGCCTTGCTATGATGATTTGTAATCCAGCATCAGTCAGCTGCCACATGGGAGTGTGTACATCATGTTCTGGGACTACATAATTAAAAACCATACTTGGTGAAACATTCGATGAAAATATGGTGGAAAAGATCATTTTCAATCAGTGGATTTCTGTTGATAGGAGCTCTTTAGAAACAATACAAAAGTCAGCATCAGAATTTATTGACTTATTTTGTGAGAAAATGTCTGTATTAGTTTATCATTACTTTGTGTTGAAACAACAAAATTCATTTATAAACAATATAAAAGGAAATTTAAAAGATTCAGAGTTTGTAGTTCTTGATTTTGCTGAAAATTACTCATTTGTTATACAGGATAAGACCCAGACCTGCCACTGGACTAATGTTCAATCTACAACTCACCCATTTGTTGTATATTACAAAGGGAAGTTTGGAATTTACCACTTTACATACATTGTAATTTAAGACTGTTTGGAGCCCAATACAGTAGCAGTTTACTGTTTTCAAAAGAAGCTTATTACTTTTTTAAAGACAGAATTTTAAAAAAAGTGCAAGGAAAATATTTTATTTCTCAGATGGGTCATCTGCAAATATATAAATAAGAAAAAACTTTGCCAATTTATGTTTACATAAGGAAAATTTTGGCATTGAGGCAGAATGGCATTTTTGGACAACAGCTCATGGTAAAGGACCTTGTGATGGGGTAGGAGGTACACTCAAGAGTTAGCGGCTTGAGCAAGCCTACAACGACCATATAAAAATCAAATACTTACACCACAACAACTTTTTAACTGGGCACAGGAAAACATCACAAGAATATATTTTGTTTTTCAACCCAAGAAGAACATGTTTCTACATCTATATTTCTAGATGACCAATTTAAAAATGCTTTTGAAATTCCTGGGACTCAGAAATATGCTTTTATACCCACAGAATCAAAAACAAAAGTCTTTGAGAAGACATTTTCCTTTTCACAAGATTTATTGATGCAAACTGCTATAGCATCACAATAAAAGCTTCTATTTGCTGATAAAAATGGCTATATTACTGCTGTTTATAATTGCAATTGGTGGCTTACATTTATGTTAAGAGAAAGAAGAGAAAAACTCTGAAGAGGTAAAAGTGACATTCCTTCACTCATCTGGACCATCATCATCTTTTTTTATATCTATATAAGCCAGATGTACTATGGATTCCAATTTCCGATGTTATGTGTAAGGTGGATCCTTTAACTCCAACAGGACCAATGTATATTCTTTCTGAAGTAGAAATTCTCAAAACACATAAAGCTTTCTACCAGTTTCAACTAAATAAGTAGCACCATCCATCAAAAGTAATGCACTTTAATAATTTTTCTTCATTCTAAAATCTTCACAAATGTTAAATGTACTATTTACTAGAGTATATGTCGATAAGGTAGTGTTTAAACATTAATGCCATCCTATACAGATGAGTTAGATTAAAAGTAATGAATGCATGTTCTCATTTTCGTTATTGCAATAGTAAATATATCAAACAAAAAACTTTTGTAGCTGGTGATCCCATTATGATCCCAACATGAAACTTTGAGGATTAATTAACAATAATATGAGCAATTTTTGAGATTTTTTTCAAAATTTTAAAAACTTGGCTTTTTGAGAAATTTAAATTTTAAATTTAAATTTTAATTAATATTTTTTAAAAAATTTTCAAATCATCCTATGTTGTATATCATATGAAAGCCCATTAAAAAAGCTTTAAAATAACACCTTGCACATATCTCTAGCTTAATTAGGTGAGGAGCAGGTGTAATTTAAAGGTATGCCGATAGTGTACTTTTTAGACAAATCTGGCAACTTTAAAGCCTTATAACTCCCAAACCAATTATTATTTGAACATAAAATTTGGGGATTTTCTTTATTACCATGAAGTCACTTACTATACCAAATTTAATCAAAATTGGAGGGGGTCAGGTAGAAACCTTGTGTTGATTTGGTATGGAATTACCCTTAAGCTAGTGATTTAATAATGCATGAATTAATGCATAAATTTACATTCGTGAACGATGCAGATTCGTTCTTAATTAAGATTTAAGATTTAATACACTTTGATCTTTTGCAGCATTCATTCCAATGTAATCAAATACGTAAATACTTAATATTTTCATGAAAACAAATAAGAATAAATTTAAAAGTGATATAAAGGATTATAGTGACTTCTAAAAAGAATAAGATGATAAGTAATTAATTTAATGTATTAGTTTAAAGTAATGCATATCATCAAGGTGCTCAAAATTTTAAATATCAATTATATTTCACAAACTTAAATGCGTATAATAGTATGAAAACTAAGAAATTTATTTCAGTTTCGTTAGTAACTTCAGAAAATTGAACAAAAATAGTTTTTAAGTCAAAATGACCCATCCCTTGATTCTCAAACCTATTAATGTAATTTTGTAAAACTAAAAATCGCAATTCCGATTTTTTTTCTTTCTTTATTCTTTAAATACGATGAACTCTATCTAACCTTTTTGCCTTTTTCAGTTGTGTTTCCTTCATAAAAATTGAGGGGAAAAGTAAAAGATTAGAAATAAATAAAATGAATAACTTGCTAAAGCAAATTAAGTACCATTTTTTTTAATGCGGAGTTGAGAAATGATATCAAAATCAAAATGTATAATTTGTTTTTAAGATCTATTTTTAGTCAGTAGTTCGCTATATACTTGTTAAGATTGAATATGCTTAAGTTAGTGATTTGATAGTTCATGTATTAATGCATGAATTTATAGTCACGAACGATGCAAATTCGTTCTTAATTAAGATTTAAGTTTTAATACACTTTGATCTTTTGCAGCATTCATTCTAATGTAATCAAATACACTAACTACGTAAATATTTAACTTTTCATGGAAACAGATAAGAATAAATTTAAAAATGATATGAAGGCTTATAGTGACTTCTAAAAAGAATAAAATGATAAGGAATCAATTTAATGAATCAGTTTAAAGAAACGCATAACATTAAGGTGTTCAAAATTTTGAATATCAATTATATTTCACAGACCTAAATGCGTATAAAAGTAGGCAAAATCAAGAAATATATTTCGATTTCGTTAGTAACTTCAGAAAGTTGGACAAAAATAGTTTTTAGGTCAAAATGACCCATCCCGTGTTTATAGACTGATCCTGAGATTCAAACCTATTAATGTATTACTAGAAAACGAAAAACTGCAATTCGGATTTTTTTCTCTTTTATTCTTTAAATAAGATGGACTCTATTTAATATTTTAGTCTTTTTCAGTTTTGTTTAATTCACAAAAATTGAGGGAAAAAGGAAAGAGTAGAAATAAATAAAATGAAAAAGTTAATAAAGTAGATAAAGTAGGATTTTTTTTTAAAGGAAAGTGGAAAAATGAAAGCAAAACCAAAATCTATATTTTGTCTTTTAGATCGAACTTCAGTTAATATTTTTCTATATACGTGTTAAGATTGAATATGTTTAAGCTACCGATTTGATAATTCATGAATTAATGCATGGATTTATAGTCGCGAAAGATGCAAATTCGTTCTTAATTAAGATTTAAGATTTAATACACTTTGATCTTTTAAAGGATTCATTCTAATGTAATCAAGTACAATAACTACGTAAATATTTAATTTTTTCATGAAAACCGATAAGAATAAATTTTAAACTAACAAGAAAGTTTATAGTGACTTCTAAAAAGAATATGATGATAAGGAATTAATTTATCGTATCAATTTAAAGAAACGCATAACATCAAGCTGATCAAAATTTTGAATATCAATTACATTTCACAGACTTTTATGCGTATAAAATTAGGAAAAATCAAGAAATTTATTTCAGTTTCGTTACAAACTTCAGAAAATTGGACAAAATTAGTTTCTAGGTCAAAATGACCCATCCTGGGATTCAAACCTATTAATGTATTCTTAGAAAACAAAAAAAATTCAATTCCGATTTTTTTTTTTATTCTTTAAAGACGATGAACTCTATTAAATCTTTTACTTTTGTTTCCTTCTCAAAAATTGAGGGAGAACGTAAAAGAGTATAAATAAATGAAATGAATAAGTTGCTAAAGCAAATTAAGTACCATTTTTTTAGTGGGAAATTGAGAACTGAAATCAAAATGTATAATTTGTCTTTAAGATAACTTTTTTGTCAATAGTTTGCTATATACTTATTAAGATTGAATTTACTTAAGCTCGTGGTTTGATAATTCATGAATTAATGTATGACTTTATTGTCGCGAAAGATGCAAATTCGTTCTTAATTAAAATTTAAGATTTTATACACTTTGATCTTTTGCAACATACATTCTAAGGTAATCAAATACACTAACTACGTAAATATGAAATTTCTTCATGAAAACTGATAAGAATAAATTGAAAAATGATATGAAGGTTTATAGTGACTTCTAAAAAGAATAAGATGATAAGGAATTAATTTAATGTATCAGTTTAAAGAAACGCAAAACATCAAAGTGTTCTAAATTTTGATTATCAATTATACATCACAGACTTAAATGCCTATAAAATTAGGAAAAATCAAGAAATATATTTCAGTTTCGTTAGAAACTTGAGAAAATTGGACAAAAATGGTTTTTAGGTCAAAATGACCCATCCGGTGATTCAAACCTATTAATGTATTCCTGTAAAACGAATTTTCAATTCCGATTTTTTTTCTTTCTTTATTCTTTAAATACTATGAATTCTATTTAATATTGTAGTCTCTTTCAGTTTTGTATCTTTCTTAAAAATTGAGAGGGAATGTAAAACAGGAGAAAGAAATAAAATGAATTGCTAAAGCATATTAAGTACCATTTTTTTAGTGGGGAGTTGAGAAATGAAATCAAAATCAAAATGTATAACTTGTCTTTAAGATCTTAGTTTTGTCAATAGTTCGCTATATACTTGTTAAGATTGAATATGCTTAAGTTAGTGATTTGATAGTTCATGTATTAATGCATGAACGTATAGTAGCAAACTATGCAAATTAGTTCTTAATTAAGATTTAAGATTTAATACACTTAGATATTTTGCAGCTTTCATTCTAATGTAATCAAATACACTAACTATATAAATATTTAAATTTTTCATGAAAACCGATAAGAATAAATTTTAAACTGATAAGAAAGTTTATAGTGATTTCTAAAAAGCATAAGATGATAAGGAATTAATTAAACGTATCAATTTAAAGAAACGCATAACATCAAGGTGTTAAAAATTTTGATTATCAATTATATTTCACAGACTTTTATGCGTATAAAATTAGGAAAAATCAAGAAATTTATTTCAGTTTCGTTACTAACTTCAGAAAATTGGACAAAATTAGTTTTTAGGTCAAAATGACCCATCCTGTGATTCAAACCTATTAATGTATTCCTAGAAAACAAAAAAATTCAATTCCGATTTTTTTCTTTATTCTTTAAAGACGATGAACTCTATTTAATCTTTTAGTTTTTTTCAGTTTTGTTTCCTTCTAAAAAATTGAGGGAGAACGTAAAAGAGGAGAAATAAATAAAATGAATAAGTTGCTAAAGCAAATTAAGTATCATTTTTTTAGTGGGAAATTGAGAAATGAAATCAAAATGTATAATTTGTCTTTAAGATCTATTTTTTGTCAATAGTTCGGTATATATTTATTAAGATTGAATTTACTTAAGCTCGTGGTTTGATAATTCATGAATTAATGTATGAATTTATAGTCGCGAAAGATGAAAATTCGTTCTTAATTAAAATTTAAGATTTTATACACTTTGATCTTTTGCAACATTCATTCTAAGATAATCAAATACACTAACTACGTAAATATTTAATTTCCTCACGAAAACTGACAAGAATAAATTGAAAAATAATATGAAGGCTTATAGTGACTTCTAAAAATAATAAGATGATAAAGAATTAATTTAATGTATCAGTTTAAAGAAACGCATAACATCAAAGTGTTCTAAATTTTGATTATCAATTATACATCACAGACTTAAAGGCCTATAAAATTAGGAAAAATCAAGAAATATATTTCAGTTTCGTTAGTAACTTGTGAAAATTGGACAAAAATAGTTTTTAGGTCAAAATAACCTATCCCGTGATTCAAACCTATTAATGTATTCCTGTAAAAGGAAAATTTCAATTCCGATAAAAAATCGGAATCTTTCTTTATTCTTTAAATATCCTGAACTCTATTTAATCTTGTAGTCTCTTTCAGTTTTGTATCTTTCTTAAAAATTGAGAGGGAACGTAAAAGAGGAGAAATAAATAAAATGGATTGCTAAAGCATATTAAGTACCATTTTTTTAGTGGGCAGTTGAGAAATGAAATAAAAATCAAAATGTATAATTTGTCTTTAAGATCTACGTTTTGTCAAAAGTTCGTATATACTTGTTAAGATTGAATATGCTTAAGTTAGTGATTTGATAGTTCATGAATCAATGCATGAATTTATAGTCGCGAACGATGCAAATTAGTTCTTAATTAAGATTTAAGATTTAATACACTTAGATATTTTGCAGCTTTCATTCTAATGTAATCAAATACACTAACTATATAAATATTTAAATTTTTCATGAAAACAGATAAGAATAAATTTTAAAAGGATAAGAAGGTTTATAGTGACTTTTAAAAAGAATAAGATGATAAGGAATTAATTTAACGTATCAATTTAAAGAAACGCATAACATCAAGGTGATCAAAATTTTGAATATCAATTACATTTCACAGACATTTATGCGTATAAAATTAGGTAAAATCAAAAAATTTATTTCAGTTTCGTTAGTAACTTCAGAAAATTGAACAAAAATAGTTTTTAAGTCAAAATGACCCATCCCTTGATTCAAACCTATTAATGTATTCCTGGAAAGCAAAAAATTTCAATTCTGATTTTTTTTCTTTATTTATTCTTTAAATACCATGAACTGTATTTAATCTTGTAGTCTTTTTCAGTTTTGTTTCCTTCACAAAAATTGAGAGGGAACGTAAAAGAGGAGAAATAAATAAAATGAATAAATTGCTAAAGCAAATTAAGTACCATTTTTTAGTAGGGAGTTAAGAAATTAAATAAAAATAAAAATGTATAATTTGTCTTTAAAATCTATTTTTGCCAATAGTTTGCTACATACTTGTTAAGATTGAATTTGCTTAAGCTAGTGATTTGATAATTCATGAATTAATGCATGAATTTAATGTCGCGAAGGACGCAAATTCCTTCTTAATTAAGATTTAAAATTTAATACACTTTGATCTTTTGAAGCATTGATTGTAATGTAATCAAATGCACTAACTACGTAAATATTTAAATTTTTTATGAAAATAGATAGGAATAAATTTTAAAATGATACGAAGGTTTATAGTGACTTCTAAAAAGCATAAGATGATAAGGAATTAATTAAACATATCGGTTCAAAGAAACGCATAACATCAAGTTGATCAAAATTTTGAATATCAATTACATTTCACAGACTTTTATGCGTATCAAATTAGGTAAAATCAAGAAATATGTTTAAATTTCGTTAGCAACTTGAGAAAATTGGATAAAAATAGTTTTTAGGTCAAAATGACTCCTCTCGTGGCTCTAAACCCATCTATTAATGTAATGTAAATCTATTAATGTAATCCTGGAAAGCAAAAAAAAAACACAATTCCGATTTTTTTCTTTCTTTACATACGATGAACTCTATTTAATCTTTTAGTCTTTTTCAGTTTTGTTTACTTCACAAAAATGGCGGAGAAAAGTAAAAGAGCAGAAATAAATAAAATTAATAAGTTGCGAAAGTGGATGAACTACCATTTTTTGTAGTATTAAGTTGAGAAATTAAAGCAAAGTCAAACTGTATAATTTCTCTTTAAAATCTATTTTTAGTCAATAGTTCGCTATATACTTGTTAAGATTGACTGTGCTTAAGCTAGTGATTTAATAATGCATGAATTAATGCATAAATTTACATTCGTGAACGATGCAGATTCGTTCTTAATTAAGATTTAAGATTTAATACACTTTGATCTTTTGCAGCATTCATTCTAATGTAATCAAATACACTAACTACGTAAATATTTAACTTTTCATGGAAACAGATAAGAATAAATTTAAAAATGATATGAAGGCTTATAGTGACTTCTAAAAAGAATAAAATGATAAGGAATCAATTTAATGAATCAGTTTAAAGAAACGCATAACATTAAGGTGTTCAAAATTTTGAATATCAATTATATTTCACAGACTTTTATGGGTATAAAATTAGGAACAATTCAAGAAATGTATTCTAGTTTTGTTAGCAACTTGAGAAAATTGGACAAAAATAGTTTTTAGGTCAAAATGATCCATCCCATGGATCTAGACCCATCCTGTGATTCAAACCTATTAATGTAATTTTGTAAAACTAAAAATCGCAATTCCGATTTTTTTTCTTTCTTTATTCTTTAAATACGCTGAACTCTATTTAATCTTTTAGTCTTTTTCAGTATTGTTTTTTCTTCACAAAAATTGAGGGAAAATAAAAGAGTATAAATAAATAAAATGAATAAGTTGATAAAGTAGATGAAGTACCATTTTTTTAGAGGAAAGTTGAGAAATGGTAGCAAAATCAAAATACATATTTTGTCTTTAAGATGTATTTTTAGTCAATAGTTCACTATATACTTGTTAAGATTGCATTGGCTTAAGCTAGTGATTTGATAATTCATGAATTAATGCATGAATTTACAGTGGAAAAAGATGCAAATTCTTTCTTAATTAAGATTTTAGATTTAATACACTTTGATCTTTTGCAGGATTCATTCTAATGTAATCAAATACACTAACTTCGTAAATATTTGATTTTTTCATGAAAACACATAAGAATAAATTTTAAGAAGGTTTATAGCTACTTCTAAAAAGTATAAGATGATAAGGAATTAATTTAACGTATCAGTTTAAAGAAACGCATAACATCAAAGTGTTAAAAAATTTAAATATCAATTATATTTCACAGACTTAAAGGCGTATAAAAGTAGGAAAAATCAAGATATATATTTCAGTTTCATTAGTTAGTAACTTGAGAAAATTGGACAAAAATAATTTTTAGGTCAAAATGACCCATCTCGTGTTTCAAACCTATTAATGTATTCCTGGAAAGCAAAAAATTTCAATTCTGATTTTTTTTCTTTATTTATTCTTTAAATACCATGAACTGTATTTAATCTTGTAGTCTTTTTCAGTTTTGTTTCCTTCAAAAAAATTGAGGAGAAAAGTAAAAGAGAAGAAATAAATAAAATGAATAAATTGCTAAAGCAAATTAAGTACCATTTTTTAGTGGGGAGTTGAGAAATGAAATAAAAATCAAAATGTATAATTTGTCTTTAAGATCTACGTTTTGTCAATAGTTCGCTATATACTTGTTAAGAATGAATTTACTTAATCTAGTGATTTGATAATTCATGAATTAATGCATGGATTTATAGTCGTGAACGATGCGAATTCCTTCTTAATTAAGATTTAAGATTTAATACACTTTGATCTTTTGCAGCATTCATTCCAATGTAATCAAATACACTAACAGCGTAAATACTTAATTTTTTCATGAAAACAGACAAGAGTAAATTTAAAAATGATATGAAGGTTTATAGTAACTTATAAAAAGAATAAGATGATAAGGAATTAATTAAACGTATCAGTTTAAAGAATGCATAACATCAAGGTGTTCAAAATTTTGAATATCAATTATGGAAGAAATAAAGCGAAATAAGACATTTAAATATATCGATTTTCATTCTAAATTTCTTCGACATTTACAAAATATCGAATATTTTTTAAAAAGTGTATACATTAAAAAAACAAATATAAAAAATATATTGCATTTTTTTCATTTCTTGCGCATTATAAACCAATTAAGCACCAACGCGTTCAGACTAGACTCGTACATAAGACTGTATAAATACAGACATCTACAGATATAGACATAATTTCAAAAATTATTTTTTAGATTAATGTAGGATTAAAAGCTTGGCATTTATAAAAATTTTGACTAAATTATTTTCAGCCGTAAGCAGACTTAAATATACAGGAAGACAGAGAAGCACGTAAAAATTCAAGTCTGAGTATTTAGTACCATATGCTTGATATATTTTCCCTTTTTTAACAAGGAGATATTTTCAAAATAACGTCTCTTTTATTGTCTGAAAAATAAAACTACTTTATTTTCCTCGCTTTCGCCAAAGAATTTGCATTTCTCTCGATTCATCGTAACACTTTGTTAGTCATTTATACCTCTTGAAAAAATAAAGAACTGCAACACACTTTGTGAAAGTTTCTTTGTGACACCTACGTGAAGTGAATTTTAATTCTTTGTCAGATCTTTATTTCCCGTTTATAACGTCGTTTGTGAAGAAAATGAGCTATCACGTTCCAACCTGCATCTCGATTTCTAGCCTTAAATAAAAGAGAAAGGCAGATGTTAAGTTTCCTTTTTTCTTTTGAAGAAACGTTCTGCAGTGTTAGAAATTTTAAAGTTAGCAAAATTATATTTTTAAGAACTCTCAATTTAAACTCATTGCTTTTCTAGCCGAACGATGGCCGATTGGTTAGGGCGCTGATCGTCGGTACCGGAGTTCGTGGGTTCGAATCCCACTAAGGCATGGATGTTTGTAGCCGTTCGGAATCGGCTTTAAGCAGTAGGTCCCGGTCTCATTAGCCCTCGTGTGCAAAACAGTAGACCGTAGCGCTCCAAAACAAACCAAACCAAACTCATTGCTTTTCTAATCATTGAATCATACTTTTGTGAGTAAAACTGAAAACATTTATTAGTGTAAAGTTAATACATATATTTCAGTGGATTCCTTCGCATGTTGACATATGAGTGAATGACATGGTAAACGTTCTGGCGAAGGAGGGTTCTGATGGACCACTACCGGTTACCAATTCACTGACACATCTTGAACTGTATTCCATTAGAAAACATGCTGACAGGCAGTTTTGGCTCGTTTCCCCGAGTACCCCTGGTATCAAACAGATTGTCCTGGAGAATCAGTTGCTGTTGATTGCGATAGATATATTCAGACTACAACTTTCCCAATTCCTCAGTGGACATCTGAAAGGACTTATTTTCAATAGAGGTATCAAAATGCATCCGAATTGTCTTAAATGTCAAAATGAGCCGGCATTACTGGCACATATCCTTGTATACCTGGGGTTCTCTCTTGAGGACCTATACAGGTCTCCTGTCCTAGTTTTCAATTTTCTGAAGATAAATGGACATGTGGACCTCGTCTAATATATTCCTAGACATAGAGATTAAAAAGATAGAAGAAATATGTATATTGCAGTTATTAATGAAAATATAAAAATATAAATTTATAAATTTTTATATGCATAATTTCATAAGATTTGTTACTGTTTAAAAAAATGCTGTAATGAAAAGTTGCACAAATGGGGAAATAAAATTGTCAGAGCAAGAGTATGTGGTAAATATCCATCAGCATGATTTTGGTATAATTTATGTAATGTAGTTTTTCCTTTATAATTAGCACTAATTTTATTTATACTCAGTGCAGTTATACGAAT
>CM063510.1:56643338-56700838 GCA_032207245.1 Pardosa pseudoannulata | reverse complement strand
TTTGATTCCTTGGGAATCAAAGCAAATGTAAGACGAATAATTTTAAAAACTAGCCATATCTATATCAGATTTCTCTATAAAAGAAGAGAAATGTGATACTTTATTGTTAAAATTATATAGTTGCAATAAAACTTCCTTCTTTCATACAGCACTTACCGGGAAACAAGTAAAATGCGCAATTTATCAGTGGGAAGGCTGTAGACTTAAATAGAATATAACGAATTGCTGGTTTACAGAAATTAAATTATACTTCTTTAGAACAACGAATTTCTACTTACATCTGCCCAAAGATTCAAGTAAAATAAGATGAGAAGGAAAAACATGTCTCAAATTCTTTTAAATTCTTCAATATAGTGATAGTGACGAACAATGAATTACAGACTTTATGCGAAGATTTCAAGACTGAATGTGGTACAAGAATATATTCGAATAATGCAGAGTAACAAATCATCAATAGCAAAAAAAAGGGAAAGAAAAAAAATAATATGTCCTTTTCGCGCGCATTTTCTTGGCGCCACTCACGTCACGTTGTGAATCAACAACGATTATTTATTTCCGGTTCGTATATGTTCTGCGGGAATGACAGGCTAAATAATAAAAAAGAATACATTTTATAAAAAAAGTACTTAAAATACAAGTAAAAATTAATACTGTAAGTAGTGTTATAATCAGGTATCGCTAAAATAATAATGAAAGAAAATTTCTATTTACTTTTTTCATTTTATGAAAATATGTATTTGAAATATATTTTTATTATATTTCATATAAAAATATATATTTGTATTTACAATTTTCATTCAACAGTAATAAAGTGTTACATCAGTAAACACCCCCGCTGCTCTAAGGGGAATACAGGCTAAGTGTTTCCAGTGTTCTATCTTGCTTCAACCCACGCTAGATAGGTCGAATATGCCAACCCAAACCCCCTGAGTGTGGGAGAGAGTTCGGCAGAGAGTTTCTCCAAAGCAATTAGCAGGAGATTATGACAATGGAGGGGTATAAAAGAAATAGTAATGCGTAAGTAGAGTCGGATTGCACCAATTTTAAACGTTTTTTGGATTACATATCTTCGAATTACATGACATCCATCTTGCAGTCCCCATTATCAGTACTTAGACTGGCCAAATTTATATTACAAACAGACCTGTATTGGTGTTTAAGTTAATTTTAAAAGAAGGGTAATTTTTTTGTCTTATTTACATATACTGGAAACTATTTTACTGGAGTTTCTCAACAGACCTGGTCATAGCTTCATATGTGCTGTGTTGTGTGATTACATTTTTGTTTCTTTTATTAATCTTTTGAAAAGTAAACAAATAAGAAGACATAGAAAAAGCATAGTATGTCTGAATACACGAAATAAGTAGGGGCTACTTAGTATGTTGTACTTTGACCTAAAATGAAGGTCGATCGTAACCCGACAGGTTAAAGCCCTTCATTTAAGTAAGGACATTATTTTTACTTGGAAAAGCAGTGACAATTTCTTGATGATGTTTATATGGTAACTTTCAATATCATCACCCACTTGATAAAGTTAAAGGCGAAATTTTCACTGAACACGAATATTCGATTTTTCGTGTTATTTGCTGTTTTTTTTTTCTTTTACTGCTTTGTTAATTTATTACTTTTTTTTATAATGATGTTTAAAAAGCTTAATTCCACCCAATAAATTCAAAATATTATTTGCTTAAATAAAATAAATACAATACCACACAAAGAGACTTTAGAACACGTCTGAGCAAAATACTTCTGTTAGCAACTTGCTCAATTATTTTACTGAAATATACCAGCGTTTCGGAAATAATCGTTTACTTTGCTGTTAAATTCAATTTTTCCATTGTCTACGCCAATGAGAATGACTCTGCATACAATCTGCTACAAGGAAGGCCGCAAGTTTTCTACTTATATCCTTATTACTAATAAAGATGTTTCATCTTTTATTATTTTAATGAAAAATTAAAGTGCATACAAAAGCATCACAGTTGAAACAAAATGATTACAAATGGAGTTCCATCATAGGCAGGAAGTTGTTATAGGGTTTCCCTTATATCAGTTTATTTTATATAATAGTATAGTAAAGTTTACATCTTCTTATGACATACCAGTTCGTATTATATTTACTGTCTAATAAAGAATGCTACATAAAACAGTTGAATAAAACTTGGTTTTGTCGTTCTACAGTCAGTACTTATTTATTTACAGTCTAAAAAAGGAATCTGTTGCTTAAATAACACTCAGAAATGTTTCAAACATTTGTTCTATTAGTGGGTTTCGAATCCAAAGGCTCATTCTGAAGCATCATCAACAGTTTGAGTATCCAATAATCCAGGCGATCCAAGGTTGCTTTAAATTATTTTTGTATTGTAGCGGTCATACATTTACAATTCCAAACACTCCTGTCTAAATTAGGATTCGAACCCAGGAACTTTAATACTAAAACGTTACTTACTTGCTTTGAAGTCATTCAGCTTTAGGAAGCGATATAGTGATATAACATTTCTTGATACTTACCTTACTCTCTAAGTTCAATAATTGAAAGCAATTAAGTCTAATACTTCAGCTTTAAAAACTAGTTTAAAGTTAAACTCCTCAACTTAATTCGACGACATTCCACTTAAAAACAGAAAACACAACCTCTAAAAGAATAATAATTATAAAAGTGAGATAAAATCTATTTGTCTCTAGTTTTTCTCAGCTCTCCTGTTCGTCAATTACGTCACGTCCAGAGACAAAAAGTTTATCAAGCTTCGGAAACAAAAGAATCCGTCCGTTAGAGAGAGTTACAGAAAAGTAGAGTCGAGGGTGTTAGAGACACTATCGTGCCCAGGTCACGTGATCTCTTGATGTGCTGCGGGAGTGCGGTCGGTGCGCCGGGTCCTAATTACAACCGCCAGCGTAACAAGATCTTCCTCCCCACCTCCCCGTTGACCGCTTCCCTAAAGTAAGTGTTAGTTTCCGTTCAGAAATAGCTTTTGTTTGCGATAAAAACAAGCCTCGACAAACATGTGAAATATTGATTCCATGAGCGAGAAATATGTTTTACTGTATTAATAACAATTGATGAAGATTAACCATGGCTCTTTTAATATAAGCGACAAAAATTACAAAATTTTATTAAAAAAGTGAGTTTCACGGACACAAAAATACAGAATTAAATACTACTCTTTGAAATATAATACCTTTTGAGCTCAAAATCTTTCAATACAATAGCTGAATTTCGGCGGCACATTATAAAATAAAAAATTATAATTTTCACGATAACATTTTTCCTGGATGATTAATGAGCATCTATTTTTTTAAATCATTTAATCTTCTTACTTGAAACTAGGAAAAAAGACTAAAAATATAAAAAATATATAAAAAAACATATAAAAAATAAATAAATAATTATATATATACATATATGTATGTATATATGTATATATATATATATATATATATATATATATATATATATATATATTTATATATATATATATATATATTATATATATATACATATATATATACATATATATACATACGTATATATACATACATATATATAAATACAAATATATATATATACATATATATATACATATATACATACATACATACATATATATATATACATACATATATATATATATATACATATATGTATGTATGTATGTGTATATATATATATATATATATATATATATATATATATATATATATATATATGTGTGTATGTGTGTATGTGTGTATGTGTGTATATATGTATATGTGTATAGATGTATATGTATGTATGTATGTATGTATGTATATATATAGATAGATATAGATATAGATATTATATAATATATATACATATATACATAATATATATACATATATACATAATATATATACATATATATATTATACATATATTATATATATGTGTGTGTGTGTGTGTATAATTTTTATGTTTTAAGCTGTTTTGTTCAAGAATATAAATCCCAAATAAAAGAATATTTGCTTATTTGTTTCTAGAAATTGAAATTCATCTTAACTACTACATGTCAGATACTTACATGTCAGATATAAAAATGGTTAAAAAGAAAACTTAAATTGTTCAACGTTAAATTTCTAAACAACAATTATCTTATCTTTTGGATAAGACAAATTGTTTCCAGGATCCAAAAATTATATTCCATTTACCATCAAATAAATTAAATAAATAAAAATGTAATTAAATGTGTAAAAGAGGGCTTCACAAGATTTTAAATGGTGGCACAAAATATTCTTGCCCTTGCATTCAAAATAGTGTTTACATAACCCTTCACTAATAATTTTAGGTATTAGTAATGCATTTTTATAAAAAATAGAAAGATGCACACTTTTGAAATATAGAAGTCTGAAGTTAAATTTTATGACAAATAAAAGCCAATCACCATTTAATTATGGGAACTGAAAATAAAATTAATACAATCAATATATTTCATCTTATACCGCAATATTTGCTAATGTTTTCAATTTTCGTTTTTTAAAATTATTAAATGTTTTTAAATATTAAAACATTATATATCTTTCAAGTTTTAATAACCAGAATAAAACGTATTTCGTTTCATTATGATATAAAAATTTGGTTTTTAATTCACATAATTTAAAATTTATCTTGCGAGTAAGAAAATTTTACATTTTGAGTTTTGGTCATATTTCTAAAAATATACTACTTGAAATGTTAAAATTAAACAGCTTTTTAAAGTTGGAGTATTATCAAACACACTGCAAAAAAACATTTTAAGAATATTAAAACTTTTTATTGCATGAAATTGATGAAAATCTTTGTCTCGACATTTATTATGTTCTTTACGATATCTGTTATTTATTGATAAATGTTATTGGTTCTACCAGTTAATGATTAAAAAGTTTAGAGAGATATTTTTATGACCCTAACACTTGCAGGTGTAATAAAAGTTCTTTTAAATATGAACAAGAAAAGAGTTACTGCAATAAAAAGGCAAAAAGTTCACAAAAACAAGAATAGTAGAATAAGTTGCATGCGAAAAAAACTCTGATGGATTAGAGATATTTCTATTAACAGTTTGTATAAAATTCATAAATTTTATTTCGGAAAGCACCTGAATCTCTGAAATCTACAATACTGAGGCAGATATGGTCACTCGAGTAATAACTATATAAAAAACATAGTGAGAAAATACTGGAATTTTTTTCTAAAGTTCTTAACACTGGATTTAAGGACCAAGTAAATATTTGACTCATTAAAAATTTGATCATTATATATATATATATATATATATATATATATATATATATATATATATATATATATATATATATATATATATATATATATATAACTTTAATATCACTTTTCAAAAACATACGTTGGTTTTTAGTTAAGTAATAAAATATATGTAAACCTTCATTCCTCTTCCCCGCAGACCCCTTCATTTCCCATTATCAAATGTGGTATACCTATTTTCGCGGTTGTGAGCCAATTTGACTCATAGAATGATTTACAGGTTAATCGCATAACATGAAATTTATTGGTCCTATCAGGCCTGGACAATAGTCAAGTCGCACATGATTTGTGTCTCTTCTCATTTGGCATTCCTCTCATACAATATTTTTGTGCATGTGGGAGCCATTGTCACTTTTTTTCGCTACTCTGCTACATTATTACCCTCTTCTGTCATCATTTCGATTTATACATCACGTCGAGCAGTGCAGTGCAGTGAAGTAATATATAATTTATAATTTTATACAATTCATTTTTTTGTCAGAAAAATTTGATCCACAAAGTTAATTTTGTAATTCATTTGTAAAAGTTATTACAATTGATATTTGTTTTTATCGTTTTCTTGTATGAATCAAATTGACTCACCTCAGTAAAAATAGGTATATGATCAACATCCGTAAATCTAGTGTTAAAAACAATTAAATATTTTTCCTTCCTAATTTTAATACAAAATGTTCAAATAGTTTCGGTGATATATCTTTTAAAAACAGAAAGTACAATTTCGAAAATAAAAATAGTTATAAATTTAATGTAAAACCTGCTTGTCACCACTTTTCCTCTTGTCTATTGTTTATCATTTTCGTCACGTTTGGAGATAAAAAAAAAGTTTACCAACTGGAAGAATATAAGAATCGGTCCGTAAAGAGACTTACAGAAAAGTAGAATTGAAGTCGCTATCGCGATCAGATTCTGCTATCCCTTGATCTTGCTGAGATAGTGCAGTTGGTGCGAAAGATTTCTAATTACAACTACCAGGATAGATCGATCTGCCTCACTTTGTACCAATGACATCTAGGGAAAGTGTTATTTTCTGTTATTTTCTCTAAAGTAAGTGTTACTTTTAATTTAGAAATACATCTTGTTGGAAATAAAAATAAGCCTCGGCAGGCATGTTAGATATCGATTCTTTTGTTTTGAATATAATTAACAGTATTTCAAGAGATATTATTACTATCGTAATTTTATCGTGTAATCCACAACATCATATAGTCCGCGGGAGTGATTTTTTATTTAAAACATTTCATAAATCATCAGATAGTCTGGACCACTAGATAATTCGTGGACTATACGTGCAAAAATATGCATTTTAGTATAGCAATATTAAATTTTTTTAAGAATAAAAACCTAAGTACAGTATTGTGCCGAAAAATCTGGATGAGATTCAATTAATTCCTCCTATAATATTTGAAATAATTTCTTATTATAGCCTCAGAGACAAATTTTAAAGGAAGAAACAGAGCGACCTACATTTCTCTGTTTGAGTGACCAACTATGTAAATCGTCTTCTAATGCCATTGTATTTTTCCACGACGATTGGATCGCTTTTATCTCTAAGTACAGTAAAATGCCGAAAATTCTTGATTAGACTCAAATAATTCCACCTTTAAAATTTGAAATAATTTCTTCTGCCATAGCCTCGAAGACGAATTTTAACGGAAGAACAGTGGCCTACACTTTGCTGTTCGAGAACCTAGCTATGTAAATCGTCATCTAGTGTAGGCCATTCTATTTTTCTATGACGATTGGATCGCTTTCTTCTCATATTTTCAATGTTTTGTTTTGATTGCGCCAATTCCTTACTGCTTTCTCGTTGACCTCAATGTCGACCTTCTGAATTACTTTCAGCTTGCAATCAGCAGTAAAACTGCGACGATGTTTTAAAGATATAATGAATAACCAATATTACCGCAAATGAAAACTCTGAAAAGAAAACACTCCGTTACGAATAATTGTCGGCATGAAATGACTTTGACCCTCAACGTTCCATCTTGAACCCATCCACTCGGTGTTGCTAATCACAACTGTAAATAGTGACCATTGATATTTTCCCGTACTCCAGGGCACAATTTAAGATTGTGCTACTTGCTACTACTGATTAGTCCTGGTTTATGGGTCTTATTTTTTTTCATGATTTATTACCGATACGATACGATCTTTTCTTGACGTTTCGTGAGTCGTGATTTTGTTTACATTTGGTCATCAGCCGTTCGTGTGACGTTCTTTTCCCCCCTTCTTCCGATTTTGATGATTTAAGTAATGAACAACCAGCATAGTCCGTGGTTGAAAAAATGTGTTTATTAAACGTCGTTTACTACTTTAAAAGAATTAGTATGGTCCCTTAACACTTTATTATGTCACCTTAAACACTTTATTATGTCTCGAAAATAAGAATAATAATAATAACAATAATAAAAGTGAAATAAAGTGTGTCTCTAGATTTTTCAGATCTGCTGTTCGTTATTCACGTCACGTCCAGAGACAAAATTTATTGAGCTTTAGAAACGAAGTAATCGGTCCATTAGAGAAGAGTTACTGAAAATAAGAGTGGAGGTTGTTAGAGACACTATCGTGCCCAGGTCACGTGATTCCTTGATGTGCTACAAAAGTGCGGTCTGACGCCGGTTCACAATTATACCGGCACTGTAGCAAAAATTTCTTCCCCACTTTACCTGATAACTGCTCCCCAAAATAAGTGTTAGTTTCCGCTCAGGAATAACTACTGTTAGTGTAAAATCCAATTTTCGGAAAACTTGTAAAGTATCCATTTGTGTTCCTTAAAAATATTCCACTGTAGCGGGACACTCTTGCAATTCTTCTTCACATGTGCTTAGAAATAGCAATGACTAGTTTAAAATTTAAAAAAAAACTAATCTTCAGTCAAATGATTCATGGAAAACATAGACAAGAATACAAACCTAAATACTATTTGAAGAATCAACCCTTTAAGAACACATAACAGCTTTTTGTAATCAGCAACTTCTCTTAATTCTTCCCCCATCCATAGATGAATGTACCTCTATGATCTACCATTAGATACAATCGGTTAGTCCCATCAACCTTTTACTACTGTATTCAGTCCCCAGGGACACTTCTCCTTTAGCAGTGTACGGGCTTCACGAACCCGGGGTGCCTGAGTGATCTTTCCTTCTACGCCTTACCTGATAGACCAGAACTTGGCTCTATAGTGTTTGTTCCTTACTGGGATTGACCACTTTTTTTCGAAAGTATTCTTCCACTTTTTTCGAGTAGTAAACCCGGTTACTTGGTCGAATACAATACAAGGGGGTGTGGTTATGACGTCACATGTGACATGACCCCCGGAGCTGGTAAGCTCCGCCACTTTTTGAGACTTTCTTTTGCTTAGAACGTGGAAAAGTTGAGTTATTTCCCTCCTTCTGCTAAGAGGAATGAAAACCATGGAGTTAACAGTTGAGTTGTTATCCTCCTTCTGTTAAATTTGAATTCTTGTGGCAACGGTGTGTCATTTTAGACTTAAATATTTTTCGAAAAAAATGGTCAACCTTCGAACCATGATGGACCTTTCGTAGGTCAGCTGCAGCTGTATAGCTGTCCTGGTGACTGGTATTTCAGTTCATCTGCTGCTGTATGGGCAATCATAACCTGGATCAGTGTAAGGAATTCTCTTACCACTGCATTCTAAAAATTACTCTTATCGACATTTCTATTTCTCATAGATTAACTTTGTGTTGTAGAAGTTGCTAATAAAAGAGTTACTTTGAGTTACATCACTCTTATTTTTAACTCTGAAGTATTCAACCACTTAACAATAAAAGTTGAGACATTTTTTCGATTATAATGCGTACAAGAAAAAACAAATTTTTGTTAAATATCAACTACTAGCATATAGCCCGTGATATGACAGGATTAGTAAATTTTCAATTTTTCAGAAATGTATAGTACCTTATGAGTCAGATAAAAAAAAATAGTTTATTTTTTGGTTGAGAATTATTTGGTATACACTCAATAATTTGTTTATCTTCATACTTCTCTAATGTCTCCCGATACTGTGAATGCAGTTTAGAATAACGTTGATTTCATTTAGTCAAACCGTGTGGTTATGTATAAAAAAACAAACACACAAACGAACAAACTTCTTAATTTTCATTGATACATAACTTTAAAGCTATATATTTATTAGTACATGAAATAGACTCCTAGAATTTTATGAAAAGAATTTGTTGTTAATATCAGTGATAAATTTTTTTTTGCAAGAAAAAATAATTGACCATTAAATTTAAAATTATCATATATGTACCTAATCTATTATTGATAAGAAATATGAAAGATAGTTATTTAATTAATATCTAAGTTCAGTGACAAAACGTATGAAAATAATGAAGACGGTATTTAAATATTTCAAAATAAGAAAGGATTAAATAGGATGGTTAAACAAATGACATTATGATGCTAGAAAAAATGCTATTTTTACCTTTTTATTATGTGATAAACTTAACAGCCTGCTCTTAACCGAGGCAAATAGGGCTTGAAACAATGGCATTAAACTCTCGAAAATGGGGGAGGGGAAATTTCGAACGTTTTTAACCCTCCGAGTGGAACACATCTAGAAAACAATTCTCCAAAATACGCTGATATCAATGACCAAAGAGTTCTATGATTTTTACCTTCACCCTTTGTCGACTAGAATGGAATATGGAAAACCCACCCTCGTTATTCTCCCTTTACTTCCGGTTATATATATAGATATATAAATAGATATTATAAATTGTTAATTTTAATACACATAAAGCACTTCAAGTTTGGAATATTATCCCATAAGAAATAATTGATTCTAAAAGTACAAATAAAAATATTATTTGACAGACTTATTTATATTTTTTTACGAAAGTCATGGAAGATATTTAGAGGGTGAAATTAGAGATACATCTGTTACCGCAAACGAAATACTTCGAAATAGATATTTACAAAGCCATGAAAAGCTATCAGCGTCTTTGTGCCTCAGGGTGTAGGGTTGCATCCCTCAAGAAATGTCAGTGAAAGAGGGGTGCTGTTCCTAAACAATAGACCTGACCCTCCTACCTCAAACCTTCAGGGAGGAAATCACTGTCAAAAATGTACATTACATCCATTTTCGGAGCGTTTTTGGTGGTCGAAAATTGTACGTTTTGAAGTCATCATCGGTTTGGCGGAATTGTACGTGCGAACCGCTTAGAAGGTTTAAGATTTGCTTTGAGTTTTGCTAACCGTTACTCATCAAGAATCCAATATAGAATGTCCTATTCATTCCAGGTCCAACTCCTTCATAAATTCGAGGACAGATCACTTAAGCTATTATTATTATATAGGGGATAAAAGCGAAAGGGTATTAAGTCAAGACATGATAAAAAGAAAATATTCTAATTTAATTGTACTAAGAAAAATACTGAAGGATTTATGAATTCGTATTACAAATAGTATTGAAAAGTTCTGTTTCGAAGAATATTTAATTACATCAGATAGATATAGAGTTAAATATTTGTACTCAAGAAATAAAATGAAGAGATAGGATAGTCCTACAGTATTGGCAATATTTTAATTGGATAATTTTTAAAAACATTTAAGGCTTTTATTTTTAAGTATTAGAACCTAATTTGAAAGCAGTGCACTCAAATAGTGTTTGTAACACCACATTTAAAAACAAATACAATCTCAAAAATATTAACACTTCGGGTGCAGGCAAAGTATTTTTACGTTTTTTGCAGTCTGTCACTGGATCACGTGTCACGTAAAAATACGTATTTAGTAGATTTGTGGTGGATTCTCGCTAACCACCACAAATCTACTAAATACGTATAATTATATGTATGTGTGATGTTATAATCTTGTTGTTTGCGTTGCTATTCAACGCTTTCCATTTTTTCTTTCCACAAGTTATGATTGTCGAGTTATTCCGTCTTTTGTCGCGTTATTTCGTATTCAATCAAATTCCTAGTTCCAGTACTTACAAGTCGTGTTTTGTCAATTTGAAGCTTGGTTTTTTTTATTGTTGAATACAAAACTGATAAAATGAGCCGTCATGACAAAGATAATGATGAAGAAATAGGGGTTGACAGATTAACGGACTTTAAATTTAAAAATCATTTAGTCTTGTGATTTCGTACAAATATTGTTTTTTTTTTTAATAATTATCCCCTATATAATAATAGCCTAAGTTATCTATACGTCTGTCCTCGATTTTATGAAGCGGTTGGACCTGGAATGGATAGAGGCATCCATAGTTAGCAAAATTCAAAGAGATTAATGTTTATCTTCTCCTAAACTATCTATCTGATTCTAAAATAAATTGGCATAAATAGGCTTCCTATCACAGCAAAAAATAATGTCCTGTTTAAAACGTTCTAAATCCACCCCTTCCCTCTTTTCGAGTTTTTAATGCCATTATTTCAACTCCTATTTTCTCCAGTTAAGAACAGGCGATTAAATTCATCAATTTATCCCATAATAAATAGGTAAAAATAACATTTTTCTAGCATTATGACGTCATTTCTTTAACCATCTCATTGAATCATTTCTTATTTTATATTATTTAAATTATGCCTTATTTTCATACGTTTTATCATTGACCTTAGATATTACGCAAGTAAGGCAATTTGTCGCAACGTCACGAATTACTACAATGCACTTCCCATTCATTTTCAAGTGTTTAACAGCCAATAGACAAACAATAACTGCCCTTCCATTTGAAACTAAACCCAGAATTGTCATAATTTGAGAATTTGCCCTACTACATAATTTTCTTTTCTATTTTTGTTCAATAATAGATTAGGTACATGTGTGATCATTTTAAATTGGGGCATCGATTATTTTTTGTTGCAAGATAATTCTCAGCCAATAAACAAACCATATCTTTTACCTGCCTCATAAAGTACTTTACAATTTTGGAAAAATAAATATTTTACTGATACCGTCATGTGATGGGCTATATGCTAGTACAGTATATAAAGTGTAAAATAAAAAAAGTTGTGTTCATAAAAACAAAGTAGTTTTCGATTTCCTGCGATTTTTTCTGAATAATTAAATTTACGCGCTATTCACGGAAAAACGCCCGCTGTATGTGTAAGTTGGCGGTGAAGTATACCCGTATCCCAAATGTTAATAATGATAATAATAGTGAAACAAAATCTAATAATACCCAGTTTCTCTCAGCTATGTTGGTTGTCATTTACGCAACGTCTAGAAATAGAAAGTTTATTGAAACAATCGGTTCGTTCAAGAGATACAGGACAGTAGTGTCGAGGGTGTTAAAAGACGCTATCGTGTCCAGGTCACGTGATCTGTCTATGTGATACGAAAGAGCGGTTGGACGGCTCTTACTAATTACAACCACCGCGATAACAAGATCTTCCTTCTCCAACATCCCCTGATGACCGCCCTTAAAGTAAGAGTTAGTTTCTCTCCAGGAATATCTTCTGTTTGAGAGAAACACAAGCAATGATAATATCTTATCTTTATCCTATTAAATGTATAACTCTGTGTTTTGAATAGGCGTAGCTTTATAATTACTTAAGAATTACCATTGCACAGTGGAATATAAGAGAGAAAAAGATTAAGTCCTATAAAATGAGATCAGAATCATAGAAATATATTTATCTAAGATTGGAAATTCATAATACACATTTATAGCTTATTATAAATTACTTGTATATCTACATTTATGAATATCACTAGTTGATAAAGGAGTATACATAATTGACTATAGAGTTCAGAAAAAGCATTTTTACTTTACCGACAACACTAGTGCAGTTCCGTTGTGTACGACATATATTTATGCGAATACAGTTTCTCAGCACTAGCTTTAATTAAAAATGACAAACTTTGTCAGCACCTCCTAAAAAAGCGTCAGTTTTAATTTATATATTTAAACAAAAAAAATATCATTAATTTGTTATTATGTTTTTATCTCCCAGCAATGTGTGGATATATATTCACATATACTGCTACGTATTTCCGGAACTGATTAATCAGGCTTAAAAATAAATTTTAAATCTTACTGAATAGAGAAAATCTTATTATACCCAAACATTTATTCTGTTTTATTTAATCCACATAGAACTTTATATAAAATTTTAATAAAGGTATATATATATATATATATATATATATATATATATATATATATATATTATATATATATATATATATATATACATATATATATATATACATACATACATATATATGTATATAAATATGTATATATATATATATATATATATATATATATATATATATATATATGTGTGTGTGTGTGTGTGTGTGTGTGTGTGATAGTACCATATTAATATGATTTAAGTATGTCATTGAGGCTGACTGATATACATGTGAATTTATAAAATAACAGCAGAAGCACTCGAATATACTTTATAATAATCTAAACTATCGTCGACTTGACCCGCGGTAGCTCAGACGGTAAAGGTAGTGATCTCGTAACTGAAAAATTGTGGGTTCGGGGATGGAACCGGCCTAAGATCCACCGTGTTCGTTAAAGATGACTGGGGCACGTAAAAAAGGTTCGTGGTCATCACAAAGTCATTTAAGTTCTCAAACGATACCTCTGGGGTGGCACGCCAAGCCTGGGGATCTCCTGTTTGGTTCTTGCTTCAAAACCCCGTTCGTAGCATATATTCTCTTCAGGTGGTGCAGATGAGTAACAGGTTCGCCGACTTCTTAAAGCGTCAGAATAATGTCTGTATCGCCTGCTGCATAGGAAAAAAATATCGAATTACAGACAATCGGGTGTTTTACAGCACAAAAGGCACATAAATTTGAAGCTTTCATGGAATATTTTAATTACTTTACACTTGTTGAATATATTAAAAATATTTTAATTTAATGCATAAGGTACAAATTAAAGACACATTGTTTAAAGTTTCAGTAAGTTCTAAAGATAATTACAGAAATTATGATTTTGGATTATGGAAGTGTATACTAATCTGCAGCTTTTCAGAAATCGAATTTCACAGTTTTCAATGCACGAATTAATTAGTTTAATAAACCAACTGTTTCCTCAAAATTACACATTCAACAGAAATACCTTTTTGGATTTTAGTAACAATGACTGTTTTTCTTTCTGGAAGCTTTGATTTTTTTAAATCTCTTTAAATCCTGGATAAACTATATCTATCACCTTAAATAATCTGGTTATTGCATTGTTTGAGTGCACTACTATTACTGTTTTGGTATGATATCAGCTCTACAGCAATAAGAAGAAAGAAATCTTTAAAGAAATTGAACTCCGTCACTTAAAATCCTCAATATCAGTTGGTAGCAAAAGATTACAAACTTTACGTATTAAATTTATTAAGCAAATGAATAAACATATTAAACATCATGTTTTTGTTTTAGGGTTTTTTCTCTTTATAACTAAAAATTTTAAGAACATTTATAAAATGCTAATATAAAACATATAATCTAAATGTTTTGTCTGTTTTTTTATTCTTTTAAATGTATTTGTAGTCTCCTGCACCAACCTATTACAGTCTCTTAAGAGACTCTTTAAATTTTCCTTAACCGCCTGACATGCAAAGATGAGTCGCTGGCAAATGGTTCAGTTTTCCCATCCGATCTAAGTTTCTTGTTAATAACTTCAACTAAACTACTTTATTCTTTTTTTAGAATTATTCTCTGCGTCTCACTCTGGCATCCCATTCTGTTCCAGCAAGTATTTCGGGGTTCATTCTACCCACTGCTTTTGACTATGAAGCATATGACGTTCTCTTAACTAAAATAAAATATAATTTCTACTCAGACTTGTGCTTCTCTTCAACGTGATCTGACTGCAGCATTTTCAATTAGTCCAGCTGCATAGGCTTCTCCTTGCCCAGCAAGACCGGACAAGTATATACAATTGGGGCTTAATATTTTCTGACCAGCGGGTTAATTTTCACCGTGGTTGCATATGTACACACACACACACACACACATATATATATATATATATATATATATATATATATATATATATATATCTATATATATATATATATATATATATATATATATATATATATATATATATATATATATTCTGATGTCCTTCAATCAAGGTAATTTTTGATATGTGAATGCTTCTTTGTATTTTTATGTTCGTTTTTCTGTCCATCCGTATGTGGACACAATAACTTGAACGATTAGTTGAATTGATGAATATAATTTTTGTATTTTTCAACGTAATAATTCTTAAGCATAGCCATTAAAACTTCTAGAATGACAAAGGAATTCTTGTGCATTAAAGTACATACAAAATTGAAAGCTTAGAAAATAAATCTCATCGAGATGAATGATAAACAATGAAACAGTTTAGATTTTATTAACAAGAAATATTTGTTCTTCAATCAAAATAATTTGGTTCAATAATTGTTTGTCTGTATTCATTCCCGTTATCTGTCCACCCGTGTAAACACGATAATTTAAAATCTTGATCGATTAAATTTAGTTATTTTTTGGCTGAAGGATAGATCAACGTTATTCTTGCAAATAACCGTAGGATAATTCACAAATATATTCATAATTTTTTTTTTTTGAATAGTGAAACAATTCATGAATTTTTTAGGCATTAAAATACGTAAAAACTCGAAAGCTGTAGTGAAGAAATATGTTAATGATAAATAATGGAACCTTTTAGATTTTATTAGGAATTTCGAAAAGCTGAAGTATGATTTAAAACTCCCAATGTTTATATTAACACTAGATTTACGGACCAAGCCAGTTTGACTCATTAAACATTTGATGACTATATAACTTTAATATCACTTTTCAAAAACATACGTTGATTTTAAGTTAAGTAATAAAATATATGTAAACTTTCATTTCTCTTCCCCGCATACCCCTTCATTTCGCATTATCAAATGTGGTACACCTATTTTCACGGTTGTGAGCCAGTTTGACTCATAGAATGTATATAAAAATAAATGAATATAGTGATAAATATAGTATAAAGTAAATATAGAGAAGAAGTCGAGAACACTTTCATTCCAATGACAGAAATTCATGCTGCTGAAGCACGGAAGAATTGTCAAGTTCAACAATCATGCTAAAGAAACAGATGTAGAAATCATTGTGCTAAATGTTTTCAAAAGCAAATTTTATATGTAAAAATGTTTTCCATGATTTTTTTATAATAAACATTTCATTTAAATTAATTTGGAACTATTTTCTTTGCAAAAAAATTCAATTCTCTTGTATGAGTCAAATTGGCTCACTTCAGTAAAAAAAGGTATCTGTTCAACATCCGTAAATCTAGTGTTAATGAATGTTGCAAAAATCTGTTATAAAAAATCTTATCTTAAACTGACGTAAATTCCAGATATATTGAAGGAAAATTTTAGATATCAAAAAGGATTTAGAGATTGCAAAATAAAGAATATAGTAACTGTAGTATTTACACAGATATAAATTAAAAAATTAAATATAGTATAAAGCCTCAAAAACAGATCTAAAAATGCTACGGAAAATGTTCATAAATAATACAATTACTTATTAAGTTGTAAGACTGAAATGATCAAATATTTAAACACCTTGTCTTCTAAATTCAGTTCAAAACGCTTATCACTTTCAACAGTACATAATTTTCCCATTCATTTAAAATTCTCGTTTTAACAAAGATAATACATTTATATTTTATCTTGAGGTCTTTTTGTTACATAAAGAACTGCAAAATCTTCTAACACTGTTCATATGTACGAATAATGAAACATTGATTAAGAAATGGACGCGAAGTGTAACTTACTAAACTGAAAGAAAACCAAAATCAATTCACCTCCACCAAATTAACGTTAGTCAATAAAAGACGGACTTTGCAAAAATGTTTCTAACAATCCTTCGATCACAAGTTATTACATTACCCATAATGTATTGCCAGAACAATTTCCGAATATAAATCGGAAATCAAAATGCAACTTCAAAGTTCGTATTTCACGATTAATGGCCCACACTCAGGCAAATATGAATTTTTTTATAATAAACATTTCATTTAAATCAATTCACCTCAACCAGATTAACGTTAGTCAATAAAAGACGGACTTTGCAAAAATGTTTCTAACAATCCTTCGATCACAAGTTATTAAACCCCCCATAATTTATTGCCAGAACAATTTCCGAAAATGAATCGGAAATCAAAATGCAACTTCAAATTTCGTAGTTCACGATTAATGGCCCACACTCAGTCAAATATGAATTTTTTGATAATAAATATTTTATTTAAATTAATTTAGAGCTATTTTCTTCGCAAAAAACTTTCATTTTCTTATATGAGTCAAATTGGCTCATTTCAGTAAAAATAGGTATATGATCAGCATCCGTAAATCTAGTGTTAACAATACATCAATATGCAGTCCGATCCAGCAATAGTAAAAATTCAAACATGATGCAAATAAATGCAACAAAGATTCTCTACATACAAACGACCAGAATGAGAAGGGATAAAATAAAAAGGTGATACCGTAACAACATCAAAAGAAAACAGAAAAAAAGAACGAAACAAATTCTCCTAATATGTTTGATAGGAGGTAAAAATAGGTATATGATCAGCATCCGTAAATCTAATGTTAACAATACATCAATATGCAGTCCGATCCAGCAATAGTAAAAATTCAAACACGATGCAAATAAATGCAACAAAGATTCTCTACATACAAACGACCAGAAGAAGAAGGGATAAAATAAAAAGGTGATACCGTAACAACATCAAAAGAAAACAGAAAAAAAAAGAACGAAAAAAAAATTCTCCGAATATGTTTGATAGGAGGAAGAAACCACAAAAGAAGTGTTGTCGAGTGATGTCCGAGACGATATTTTCTTGGGGATTTTCGTAAAACCATTCGAGCATCCACTGGATTTTTTGTGCAACGCTCCGCGACCCGGAAAAAGGAAACACATTTGCGGAAGTGATGGGTGGTGTTCCATTGAACGGAAGGGATTCTCAGTTTCCGGAGTTGCCATGACGACGACGCGTTCCTGATTCTTCCCGCTCTCTACCCGTATTTGAATTAAATAAAACGAAATTCTACATTATGCTAGAGTCATGTTTATTTTTAAAAAATCGAACAATGCACGTCAGTTTATTTTTTCGCTCTCTTATACAGAGAGGAATTTAGTATCGGAAAAAGAATGTTACAGAATATAGATAGGCGAATTATTCTATTTATCATTAAATTAATCTGAGGAATTTATATACATGTTTATATGTATGTATGCATATATGTGTATATTATGTATATATATATATATATATATATATATATAAATATATATATATATATATATATATATATATATATATATATATATATATATATATATATATATATATATATACATATACATATATATATATATATATATATACATATTTATATATGAGTGTGTGTGTATATATATCCCCTATATAATAATAGCCTATGTTATCTATCCATTTGTCCTCGAATTTATGAAGCAGTTGTACTTGGAATGGATAGAGGCATTCATATTGAATACTTGATGAGTTAGGGTTAAAAACGTTCGAAATCCATCTCATCCCACCTTTTCTAGCATTTATTGCCATTATTTCAAGCCCTATTTTCCCCAGTTAAGAGTAGGTGATTAAATTTAAAAATTTGTCACATTAAATAGGTAAAAATAACATTTTTTCTAGTATTAAGACTTCATTCCTTTAACCCTCTTATTTAATCATTTCTTATTTTAAAATACTTAAATATCATCTGCATCATTTTCATACGTTTTATAACTGAATTTAGATATTAAGTAAATAATTTTCTTTTCTATTTGTTAAATAATATATTTGGTACAATTGTCATAATTTTAAATTGTATCATCGATTATTTTTTGTTGGTATGAAAATTTTATCACCGGTATTAACAACAAATTCTATCTACCTCCAGGATGTAGTGGAAATGATAGATTCATTCCTTAACTACCATTAACTACCGTGGAAAAAAATTGGGAAGAACTTAACGATAATTTTGACGTAGCTAAAACAACTTTGAATTATCTTTCTGAATTAATTTAACGTGATTCTAAACTGCATTCACAAAATCGGGATACTTTAGAGGAGTAAGAAGATAAACAAATTATTGGGCGTGTAGCAGAGAATTCTCAGCCAAAAAACAAACCATTCTTTTTACCAGCATCATAAAATACTTTTAAAATTCTGGAGAATTAAAAATTTGGCTTATCCCGTCATATGACAGGCTATATGCTAGTATATGTATACATATATATACATATATATATATATATATATACATATATACATATATATATATACATATATATACATACATATATATATACATATATATATATATATATACATATATATATATATATATACATATATATATATACATATATATATATATATATATATATATATATATATATATATATATATATATATATATATATATATAATATACATATATATTATATATATATATATATATATATATATATATACGTATATATATATATAAATGTCTATGTACAAAAAAATTCTCAAAAAATTTAAAAAAAAATTAGTTTTGTAAATGACAGCCTGTGTTGTTTTGTTAAATTGTAAGTCTGCATGTGAAAATGTCTCAAACCTTCTCCAACTAAAATGATATTAAAATCTTCTCCCACCAATAAAATATCAAAATGTTTCATACCAAATTATGTCAAAATCTTTTCCCATAAAAATTTAAAAACTTATACAAAAATTTATCAAATTTTGTTAGGTGATAAAGAATTTATAGATGATTTTCTCCTTAAAGTAAAGAAATAGTAAAGAACTGCGAAGTCGTAATTAATTCCACTCTAATTGAGGAAAGCAAAGAAAATGGTTTTTGGAGTAGTAGATAAAAGATCCCAAAATGTTGACTGACATGTGAACCTGCAAATAACTCTTAGTTAAACTTTTGATTATTTTAGATGCTTCTGTAATGTCTTGCCTTAAAATGTAATCAAACCCATATCGCACATAGTCTATCACATACATCATTCTCATTAATATAAGTAATATAAATAAATCAAGAAGTGAAATGCTTGGGATCTAAGTCTGACCTCGTGACATCTTTTGCAATGGAGAGACAACCTATAAAAATTAATTGAATGGAATCGTCGTGTGTGGGATTCTCGGGCGGGATTCTGATCCCAGTTCCAGATTAGAATCATGTCGCCGTTCATGACAGTAAATAAGATTGTTCCTTTGTGGAATTATTGAGTCCCTAAAGGACAAATTTAAAAGTTTATGAAACGGTCTGGAATGCCCAATTTGTAGGGGGTAAGGTTTTCCCCATGTTTACGGTTTAAAGACGGGGAAAGGACAACCAATGAATATGTACAGCTCTGCTGATTAGAGCAAGAGAAATAGACCAATGAGTGCATTTATCCTTGGGAGTTTATTGTCTGCGCATCATCACAACTTCACCCAGCATCTTCTCTTGTTGTATCTGGCGAGTCTTCTCCATGATGTTAACAAAACATTGACGACAATATGGTACAAGCTGTCGATTTCAACAATCGCGTTGACTGGCTTTTGTCTTTTCACAGAGGAATTTTGAAGGAAAAGAAAAAAACAAAGACAACAACTACCCATCACCATGTTTCTCTCCAGGGTGAAGCCCCCTGGCTCTACCGTCAGTGCCTGCAGCAGATGAGTCTCCGAGTGAGCCTAAAACTTTTACGAGTGAGATCCTCTCCTCCGCCGCCAACACAAGACTCTTCGCCTCTCTCAAAAAGCAATGTTGATTCATGTTTATTACTGTATAAGGTTCTGTAATTAACCTTATTAATTAGCACTGACACGTTTAAGTACATACATATACTGTTGTAAATTTTGTCTTAAACGTGTAAAGTATAAATACTGTTTACATGTTTAAAACATTCGTGTGCCCGCATACACGAAAATTGCTAGGGGCAAATCTTACTTCGCGGTTTTTCAGCTATCGAGGAAGGTTCTGGTCCCCATTAACCGTGAAAAACGAGGGATCGCTGTACACTAAAATACAATTTAACTAAAATGAAAAAAAAATGTATTTTTGGTTCATAAAATGAAGTTATTAGAACAAACAGCATGATAACTTGAGCTAAATCAGTGAAGTTTAATTGAATAATGCATGAATAATGTATGATTGGGGATCTTTATAAAAGATAAATTAAAAACTGGGGAAATTTATTTCATTGATGAAAGGATAAATTAAGGTAGTTCTTACACCAAAGCTGTTGATCAGTAACAGTTTTAGGTCAAAATTATTAATTTAAAGGTAACATAATTATACTAGCATATAGCCCGTCATATGACGAGATCAGTAAAATTTTTAATTTTCCAGAATTGTAAATTACCCTATGAGGCTGGTAAAAAATGGTTTGCTTTTTCGCTGAGAATTATCTGGTACACCTCTCAATAATTTGTTTATCTTCATATTCTTCTAAAGTCTCCCTATACTGTGAATGCAGTTTAGAAACACGTTGAATTCATTTAGAAATATAATTCAAAGTTTTTCTTAGCTACATCAAAATTATCGTTAAGTTCGTTTTGTCACAGTAATTAATGGAAGTAAAGGTATGAAACTATCATTTCCACTACACCCTGGAGGTACATATAATTTGTTGTTAATACCGGTGATAAAATTTTCATTGAAACAAAAACTAATCGATGATTAAATTTAAAACTATCACATATGTACCTAATCTATTATTTAAGCCAAATATAAAAGAAAATTATTTATGTAATATCTAAATCCAGTGATAAAACGTATGAAAATACTGCAGACGATATTTAAGTAATTTAAAATATGAAATTTTAAATGAGATGGTTAAAATAAGGCGATGATGGTAAAATCGATCGAATATTCGAATTTTCGATTTTAGTGAATAGTGAAAGAATATATCATTATGAATACGGAGCAAAAATAATTTTTTTCAATCCCATCATTTTATCATTACATATGGGTATAGCAATAATAACTTCAAATACTGTTTACTCAGAAGTAGAATTTTCATGTGTTACAAATGTTTGAAGTACTCCAGGCACATTGAAAATAGATAATTGTCCCTGAAATTCCTGTATTATTTACGTTAGAGTTTATAAAATAAGGTCTAGTTGAAACGGATATGTTATGAAGCATATAATATGATAATTATGCATTTTAATTAACCGCTACAGCTGTTTATTCTGCAAAATATGGGCATTATCATCATAATTATTTTTTTCTCTCTATATTTTCTATGAATGTTTATGGAAACAACTAGTTGTTAAAACAACTTTTTATAACTTTTTACAACTTTTAAGTCTATAAGTTATACTTAAAATTTTTTTATAATATTTTATGCAAAAGTGATGCCCTGGAGCTTTTCAATTAAGCTAATTATGAAACAATTAATAATTAATAACTCCAAAACTAATTAATATTTTGCCTTGAAACTTTTTAAATATTTATAAATCAATAGTACTAATAACATAGTCAATCTTCGAGAAAATTCATTTAAAAGAGAAAAAGGTTTCCTCTAAACATCCACTGTCACCTTAATGGTGTCATAATGCTAGACAAAATTATTTTACTTATTATAAATTATATTACTTATTATTTACTTATTATAATTACTTATTTATTGTGACATATTGATAAATTTAATAACCTGCTCTTAGTAAATAAGTCTTGAAAATAAGGTTTGAAATAATGGCAGAAAAAAGGGGATGTGGTGGATTTCGAAAGTTGCTAACACTAACTGATCCAGAATCCAATATAGATACCTCTATCCATTCCAGGTACAACCGCTTCATAAATTAGTGGCCAATCGGACAGATAACTTAAGCTATTATTATATATATTGGATTGAGGCGACAGTGGACCTTTAGAGCAAACCTTTTTTTTTAAATGAATTTTCTTTAAAATTGACTATGTTATTAGAACTATTGATATATAAAATTTTTTTTAATTTGAAGGCAAAATATTAATTAGTTTTGGAGTAATTAACTATTAATTGTTTCATAATTAGCTTAATTGAAAATGCTCCAGGTGCATCAATTTTGCATAAAATATTATAAAAAATTAAGTATACCTTATAGACTTTACAAAATAATGTAGTTGTTTTCATAAACATTTATAGAAAATACAAAGAGAAAAAAAATAATTATGATTATGATACCCATATTTTGCAGAATAAACAGCTGTAGCGGTTAATTAAAATGTATAATTAACATATTATGCGCTTCAAAACATACCCGTTTCAACTAAACTTTATTTTATAAACTCTAACGTCAATAATACTGGAATTTCAGAGACAATGATCTATTTTCTATCAGACGATATTTCTTTTAATTAGCTCTCTGAAGGCTAATATAATAGCAGTGGTGAATGCATGGTATGTGACTTGGGCCTATTAAAGTTCAAAACGTCTTAAAAATAAAAAATACACTTTATTTCTTCTCATACCTACTACGCACTTACAAACAGCAGCAATTAAAAAAAGAGGGAGAGCAAGCACGTGTTTCGTGCTTATATCCACATTTGCTTTTTACACATTTGCATAAATGTTGGAAACTTGTGATAAGTCAGATTGCGAACGGGCTTATTCAGCTCGCAGTGTTCGCAATCCGATTACACTCTTAATCAACGGTTTATGCACGTGCATTCGGATGGAAAGAATATAACCCTTAAATAAGGTGAGCATACTATTTTGCTGACATTTGCCCCCCTTTCTTTTCATCCTCATGCGCGTACACAAAAGTTACAAAAAAAATCAACCTTTCCTTTGGGAACACAAGTACATTGCTACCAGCACTCTCTAATCAACATTTTATACCAAAGGAATGAAATACTTTGAATAACAGGAGTAAACATTTCATATCAACTTAACTAAAATAACAAATGTACAGCATGTTTTGCACTATAGAATAAACTCTCTGCTAATAGCTTACAAACTTTGTACAAACTTTGTACTTTGTAACTTACAAACTTTGTACTACTGCCTTAATATTTATAACAAAGGTGAAAACATTTACATCAATTTACAGTAGCATAAAAAAACACACATTATTTTTTCAGGTTTACATGTAATGTACATTTAACAACTCAAAAAAAGACTTTACTTACAACATTACTTTTATACTGAAGTTATATTTAGAAAAAACAAAAACATTTTAGTTCAACTTGAACCATCTCACATGACCTTATTTAAAAAAATAATACTTTTGAGTTTCAATTCTTAAAGAAAATGTCCATATTACATATTAGTGAATGTCTGATCTTTGAATTTTTGTAACTCAAGTTTAGTTAGGGGCTTCGTGAAAACATCAGCTAAATTAAATTTACTTTGTACATACTTTAAACTAAACATCTTTTTATATACAAGATCTCTTACGAAAAATAATTTCACGTCTATATGCTTTGTTCTGTGGTTTTCGATAGGAGATTTTACAAAGTCAATACTAGCTTGATTATCAACCATTAATACATTATCTGCTATATCTTGGGTGATCAGCTTTGATTCTTTACATTCACTTAGAATTCTACTAATCCAGACTAATTCCTTAGCTGCCTCGGTTAAAGCCACAAATTCTGCCTCCATTGTGGAGAGTGCAATCGCTTTTTGTTTAAAACTCCTCCATTCGATAGGGACTTTACCTAAAAAAATTATCTGCCCTCCCATGGAAGTACGATCATCTTTATTGTTCGCGTAGTCAGCGTCTGAATAGGCTATCAATTTTAATTCTTTAGGATTTGAAATATTTAATTTAAGGGATTGTGTATGCTTTACATAACCTAGCAATTTTAGCAATCCTTGCCAATGAACCATGCCTGGTTCTTGCTGGAATTGAGAAAATATATTTGTAGCATAGGCTATGTCCGGCCTAGTTCTGCTTGCTAAAAATGCAAGACAACCTATAAGATTTCTATATGGAATATTTTCCATCTCTGCCTTTTCAACTTGCGTTTTTGGGCATTGTTTCTTACTATACACAGTTCCTTTTGTTACGGGAAGTGATGTTATTGGGTAATGGAATTCTTCATATATTTTGCACATCCTTTCAATGTAATCATATTGATCTATAAAGATTCCTCCATCATTTTCTACAAAATTTACCCCTAACAATCGTATCGTTTTCCCTAGAACCTTCAAATCAAAATACCTTTTTAGTAATTTAACAGCTTTATTTGCATCTGCTTCGCTTCTACCAAAAATCACAATGTCATCTACGTACAGTAAAAGTACAACGTTTCTACCAAATTTGTACGCGCAATTACACCACGAAAACTTTTCAAAACCTAATTCTTTTAATTTACAATTAATTTCAAAGAACCACTCCCTTCCAGATTGATGTAGACCATATATTGCCTTATTCAGCTTACATACATATTTTTCATCTGTTTCGAAACCGGGAGGCTGTCTCATTAGGATGTACTCTTTTAATGGAGCGTACAAATATGCACACTGGACATCGCATTGCAGATTAAACCATTTGTTATGACCAACTAACAGTGTAAAGAAAAATCTAATGATACTAAAATTAATGACAGGACTGAATACCTCGTCATAGGTTTCTCCCCTTTTTTGACGATTACCTTGTGCTACCAGTCTCGCCTTGTATCTTTCTATTTTCCCTTGCGCGTTCCTTTTTATGTTAAAAACCCATCTGGAACCTAGAATTTTAGCATTATCGGGTTTAGGTATTAAATCCCATACTTTTCTTTGCTTCATCATTTCTAGTTCCTTCTGCATTGCTTTTATCCATTCCTTTCTTTGTGGTGTTTTCACGGCATGTAGATAACAAGATGGAATTTTCCCCTCTAGTCATTCAGAATCATGATCTGTAAAGGGGTTGAAGTCTCGACATGAAATACTGGCTTCTGGTGTTTGGTCCCCACTTACGACGCCACTAAATTTATTCTGTCGTGAAAAATCAAATAGTTCACTCTGAAACTTTATATTATTTTTCTTGCAATACTGTTTTATTTCCCCCAGCGATCTCAATCTGGTTTTCATGTTTTCCACTGTATAGTAAATATCATTTGCACCCTTTTCGCGGGGTACCTTCCTTATCCACTTTACTACTCTTTCTTCCCCTTCAGGTTTCGGTGTTTCGTCGTAGTATCCGTCAGGTTCCAATACTACCCCCTCTGGGTCTGAATCGAGTTCGGGTGATGTGTCTGGACAGTCTTGATATTCATCTTCAGAATCTGTTTCCGGTAGTACTACTTCGAGTAATTTTGAAGGTTTGGAGGTCCAGGTCACTTTCCTTAAATATTTCAGGCTGAGGTTTTTCTTTTTCGGGAAATTTGTTTTCAAACCTAACATTTATTGTTTCTATTATTTTTCGCGTTTCTGGGTTCCAAATGCGATATCCTTTCGTTCGAAGTGCGTAACCCACTAAAATTCCTGGTTTTGCTCTCGGGTCAAATTTCTTCCTTAAGTTTTTGGGGATACCTATGTAGGCTTGGATACCGAAAGGTTTCATATGATTTAGAGATGGTTGTTTCCCCCCATATAGTTCGAAAGGGGTCTTATTTTGCTTATGACATACTCGGTTCCAGCTATAGACAAAGTGTAGTAATGCTTCAGACCAAAATCCTGCGTTTAACCCACTATCACGTAACAACACTTTAACGCCATCCATAGCGGTATAATTAAATCTTTCCGCGATTCCATTCTGTTCTGGGGTATATACATTCGTTAGTTCATGTTTAATCCCGAGATTATCGCAATACTGCTTGAATTCGTTATTTACGTATTCTAGACCATTATCCGAACGAACATTTTTTTATTTTACTATCTAAGAATCTTTCTGCACGTTTTTGAAATTTAACAAAAGTCTCTAATACTTCTGATTTAGATTTTAAAGGAAAACAGAATACTTTTCGTGAGAAATCATCAATTATAGTCATAAAATATCTATGCCCATGGATAGATGTAGTCGGCAACGGACCACACAAATCAGTGTGTACCAATTCAAGCGGTTTTCGGGTAAAAGTTCTGTTAATGGGTTTAAAGCTAACACGCTTAAATTTGGTTTCCTTACAGGCCCTACAATCACGAACTGAGCCTTTAAGCTCGGGTAAACCGTGTACACATTTAATTTTACTTGTTCTTACTATTGCATCCACGTTTATGTGGGCAAGTCTTGCGTGCCATTCGGCTAAACTTTCATTGGCAAACTTTATGCTTTTTACTCGTTTCCCCTTTTTAGTTTTGATACATGATTTAAGATTAGGTTTTACATTTAAATTACACATTTCATTCACATTATGTATATTATTACTTTGAGGATCATTATAGTCATCACATTTCTCAGGAAATAAATAATAAAGTCCATTATGCAATTTGGCAGAACATAACAACTTCCCATTTTTCCTAAAAATGTCTATTTTTCCAGTACTACCTACAAATTTAGCACCCTTTTGGTCAATACAAGGTCCTGAGATTAAATTCCTACGTAACTTAGGTGTATACATTACATTTCTGAGTGATAATTCAACATGACCAAAAATTAATTTTACAGTACCTTTTCCTTTGATGGCTGTGGTCTGACCATCCACTGCTCCAGTCAAAACCTGGTTGTTAAGGGTGACGAAATCGTCCAGGAACATCTCCCTTGAATTGCAAAAATGAGAAGTTGCCGCTGTATCAAAAATCCAAGGTTGTTGTTTCATCTCAGTTGTCAATACCTCCATTAAAAAACTCTCCCCACTTCGTGACCTTGAAGCAGAATTACCTCGCTCTTTCTCTGGCCTTTCTGTCCTGGGTTGTCTCCCCTTTTCCTTCCTTCGCAACGGACAGTCTCTTTGGAAATGTCCTTTTCTCTTGCAATGGAAACACACGAGATTGCTCTTGTATCCTTGCTTTCCTGTGGTTGCCGCGTATGTAGTAGTTGGCCGGTCAGCTTGCCTTTGTTGGAGTCTTCCCTCCTCTCGAATCAACTCATCCAATACGTTTCCAAATTTAAAGTTCTTTTCCTCCCAGCGGTAGATGTTTTGTACCACATTCTCCATTTCATCAGGTAGAAAACGCAAAATTTGAAAACATTTATCTTGTTCGTCTATGGGGTGTCCGCATTCTTGAAGTTGTTCTGCAATTCTTTCAAGTTTGCTTCCATAGATGGCTATTTTTTCATGTGGTTCTGGACGAAGATTATAAAATTCATTTTTGAGTGCCATTGTCCTTGCTCTCGAATCGGGCTGAAAGTAGTCTTTTAATTTCTTCCATGCTAGCACTGGGTCTTCTACATTTTCTATTATCGGGCGTAGACCGTTGCTAACGTTCATAAAAATCGTAGCGAACGCCTTATTTTTTCTTATTTTAAAGTCATTTACCAACTTTAAATCTTTTACGTCCGGTTCAACCTCCTTTTCCGTAACAATCTCCCACAAGTTCCGTTCAAGAAGTATCACTTTAATTTCTTTACTCCACTGCGGGAAATTCGAATCTTCTAAAGGTCGTATCCTAAAGTTGGCCTCCCCGGCGTCATTCATGCTTAGAATCCGGTATACTTAAATTTTCTTCTCGGGAAAACTTCTAGTAAAAAGTTAGACTTTCAGTTAAATAAGCTTCGTCGACCTCTATACTCCAGCGTTCAGTCACATACTGCAATTCATTGAGCCTGGGCCCATAACCTTATTTGTCAGACGATATTTCTTTTAATTAGCTCTCTGAAGGCTAATATAATAGCAGTGGTGAATGCATGGTATGTGACTTGGGCCTATTAAAGTTCAAAACGTCTTAAAAATAAAAAATACACTTTATTTCTTCTCATACCTACTACGCACTTACAAACAGCAGCAATTAAAAAAAAAGAGAGAGAGCAAGCACGTGCTTTCGTGCTTATATCCACATTTGCTTTTTACACATTTGCATAAATGCTGGAAACTTGTGATAAGTCAGATTGCGAACGGGCTTATTCAGCTCGCAGTGTTCGCAATCCGATTACACTCTTAATCAACGGTTTATGCACGTGCATTCGGATGGAAAGAATATAACCCTTAAATAAGGTGAGCATACTATTTTGCTGATATTTTCAATGCATCTGGATTACTTTAAACATTTGAAATACATGAAAATTTTACTTCTAAGAAAACAGCATTTGAAAGCAGCAAGTTTTTATTGCTCTACCCATAAGTAATAATAAGTTTGTTAAACCCATAAGTAAGGATAAAATGATGGGAATGAAAAAAATTCTTTTTGCTCCGTATTCCTAATGATATATTCTTTCCCTATTCACTAAAATCGAAAATTCGAATTTTCGGTAGATTTTAGGCAGTTTGAATGTCCACCATCGCCTTAATAGATAGGGAGGTTTCAACTTCCACTGCTATATTAGGGAGATAGTGAGTTTATTAGACTCGCTTCAATAGCTTACAACACTTGATCTAAACAAATAACATATAAACAATAACCCGATTCAGAAGAAATAAATAACTTAGTACTGTAACTCTTGTCCTTCTTAGTCTCATGAAAATGTCATATTGTGTTATTTTAGTGTATCATGAATATCAAGCAAAAATATTAAGTTATGTAATGCAGATGTACAACCCACGTTTCAATTGACATCATCCTTATGTGGGAGTATACGAAAGCGGAGAATAACTCTCTCAAATTTTTCGTTCATCTTAGAAAATTTCCCAAGTAATCTTAAACTTAAGCTCTTAAAACAAAATGAATAATTTATATATCCTAGCATAATCTGGAACGCTTAATGATGTTTTTATGTAAAACGCAACCAGTGTCGTACTGGAAAAAAAAGGGAACATTTTGTTACGCGAATTTTTCCTTAAATATTTTATGCGCACTAGCGTAATTTGCAGGAAAACGCTTTTAAAAGAGGGAAAATTCCGCCGCCTGTCTGTTTATAAAACCTGAATAGGGCGTTACGTTACAAGACATGTTGTACAATTTACCTTACAGAGTGTTTTAACTATAGAAAAAGATTAGTCTCTTACAACGTTATTTGGTTTGTAAAAATATTGCATAAAGAGGCATTTTAAGAGAGTTTTATCGGTAATTTTTATACAAGAGTATCAACCTAAAAACAGACGCATTTTTAGTCTTTGATATTTAAGAGTTTGTTATCTTTAGTTTTTGGGATTTATTCTCTATATTACAGAATAATTATTAAGCACTCTATATTTAATATGTTCATATACAACATAAATACTTATGCTTATTTTATTAAAAGAATCGTGTTTTTCCATTATATAGCTGCTTCTGGTACGTTATGGATCTCTACTGTTTACATTTTTGCATACAAAGGTTGGTTTGTTTTGGAGTGCTACGGTCTACTTTTTGCAACACGAGGGCTAATAACACCGAGACCTACAGATTAAAGCTGATTCCGAACGGCTAAGAACATCCCTGCTACTGTGGGATTCGAACCCACACCCTAACCAATCAGCCAAAAATGCTCCGCATTTTTGCACATAACAAGCGGAGCGCGGTAGCACTTCGCCACACTCAAACGGTTAATTAAAACTATAAACATTTAAAAAATTAACAAAACTTTTCAAAATTAAAAAAAAATTGGGAATTTTATTTATTTATTTATTTATTTGTTATTTGATTCACTTATACTACTCCAACCTATATGTACAAACTTTTGTAAATCTAAGTAGATAATTTACAAAACACATTGCGATGTCCACTGTCTTCTTAAACAAATAAATGCTTAAAAGACTTTTACACAGATCTTCAATAAAGAAAAACTATTTACGTAAACTGTATGGAAGAAGGTTAGTTTGGAATAGAGCCATAAAAATATTGTTTCTTATTTATAATCAGAACATTTCTGTTTCCAATTAATTAGAAATCCTCTACTAATACATCAAGACAGATATAAGAGTTTTTTCTTGTCTGTTTTTCATCCATGTTTCTTGATTACAGAACACGAGTAAAGTGTTTTATATAAGAAAGAAAAAAATCGAATTCAGTCAACTACTTTCAGTTCTGTAAAAAGGAATTTAAAATAGAAATATAAAAGATTAAATGTGCTTCTTGCCAAAATATTCTAATAACTTGGAATATTCATTTTACTGAATTTTATGTATATACTTTTGTAGCTATGAGAATCTTCGTGTCTGGATAAACTATTTATGTTAATTTATCATGGAATAACTTGACTGTGAGACTTTTTGGAAAATTTCTCAAAAGTGCATGAAGACAAATTTTGAAAACATTATCTCAAATACATGAAATTCTTCTATTTTCAGACAGTTACATTTAAAGGACCATAAAAAAATGAAGAATAAAAGGGTCGAAGTCTTTTTTATTCTATCGTGTATGTTTTTTTTTCTTAGAATCAATTGGTGTATTCCCTATTTAAAGCGTTCATATTCTGTTACCTCGCTCAGTCCTTTTGGGTTTGGTTTGGTTTGGTTTTCGAGTACTACGGTCTACTATTTTGCTCTACTATTCGTCTACTATTGAGCTAATGAGACCCCTGGCAAAGTCTGATTTTTCAGGCACTGAGGAACGATCGTAAAGATAATGAAGCTTACTAGTACCTGCAAAAAGCTATCTGGGTTCCATTTATTTATTTATTTATTTATTACTAAAACTGTTTTTGTATTTATTGCTTGCTATAAACAAACATAAAGTTTTTAGAGTCTCACATAATTGAAATTTAGTTAACTCATCGTAAAAAAGTGTCAAATAATATCAAATTCTGTGAACTATTTTCATATAAATTAATCCATAAACACCTTCGTAAAAATGTGAAATGAATACCATAAATAATCAATAAGATAAGACTTAAACATCTACACTTTTGAACTGTATAATATCAAATTCTGGGAACTATTTTCATGTAAATAAAAAACCATAAACACCTTCGTAAAATTAGGAAATGAATACCCTAAATAATCAATAAGATAATACTTAAACATCTATATTTTTCAACTACATAATATCAAATTCTGTGAACTATTTTCATGTAAATAAAAATCCATAAACATTTTCGCAAATTATGAAATGAATACCATAAATAATCAATAAGATAAGACTTAAACATCTACACTTTTCAATTACACATATTAAACATTTTACTACCAAAACAAGCTGTCTTATATATCCCTAAACGGTTACACTAATAAATCATAAGATATATTTTGTGTTTAGCTGTGAAATCCGCAGTCATTAGCCGGTTACTAATTTTCCTTTTTTTGTCTGTTTTTTCTTTAATTTGTGACACATCCTTTAAATATGCAAAGTACTAAAATTTATGAAGGAAAAATTAAATAATAAATATTTAGTATAAAACAGGTAATAAATATTATATTTATTTATTTTATGAAACAACAAAGGAAATAATCTTTATTATTTAATAAAGGATTTTAAAAATATAATATAGTCTCAATATTTATAATTAAGAATATTTTAAGATTTTTTAAAAGATACACCTTGTACTACGGGGAAACTTGGATTTCAGAAAAATGATAAAATACTTTAAAGTTCTGTACAAGTGTATGGTGCTACTTACACTTATCAGTGTATAATAAGAGCTCATAATAGGCAAGCTATTACAATTGTGCTAGGGTTACAATGTAAACAATTTCTTCGCTTAAATTTATGGCATTTCAATTTTTCAAAACTATAAAGGGAATACTTTTACAGGTTTAATGCCACAGAAAACATTTTTGGATATTAAGAAAGAAGTAGGGATATAGGACAAACACTTAAAACTTGTCGAATTCAGCTAAATTATCTACCTTAAGGACGAAAGATTGAAGCAGACAAAACACACAGCAGTTATCCAAGAATAGAAGTAGATCTGTCTACATATGAAGCAGTCCTGTTTACATTCAAAATAGGTCCCTTTATTTCAAAAACAGACCCTTCAACATCAAATCTGACATGGTTTCCTGTCAGGTTTATCCAATGACAAAAAAATATGCCATACAACTGGTAAAGAGATAATCATCCGCACACGGAAGCCAATAGTAAATATCATTTTGGCAAATTCAACTGTAAAACAAGGATTTACAAACTGTTGCCAAAAACTACGACGATAAAAATTTCTGACAATTAAAAATTAAATCATCCAAGAAAAACAAATCAGGATAAATGAAGCTGAGGAATCATGATCCTGCATACAGTGTTATTAAACCTACTCAAAATCTAGCCATCAAAATCATAGATTCAGTGTCTTTAATATTTAAAATGTGTTTCAAATCATCATGCTAAGTATATATGTATTGTGACGTCGCTACACCCCATTAGCTCCACAAAGGGGTTTTGTTAAGGCCCAGGGAAGGGCGACACTCTGTCTGGATTTTTGACACTACACTACAAAGGGTTGTCGCTTCGACCACGCCTTGAGATGTCCGAGGTGAATCGGAGAGACAAACGGGACAACGAAATATCAGACAATGAGGCGCCACCGAGAGAGCCAATCAGAGTCTACCAGAACAGCGACGAGGAGAGAAAAATCCAATGGGAAGAGGTGAAAGGTGACGTCAGGCGGGGCAAGTTTTTCGCCCCAGAAAAAAAGAGAAAAAAGAGTTTCCAGAAAAAAGAAGACTGAGAGTCGATTTGCGGCGGTTGGTTTTATTGGAGAGCTTTTATCCAGCCTTTTTGTGGGACTCAAGGAAACCCAGTTGTACCTCTGTACAACAGTATCTGTCAGCACCTGTCAGCAGATTGTTTTTTTAGGTTCATCTTGAACCTGAGACTTTTAGGCCCGGACCAGCTCGACTGAGCTCTGTGATTTCCATTTGGAAAGTTTGTACATAATCCATATTAATCAAGAGTAAACGTTGTTGTTGTTTTTAAGCTGTACGTCGTGTCATAACCACTTCGACATCCACACGGTACCTCGAGGATTCCGTGACGTTACAGTGTGGACGTAGGATGACGTCTATAGTGGGAAAAGAAAACCTACAATGCAGGGTATGGTTTATTCGAATAACCTATTTAAATAAGTGACTATGAAACTTAAATATTATAGGCATTTTTCAGTAAAAATTCGAAATTAATAGCATAATAATAAGATAAAGATAATATATTTCTCTTTATTCTACAACACATGATAAGTATTAAAATGCACTATCTAGGAGAAGAACATATTTTACAGTGCGGTAAATAGTTGTAGTGTAAAAACACAGTTTAGTTCCTTTGTACAAAACTGTTAATAATTTGAATTATTGTTAGTTTAATCAATTCTAAAAATGTGATAAAGATATTTAACGATTAAAAAACATTATTCCACAGTTAAAAAAATCACGTATCGTAAACCTTCTAATAGTTACTTATAAAAACCAGATTAATTTTTTTTATAACTAGTTCCTGTTTCATTTAGATTTTTAACAACTTTGCTATTCTAAAGTTTCTTTCTTATAACTAATTCCTTCCTCTTTCTTATTTTGTTTACTACCAGATGAAAAAAAATATGTTATAAACATCATGCTTATAAGGAGAGTAAAATCACCTAAAGTAATATTTAAAATCAAAATATTTCTCCGGTGTTTCTTTTTTGAGTTAATTTTGCATGGCTAAGGAAAACATGAATATTCTAAATTTTGAAACATTGTATTTAAATAGTACTCATGCAGCGTTATAAATGTAAGGTAATTAGCTTGCAGGAGAGAAATTTATTAAAATTATGCTTGCTTAAAATACATTTAATTTTTTCAAACTTACATTAAGTATTCTTTTATTCATAAAAGCATGTTTCCCTTATTATGTCAGCTCTTATATGCTTCTGTGTTATGAGCAACATTATTTTTCTTGCTGTTACCAAAGTTTTCAGCATATATTTGAGGCCAATTTTGTTTTCATTTCATATGAAATAACGTGTAAAATTTTATCTTTATATGTAAATATCCTTTTATAAGGCCATTTGTTATAAATCAGTTAATTGTTTTATGAAGAAAATCAACGTTGAATGAAAAGTTTGAGTTTTTAATATTTTTTTTAATAAATTTGAATAACCCTATGCACGTTAAATAGAACAAAAGTTTGTTGTATAACATTAATAGAAGATATTAAATAGTTCCTTGAATTGTTTATTTCCTGAATGAAACTTTATACTAAACAATCTCACAATAACTTTCTACTTCCTGAAATTATTGTCGAAATCATATACACATATTTTTTCTTCATATACATTTTTAAAAAGCTTCTAATTGAAAATTCTTTTATTTTTACTTGAGTTTGCATATCATTCTAAATAAATATTTAATTAACTTTATGGAGATAAGTAATATAAAAACTCCTAAAATAATGTTTAAGATGTGAGATGTTTTCCAACATTTCTCTAACTGATACATTTAAACAGCAAAGAGAAACTTTCGCGTTCGAAGTTTTATAACATTGTTTTCAAGGAGAGTTTATACAGCATTGTCAATGCATAGTGATTAACTTTCAGAAGCTAAATTTAATATAATTCGTCTTTTCTAAAATACTTTCTTTTTTCCCAATCTGGATTCATTAAGTATTCTGTAAACTTAAAAACATTTTGTACTCTATGTCAATTCGTATTTGCTTTTGTCTTTTGTGACTTTTTTTCTCGTTAAAGTTTCCAAGGAGCTTTCCAGGAAAATATTTCACTACAATTTGTTTACATTTTATATGGAATAAATAAGTGAAATTTTATATTTACAGTGCCATGCTAATGAGATGAAATGAAGTATTTTGTTTGTGTTTATAAACAAAATATTATGATACATTGTGTAAAATTAAATTAGTAAGCATAAAATTATAATTAGTTTACAACTACGTCAGTTGATGCTTAATTTAAATTATATTAAGTATTAAGTATTACTTCAGCTTAAAAACAATCCTCTATTTATGCCAGATTTTTCCTCTATTTTTGTTTTATTATGTCGTAACCATGGAACTTTATAAAGGGATATTTCTGTGTAATACATATGCATACAATAAAACATAATGTTTGTAATTATGTCTTTACATTAAATTTATGACGATGAAGGTGTATATTTGTTTATGTTATTAACAGAAAATAATAATACCAAATATCTTTTCTGGTAGATGTATCAGAACAATTTGTTAGCATAAGGAATAATCTGTTAATTTAATCTTATCAATAAAATGCTAATTCTGTACACAAAGCAAGTATTTTATTTATGTTTATAAAAAACATGCAGTGCAAAATTTTGTAATATTCTATAAGAAAGTAAATAATTACAATTAATTTACAATTTTTATTTCATTCAATTTAATTTGATGGGTTTTTTACCTTTTCAAAAATTAATTTATTTCTTTTAAACTGATTATAAAAATCTTAGGTAACTAAGATTACAAAAAACAAACCTTAAATGGAAAAAAATAAATATTTTTATATTAGTTAATATAAAATTGTCATTGCATAAAAATGAACTGGTTTAGATTATAATTATATAATTATATGGTTATTTCCTTATTTCGTATTGAAGCTTTTTAGCACTTTTTTTTAAATACAGTCCTAAAATCAAATTCTGCTTCTTAAGAAAAATGTAGTCAGGAATCACATACACGTGTTTTCTACTTGTAAGTTTTTAAAACATTTCATTTCTGATACATTTAAACAGCAAAGGGAAACTTCTGAGTTCGAAGTTTCCTAACATTGCTTTCAAGAAGAGGTTATACAGCATTGTCAATGCATAGTGATTAGCTTTCAGGAGCTAAATTTAATATAATTCGACTTTTATGAAATACTTTCTTTTTTCCAATCTGGATTCATTAAGTATTATGTAAACTTAAAAGCATTTTGTACTCTATGTCAATTCGTATTTGCTTTTGTCTTTTATGACTTTTTTTCTCTTTGCAGTTTCCAAGGAGCTTTTCAGGCAGATCATTCACTACAATTTGTTTACATTTTATAAGGAATAAAGGAGTGAAATTTTATATTTACAGTGTCATGCTAATAAGGAGAAATGAAGTATTTTGTTTGTGTTTATAAACAAAATATAATGATACATTGTATAAAATGAAATTAGTAAGTATAAAATTACAATTAATTTACAACTACGTCAATTGCTACTTAATTTAAATTATATTAAGTATTACTTCAGTTTAGAAACATTCATCTACTTATGCCAGACTTTTCATCTATTTTTGCTTGATTATGTGGTAACCATTGAACTTTTTAAATGGATATTTCTGTGAAATACATATGCATACAATAAAACATAATGTTTGTAATTTTTCTTTACATTAAATTTCTGACGATGATGATGTATATTTGTTTATGTTATTCCAAAGATCTTTTCAGGTAGATGTATCAGTATAATTAATTAGCATAAGAAATAATCTGGGAATTTTATCTTATCAATAAAATGCTAATTCTTTTCACAAAGCAAGTACTTTATGTTTATAAAAAACGTGTAAAGCAAAATTTTGTAAAATTCTATTAGAAAGTAAATAATTACAATTAATTTACAATTTTTAATTTAATTTAATAGTTTTTTTTTACTTTTACAAAAATTAATTTATTTCTTTTAAACTGATTATAAAAATCTGAGGTAACTAAGATTACAAAAAACATACCTTAAATGGAAAAAAATTAAATGTTTTTATATTAGTTCATATAAAATTGTCATTGCATAATAATTAACTGATTTTGATTATCATTATATACTTAGCTCGTTATTTCCTTATTTCGTATTGAAGCTTTTTAGCACTTTTTCTAAACACAGTCCGAAAACCAAATTCTACTTCTTAAGAAAAATATAGCCAGGAATCATATACACGTGTTTTCTACTTGTAAGCTTTTAAAACATTTCTCTTTCTGACACATTTAAACAGCAAAGGGATACTTTTCATAGGGAAGTTTCGTAACATTGTTTTCAAGGAGAGGTTATACAGCATTGTCAATGCATAGTGATTAGCTTTCAGAAGCTAAATTTAATATAATAGTCTTTTCTGAAATACTTTCTTTTTTCCAATCTGGATTCATTAAGTATTCTGTAAACTTAAAAGCATTTTGTACTCTATGTCAATTCGTATTTGCTTTTGTCTTTTATGACATTTTTTTTCTCGTTAATGTTTCCAAGGAGCCAGGCAGATATTTCACTACAATTTGTTTACATTTTATAAGGAATAAATAAGTGAAATTTTATATTTACAGTGCCATGCTAATAAGGAGAAATGAAGTATTTTGTTTGTGTTTATAAACAAAATATAATGATACATTGTGTAACATTAAGTTAGTAAGTATAAAATTATAGTTAGTTTACAACTACATCAGTTGATACTTAATTTATATTTTAATAAGTATTAAGTATCACTTCAGCTTAAAAACAATCCTCTATTTATGCCAGATTTTTCCTCTATTTTTGTTTTATTATGTCGTAACCGTGGAACTTTATAAAGCGATATTTCTGTATAATACATATGCATACTATATAACATAATGTTTGTACTTATGTCTTTACATTAAATTTCTAACAATGATGGTGTATATTTGTTTATATTATTAACAGAAAATAATAATGCAAAAGATCTTTTCAGGCAGATGTATCAGTACAATTTGTTATCATAAAAAATAATCTCTGAATTTTATCTTATCAAAAATATGCTAATCTTGTTCACAAAACAAGTACTTTATTTATGTATTTAAAAAACGTGTAATGCAAAATTTTGTAAAATTCTATTAGAAAGTAAATAATTAGAATTAATTTTCAATACTTTATTTACTACAATTTAATTTGAAGGGTTTTTTATTACTTTTACAAAAATTAATTTATTTTCTTTAAACTGATTATAAATATCTTAGGTAACTAAGATTACAAATAAACATACCTTAAATGGAGAAAACTAAATATTTTTATATTAGTTAAAAAAACTATATTATTAAGTAGAGTTATAAGTAATTATTAATAATACTAATTAATAATATAAAAAATTATATTGTTAATTATTATTATTAATTAGTATTATAGTAAATTATATTATTAATTAGTACTTATAGTAGTTAATTAGTTATAAAATTGTCAATGCAAAAAAATTAACTGATTTTGATTATGATTATATACTTAGCTATTTCATATTGAAACCTTTTTAGCACTTTTTCTAAACACAGTCCTAAAATCAAATTCTGCTTCTTAAGAAAAATATAGTCAGGAATCATATACACGTGTTTTCTACTTGTACATTTTTAAAAAGCTTATAAATAAAAAATTCTTCCTTGTAATTCCTTGAGTTTGCATTTTATTCACTGCTCAGTGAAGTAAATATTTAATTAACTCGATGGAGATAAGTAACATAAAAACTACTAAAATAATGTTTAAAATCTTTCTCTTTGAATTACTTTTACATAGCAACAGGAAGTGTTAACGTTCTAAATTTCTTAACATTACTTTCAAAGATGGCTTATCACCCTTATAAATATAAAATAAATAGCTTTTAAGAGCGGAATTTATTATAATTCGTGTTTTTTCCAAATGCTTTCTTTTTTTAGCCATAGTTCATTAAGTATTCTATAAACTTAAAAGCATGTTTTCTCTATTTATATCAAATCGAATTTGCGTTTGTCGTAAATGTAACATTTTTTTTCCTTGTTGTAGTCAAAGAGATTTCGAGGCTGACGTTTTAAAGCATTAGTATGCATTTATTAAGAAATAATGTGTGAAATGTTTTCTTTGCAATGAAAAGCTAACGATGATCATATAATATATGTGTGCCTTTATAACAGCGATACACTTGTATGTAGAGTTGTATGCGGGAACACATTGTATGCGGGAAACTTACTAGTACGTTTCTAACAATTGATACTTGAGAGCGGAACACGTACTAGTATACATTTTCTGACGATTGATTCTTGAGAGCGGGTCACGTACTAGCAATGGTTAGTGTAACAACATGGTTTGTTTATGGATACAAAAATAACGGTATATACAGGAAAATAAAGCCAAATGTTCTTGTATACTACATAAATTCTGGAAAAAAATTTAGACAAATAAAAACTAGTTTTTACATCAGTCGATGCGGAACCACAGAACGGGAAGGTTGATTAAAAATCAATTTAGATTTAAAATTAACTTTTTATTTATCTTTGCGAAATTATATTATATAAATGTATATTTATATATTATATATATATATATATATATTATATATATATTATATATATATATATATATTTATATATTATATATATACATATATATATATATATATATATATATATATATATATATATATATATATATATATATATATATATATATATATATATATGTATGTATGTATGTATGTATATGTATATATTATATATATATATTTGTATATATATATATATATATATATATATATATATATATATATATATATATATATTTCTTTATTTGTCTATTTATATATTTGTTTGTATATTTCAATATAAAATACGAAACGATAGTTAAAAATTTATATAATTTTAAATCTATTGAGATTTAACTGAATAACTAAATTTACGCGCAAAAGGCCCGCTATCGGTACAATTCCGCTGTGAAATGTACCCGCACACAATGTGTTAATAGTATAAATTACAACTGATTTACAATTTTCTACATCATTTGAAACTTAATTTAAAAATTATGCAGTTTAATTTAGTATTTTACTTTTATTTTTACTAAAATTAATTTTTTTGGCTTTTAAACTGATTCAGGTTACAAGACATAACTTGAGTTACAAATAATTATAACATTATTGGAAGAAATTAAATAATTTTAAGTTATTTAATATAAGAATATCATTTCATACAAAATAATTGGATTAGACTATGTTTATTCACTCAGTTGCTTATTTTTTTACTCTTTGCTGAGACTATTTAGGAATTTTTATATACACAAAACTTTTGCTTCTTCTTAAGAAAAATACACTCGGATCATATGGCATATGTTTTCTACTTACACATTTTTAAAAGCTTTAATTGAAAAATTTCTTTATTTCAATTCCTTAAGATTGCATTTCATTCACTGCTCTGTAAAGTAAATATTTAATTAACTTGATGGAAATAAGGAGCATAAAAACTTCTAAAATAATGTTTAAAACGAGGACTATTTTTCTAATCTTTCTCTTTCAGTTACTTTTACAGAGAAAAGGGGAAAGTTACCCTTCTAAATTTCGAAACATCGCTTTCAAGAACAGCTTATTAAGTATTATAAATGTACGATAAATAGTTTTTACGAACTTTATTACTAAAGAAAATTAGCGAAATGTATCATAATTCATATTTTTTACATATTTTTTCCTTTTTTTAACCTTTATTAAGAATTTTATAAACTTAAAAGCATTTTTTCTCTATTTGTTAATTTAAATTTGCTTTTGTCGGTCGTCTTTTTTTGCATTTTTGTAGAATACTTTCAAATATTTGAGTGCAGTTTATTTGCATTTCATAAGAAGAAATGTGTAAAATTTCATCACTACACTGAAGTGTTAAGATAATATGCTTTGTTTGTTTATATCATTATATTTTGTTTATAATACACTGTCTACCAATAAGTATTTGGACACCTGTGATAGAAAAGAAAAACCAACTTCATTCAAAATCAATAGTTGATAAAACCTCCACAAGAGGCAATTACAGCGTGAACCCCCTGGGGCATACTTTACACAAGTCTTTTTATTACAGGTAGTGATTTTGTCCTCCACTCGGATTGGAGTAGATATACAAATTCCTTCACCGATCCTGGACGGGTAATGCACCCCTTAATTCGGCGATCCAACTCGTCCCAGATGTTCTCGATAGGGTTCAGATCTGGGCTCTGGCAGGTCAGTCCATTCGATGAACTCCATTGGCACCATACCAAGCCTTGGTTAACCTCGAAACATGATGACTGGCATTGTCGTCCTGAAAGTAACAGGGATCCAACCTGTAAAATTGCCACAACGTAGGAAGCAAATTGTCATCCAAAATAGTACAGTAGGCATCGGCGTTGAGCTTACCATGAAATGGAACCAAGGACCTAAGTCCATAACAGGAGAAACACTCCCAGACCATAATTACACCTCCACCGAATTTGACTGTTGGCACAATGCATTTTGACAGGAGACGTTCTCCAGGCAGACGCCGGATCCAGACCCAGCCATCCGAAAGGTAAAGATTGAACCTTGATTCGTTGCTCCAAAGAACCCGTTTCCACTGATCTACGGTCCAATTTCGATGTGATTTGAACCACATTAACCGAGTATCACGGTTGGACTTTGTGATTAAAGGCTTATGGGCAGCAGCACGACCATGAAAATCAAGCAGATGTGCTTCCTTACGAATGGTATTCATTGAAACAATACTCCGGATGCCTGTTAAAACTTTTCGCTTATGAGGGCCATTGGTTGGGTGCGATTCTTCCGAATTTCTCTTTACAACACTCATAGGTCTCTATCTCCCAGTTCCGTTGGTCTGCCAACTAAGAGCACATTCTGACAATCACTGCTCACCTTCCACTTCTTAATCACATAGGCCACTGTCGATTTGGGGTACTTCAGATCACTAGGTATGTCCCTTAAGGATCGGCCACATTTGTGATATCCGATAATTATACTTTTCTCGAAATCAGAGATCTCCGAACTGCGCCGCATCTTGCATGCGACTAATGCCGATGCTGTTTCCTACACGATGTATACCGGCGGAAGCTCTGACGTACCTGAGGACCGCAGATATCGTCCTTTGCATAGGTATCCAAATACTTATTGGTAGACAGTGTATATATGTTAGTAATTATAAATTTGCTATTCATTTATAATTTTATACTTCATTTTAGTCTTTATTAGAAAATTATTGAAATTAATTTAACATTTTTTTTTTTTTTACTAAAATCATACTATTATTATTTTTTTTATTTTTACTAAAATTACATTATTATTTTGTATTTTTACTAAAATTATATTATTATTTTTTATTTTTACTAAAATTATACTATTATATATAATAGTGTTTTTTTTTAATAAAATTTTATCTTTACTAAAATTAGACTTAATTAGAAAATTATTAAAATTAATTTAACCCGTTTTTTTTATTTTTACTAAAATAAATTTATTAATTTTAAACAGGCATATAAACGTAATTTTAATGACATATATATTTACCATTATTTGAAGGAATTATTTTTTAAAATTAGGTTTTATAAAAATTGATATTAAATTTAATAAATTTTTTTAGATGATTATTATCTACTCAGTTGTTTGTTTCCTTAGTGAAACTATTTTAAAATATTTCTAAACTCAGTCTCATATTACTTTTCTTCTCCTTATTAATGTAAAGACATCCAGGATTCATATTCACACACGTTTACTACACTTACATTTTTAATGTTTAACTGATAAGTTTCTTCATTAGAGTTCGTTCTTATTTTTTCATTTCATTTTCAATCCCTTTCAGTGCATAATGAAGTAAATATTTAATTAACTCTATCGACATTAAGAAAGATAGAAAATCCTAAAATAATATTTAAAGTGAGAGATATGTTTCAATCTTTCTTTTTGAGTATCTTCTACACAGCATTAAAGATCGTTAATGCTGTAAACTTTGCAAAACTGCTTTTAAGTAGGACTTATTCAGCATTATAAATTTATGTTGATTAGCTTTTAGGAAAGAAATTTATTTAAATTCGTGTATGTTCAAATGCATTCCTTTATTATAAACGTAAAAGCATATTTTTCTTTCATTTATGTCAATTTGTATTTGCTTTTACCGTAAATGCAACATTTTTTTCACTGTAGCGAGGGAATTTTTCAGACAGATATTTAAGTGCAATTTGCATGTGTCTCAAAAATAATGTGTGATATTGTATCTTTAGATAGAAATTCTAATTATGATATCAAAGAGAAATCAAACTTTTTTCAAGAGGAAGTATTCTTTTTGTAGAGAATCGTGGGTTGATCTTTAAGAAGATAGCCATCTAAGAATGAAAAAATATAATGAAATTTTTATTTTTATTAATAAATTTGCTAATGCTTTACATTTGAAAAACGTTGTGTGCGATAATGCTGAAGAAGAATATAAAAAAGTCAACGTGATTTAATCGCAATAATTAATTCAAATTTTAAATGCTTGAAACTAATTTATTTAATAGTTATTTCTTGATAGAATTTTCAGCATTTAGCACTATGGTGTAAGATATATAGTGAGTTAACAAAAGTCTATTTTATAAGCAAGCGAATGACTTGAACTAAGGACAGCTTATTAAGCATTATAAATGTACGATAAATAGTTTTTAGGAACGTTATAACTAAAGAAAATTAGCGAATTGTATCATAATTCATGTTTTTTACATATGTTTTTCTTTTTTAACCTTCATTAAGTATTCTATAAAATTAAAAGCATTTTTTCTCCGCTTGTTAATTTCAATTTGCTTTTGTCGTTAATACAACCATTTTTTGCCTTGTTGTAGAAGACTTTCAAATATTTGAGTGCAGTTTGTTTACTTTTCATAAGAAGTAATGTGTGAAATTTCATCACTACACTGAAATGTTTTGATAATTTTTTTTGTTTGTTTATATCATTATATTTTGTTTATAATATATATATATATGTTGATAATTATAAATTTACAATTCATTTATAATTTTATACTTCATTTTAGACTTAATTAGAAAATTATTGAAATTAATTTAACATTTTTTTTTATTTTTACTAAAATTATACTATTATTTTTTTTTTATTAACCTTATACTGTTATTTTTTCATTTTTACAAAAATTATGCTATTATACATAATATTGTTTTTTTTATTTTTACTAAATTAGACATAATTAGAAAATTATTGAAATTAATTTAACATTTGTTTTATTTTTTCTAAAACTAATTAATCTTAAACAGGCATATACTCGTAATTTAAATGACATATTTACCAATATTTGAAGGAATTATTTTTTAAATTAGTTATTATAAAATTGACATTTAATTTAATTAATTTTTTTAGATGATTATTATATACTCAGCTGTTTGTTTCATTAGTGAAACTATTTAAAAATATTACTAAACTCAGTCTCATATTACTTTTCGTCTACTTATTAAGGTAAAGACATCCAGGATTCATATTCACACACATTTTCTACATTTACATTTTTAATGTTTAACTGATAAATTTCTTCATTACAGTTCTTTCGTATTTTTCATTTCATTTTCAAACTCTTTCAGTGCATAATGAAGTAAATATTTAATTAGCTCTATCGAGATAAGAAAGCTACAAAATCCTAAAATAATATTTAAAGTGAGAGATATGTTTCAATCTTTCTCTTTGAGTATCTTCTACACAGTATTAAAGATCATTAATACTGTAAATTTTGCAAAACTGCTTTTAAGTAGGGCTTATTCAGCATTATAAATTCATGGTGATTAGCTTTTAGGAGAGAAATTTATTTAAATTCGTGTATGTTTAAATGCATTCCATTTCTATAATCGTAAAAGCATTTTTCTTTTATTTATATGAAATGTATTTGCTTTAACGAAAATGCAACATTTTTTTCACTGTAGCCAAGGAATTTTTCAGACAGATATTTAAGTGCAATTTGCATGTGTCTCAAAAATAATGTGTGAAATTTTATCTTTAGATAGAAATGCTAATTATGATATCAAAGAGAAATCAAACTTCTTTTCAAGAGGAAGTATTTTCTTTGTAGAGGATCAAGTTTTGGTTTGAGCTTTAAGAAGATAGCAAACTAAGAATAAAAATATAATGAATTCTTTATTTAATATTAATAAATTTGCAAATGATTTACATTTGAAAAACGTTGTGTGTAATAATACTGAAGAAGAATGTAAAAAAGTCTATGTGATTTAATCGCAATAATTAATTTAAATTGTAAATGTTTGAAACTCATTTATTTAATAGTTATTTGTTGATAGCGTTTTTAGCATTTAGCACTATGGTGTAAGATAAGAAGTGAGTTAATAAAAGTCGGTTTTATAAGCATGCGAATGACTTGAACAGAGTTTCTTACAAATATTGCATACCTTAATATTTAAGAGTTTCTTCTAAATTGTTTTAAACATTCCGAAAATAAAAAAAATTACAATGATTTTTTTTTTTAATTTCTTTTTAATATATTAAAATTCCTTGTAGATCTTGAGTTTCAAAAGAGTTTTAGAATACAGTTATCCCTCGTTTTCAGCGGTTAATGGGGACCAGAACTTTCCACGAAAGCCGCGAAGTAGGATTTGCCCCTAGGAATTTGCGTGTATGCGGGTACACGTATGGTTAAAATATGTAAACAGTATTTATACTTTACACATTTAAGACAAAAATTACAACAGTATACGTATTTACTTAAACGTATCAGTGCTAATTAACAAGGTTAATTACAAAACCTTATACAGTAATAAACATTAATCATCATTGCCTTCTGAGAGAGGCGAAAAAGTCTTGTGTTTGTAGCGGAGGAGAAGCTCTCACTTGACTCGGAGAAGCTTTAGCTCACTGGGAGACTCTTCTGCTAGAGGCACGGCCGGTAGAGCTGGTGGAGGGAAACATGGTGTTGGGTAGTCGTTGTCTTTGTTTTTACTTTTCCTCCAAAATTCCCCTGTACAAGGACATAACCCCGTCAACGCGATTGCTGAACTCCACAACTCGAACCATATTGTTGTCGATGTCTTGTCAACATCATGCATAAGACTGGTGAGATACAACAAGAGAAGATGCTTGGTGAGGTAGCGATGATGTGCAGACACTCAATTCACAGGGATAAATACACTCGTACTCCCATTGGTCGATGTCGTATAGGAAACCAATCACGTGGTATGTACTCTGAGTCAACTCATCTCTCTCTCGCACATCAACATGAAACAACGATCCGTTCCGCAATACAGTGTAACGATCCGTTACAGGACCCTAACGGAAGAGGAGCGGAAGGTGACCTTTCGCCGCGGACAATTACGATTAGCGGCAGGTAGAAACGGGTGGTCTAACAATACACGTGTATACTAGGCCAAGGACTTAATTGAAGACTCTCCGTGTGCTGGAACCAGCGCATCTGAGGCTTTGTTAGACTTTTGAGTGAAAAGACTCTGTGAAATGATTGTAAATAATTACAGTGCCATGTGAGCCCATTAGCGGTAGCAAAAAAGGCAATTAAGTTGTTTGGGTCGACTGATTTAAAGACGGAGTTTCGGCCACATATGGAAACAAAACAGTTGATTCAGGCGGGAAGTGACCGCAAGATTGCATCAATCTGCTTCTGTAAGTTTCCCGAAGAATCGCGTAAGGGGAACCGGGACCGCTATAAAAGAAGAGTGGTGGTGCCAAGATGGGGCTTTTTTCTTCTTGAGGCTTCTTCCTGAGAGAGCTTTTGTAGCTCGAAAGGAACCGCTCGTATCTCCGATTCTGCAGTTTGCTTGATTAGAGACCGCCAGCGTCTCTGTTTGCTAATAAGTCGACCTTCAACTTGGGAATCCCATTCCCGTTATTTTGCTAATTTTTTTTTTACTTCATAGAAGTAGGTAGCCGAGAGTGACCCTTGCTCTCAATTTGGATCGTCTTGCATCCCGAGTATTCCTTCACGAACCCCAGTGTGATACGCACTCTGAACTTTTGAACCTTGGTGAAAAAGCCGACTGTACTAATCGTCAGCCAGGAGGTGATAGTATCAGCGTTTATTACCGGCACTAATTAGCGAACAATTCCAGTGATTAGAAGCCCTAGCCATACTGTATCCGGTACCCACGCATTCTTATTGTGTGAATGTCATCTCAGCACGAGATCCCAGAATATTTAGAAATCTACTGAATCTGTACATAGCTGTACATACTTTATTCACCTGAATAAAATATTTAGTCTAGATTAAACAGTTTTCTAGCCTGTTTCATTGACGGCTTCGCCTACCATATCTCCAGTACGTTACAACAGCTACCGTCATGGTTGTATTTTTTCATTTTTATTTTTTGATGAATAGTTTGGAAAAAGCCGCAAAGCAGTGAAACCGCAAAACATGAAGTGCAAAGTGGCAAGCGAACACTGTATATTATTTCTGAATGTATTTTATAATGCAGTAAATATATATGAATATTAAATATATTCTTGTATGTACCATATATTGTAAAACATTTTATTACTTATCAGTTGTTAAATTTTATAGATTGTTTAAAAATTTTAATCAGTTCCTAATATTTAAAAATCTATTTATTAAATATCTTAAAAATTCAGTGTCTAAATTTATTATTGGTATGTATAGAAGTATTGGTATGTAAAATTTTAATATTCATTTTAATTTTACCTTGAATCCCTATTTTTATCTAAGTTCACATTGAAACTATGTTACTATATTAGAACGGTAAGAATTACATTTATAACATGTAGTTTTGTAATCAAATTAATTTAAACTCGGCATACTGTTTTTTAAAATTGCACCAGGTAATTTTTCCGAATTGAAAATTTCCCTACGGGAAAAGTACATAAAAAGATACAAATCTATCAGCGAGAAATTCTCTTTATCTACAGTTTGTAAAATACTGATTTTAAAAGCTTCACTCTGGTCCCTGAAAATGTATGGTTAGGAATCCAGTAGATTCACTGCTATAGCAACGCCATATATTTTACGCCTGGTTTTTAAGAGCAAGTTTATGGGTATTTTGTAGGTATAATGTGGCTCTACTCATTCAGCTAATGGACAATAAAACTTGCACCCAATGTTATTTTCCCGGCACGTGGTTTTTGACTTTTTTCTGTTATTACGTTAATGGATGATCACGGGCTACAAACTTACTGTTGAGATTCAGAGATAGAAAACTTGGTATTTGCGTGTGAGCACACAGTAGGAAATCTGATGTATATATATACTTTCTCTTTGTGTTGTTGCTATAGCAAGGCTTTTATTAGCGGAGAAAGAAATTTTAACTTAATTACTCAGAAATAAAAATTCATATAAAAAATACGACATAAAACTACGGAAACTGGTATTTTTTGGGCTTCCTATTAGAGACGGAAATAATTTTATGATATTAAAATACTCCCATAATCTTATCACGAAGACAAAATTTAAGATGGAAAAATTGAGTACATGGTTTTAACCCCTTAACGTGCGCGCTCGAGTTAACTCGAGCGCGCTAAATTGGCCAAACTGTGCACACTCGAGATAATTCGAGCGGCGTTATACTTTATGTTGCTATAATTTTTCACACTCGATTGCAATGGAGAATTGAAAATAACAATGTGAAAGCAAAAAAAAATGTTTATTGATATTTATCATTTACATGGGATTGTAAGCTATGACACTTACTCAAGTATAAAATATCTATAAAAATTTCGACTATTTTCTGCAATGATATCAAAATCCAAAATTGCAATAAAAATTTTGATTATTTTAGTATTTTTGTAATTTTTTTGTAATTTATTTATATTAAAAAAATTGATTTTTTTGGCCGGCCTTTATCAAGAAAATCTGTGCATTAAGGGATTAATGGTAAGCAAGTAAAAATATATGCATTTTCGAAAAAATATATGAATTTTAATTTCCAGGCATCTTTTTCTTTGTTTTAATAATAATAGTTAATGCGTATCATGTGAGGATTCACAGTTTTGTAAAGAGATACAATTGAATAGTAGGGTTTGTTACAAATTCAGTAAACGAAGTCCTTCAACCAAGCGAAGTCTAGTCATAAATCTTTTATATTTATCCCTATAAACATCTTTAATAATAATAGTTAATGCGTATCACGTGATGATTCACAGTTTTGTAAAGAGATACAATTGAATAGTATGGTTTGTTACAAATTCAGTAAGCGAAGTCATTCAACCAAGCCAAGTCTAATCATAAATCTTTTATATTTATCCCTATAAACATCTTTAATAATAATAGTTAATGCATATCACGTGATGATTCACAGTTTTGTAAAGAGATACAATTGAATAGTAGGGTTTGTTACAAATTCAGTAAGCGAAGTCATTCAACCAAGCCAAGTCTAATCATAAATCTTTTATATTTATCGCTATAAACATCTTTACTAAATTTATAATTATTCGATATCAAATATAAACAAAATAAACAAAAGGGAAAAAACCGACTTCATTTTTAAAAGTGATCTATATTTTTCCCTCAAGAGCCAATACTTTCTTGCAGAAGAGGATTGGGATAATTAATAACTAATAACCCTCCTTAGCATTAAATCTATACATTACACGATAATTATGGCATTTTGTAAAATATCGTCCTGTTTATCCTACTATTGGTCTCTGCAATATTTTACTCTTGTGGAGTGGTAACTTTGATGGGTAACATACTATGAAACAATTTAATGAAAAGTAATGGACTAACTGTGTATCTTTAGCATCTTCTCTTTATGTTAATTTAACCTTGAATTCACTTTTTTTTATCTAAGTACACATTAAAACTATGTTAGAACGGTAAATATTAGATATATAGCATGTAATTTTGTAATCAAATTAGTACAAATTAAAACTATGTTAGAACAGTAAAAATTAGATATATAGCATGTAGTTTTGTAATCAAATTAATTGAAACTCTGCACATTGTTTTTTAAAAGTGCATCAGGTAAGTGTTTCCAAATTGCAAATTTTCCTAAGGGAAAGTACATAAAAAGACACAAATCTATCAAAGAGAAATTCTCTTTACTACAGTTTATAAAATACTCATTTTAAAAGATTCACTCTGGTATCATAAATATAACCCAAAATTAAACTAAATCTAAAAATAACCAAAAAAGGTAGGTTACTACCTTGGGATACAGGGATTCATAATTTACCATATATCACATATAATATATAATATCACATTTACCATAAATTTTCATTGCCATGTGTAACTGGATTTAAACAGCAAATTCCTTTTCTAATGATATAAAAAAGAAATGAGAGTAGTAATGCAGAACCAAATATTTTTATATACAAGAAAAGGATATAAGTATAATATTTAACTTACAAACTTTCCTCGTGTACAGAATACTTTTCAAAAATTGGCACAATTTTACAACTCTGTACCGATATTTCATTTACATGTATGTTCATTGGTTTGGTTTTTGGAGCTCTACGGTCTACTTTTTGCAACACGAGGTCTGATGAGACCGGGACCTACTGCTTCAAGACGATTCCTAATGGCTACGAACATCCATGCCATAGAGGGATTCGAACCCACGAACTCCGGTTCCGAAGGGCAGCACCCTAACCCTTCGGTCATCGTTCGGCCGTTTACATGTTGAAGATTTTCCCGATAAGACGTTCATATATAGTCCTTATTTACAGTATACAACACAATAATTTTTATTTCCTTTAGAAACTGCCTCTTTAAATTTCGGTTTGATAGTATTCAAAATAATTCTAATACTACCAGAAAATTGTTCTACAAAAAAATACTACAAAAAGATTTACTACTAAAAAATTTCATAAATGTTTACATTTGAGTCTTATGAATCCCAAGGATTTTAAATTAAAGTTTCTGGAATGCTTCCTTAGCATCATGAAAATTCACATTTTTTATCCCTATATGTTCAGTTTTTTTATATAAATGGGACTAAATTTTAAATAGAAAAATGATAAAACTATTTAATTGCTCTCTCACGTTACATTGTGTTAAAATGGTAAAATAAACTGTAGAAATAAATCATATATAATTAAATATATTTTTTATCTACCCAAAAATATAAATCACAAAACGATGGACGAATGAATAGGATGCTGCTTTTTAGTACCGGAGTTCATGGGTTCGAACCCTTAGCATGGAAGTTTCTAACAGTTCCGAAGTGGCTTTAAGCTGTAAGTCCTGGTCTCAGTAACTTTTCTGTAACAAAACAGTATCTCTGTAAGCCCAACGAAAGTTGTAGATCATTTTATAAAGAGCTCAGTCTTTTAGCTTCAGATAAATTAAAGAGATAACTGCAATACTTAAATCAAAATAGTATGATTTCAAATAGTCAAATTTTGTCTATCATTTTCTCTTCTTATCATAATTTTTCTCACCATTTCTTACATTTACGATTTCTTAATCGATCTTTCTCAATTTAAAACAACTTATGATTTTTACCTAATTGGAAAGGTATAAATATCCCCTATATAATAACAGCCTAAGTTAGCTGTCCGTCAGTCCTAGAATTTATGAAGTGTTTGTACCTTGAATGGATAAAATCATCCATATTGAATTCTTGATGAGTTAAGGTTAGCAATCCCCCCTCCGCCCATTTTCTATCATTTACTGCCATTATTTCAAGCCCTATTTTCCCCAGTTAAGAGCAGGACATTACATCTATTAATTTGTCACATAATAAATAGGTAAATATATCATTTTTTCTAGCATTATGACGTCATTTCTTTTAACCATCTCATTTAATCATTTCTTATTTTGAATTATTTAAATATCGTCTGCATTACTTTCATACGCTTTATCACTGAACTTAGATATTACGCAGATAATTTTCTTTTATATTTGGCTTAAATAATAGATTAGGTACATATGTGATCATTTTAAATTTAATCATCAATTAATTTTTGTTGGAATAAAAATTTTATCACGGGTATTAGCAACAAATTCTATCCTCCAGAGTATAGTGGAAATGATAGTTTCATTCCTTTACTTCCATTAATTACTGTGGAAAAGAAATTGGGAAGAACTTAACGATAATTTTGACGTAACCAAAAAAACTTTGAATTTTCTTTCTAAATGAATTCAACTTGATTCTAAATTGCATTCACAATATCGGGAGAGGAGTATGGAGATAAACAAAATATTGAGCATGTATCAGAGAATTCTCAGCCACAAAACAAACCATTTTTCTACCTGCCTCATAGGATACATTGCAATTCTAGAAAATAAAAAATTTTACTGATCCCGTCATATGACGAGCTATATGCTAGTAATTCAATAATTACTTTCATAATTTTTTTAACTAATGAGTCCTCAAATTAAACAGATTTTCCTTTTACTTCTTAAATATCTATATTTGATAAGTACACTTTTATAATGATATAATTTAAAAAATTTCTTTTTCTATATTATGAGCGAAAGAAAGAACAAATGTAATGCAAAAATTACTACAGGAAAGTAAATATTACATCAAATTATAAATTTAAAGAGATTTAAAAAACAGACATTCGCAATAGATAAAATAGTTTTTTATTATTTTTCTTAATAATCCATAGCAAAATTTAAGATTTTATAGAAATTATGTTAAAATTAATGTGTACTAATTACAAATTAAAGTATATCTTAAATTATATTAAATCACATCCAAAAGAAATCTTTCTATAAAATTAATGAAAAATATACTTACATTTTCCAATTTCAACTGAAATTTTAATACATCTTCTGAGCTTTTAATTAAAAACAGTATAGGTAATTTTGTAATATAAAATTCACTACAGTTTCTTTGCATACTTAATTTATATACATATAAATATAATTTGAATTAAAGATTTTTCCAAAATTTCGTGCTTTAACGATGTTAATTTATGCTTAATGTCTTTAGTTTCGGTAGATTATTTTGCTTTGAAATTAAGCATAACAAATTATATTTTCTTCAACATTAAGCGTCTTATTAAATAAATTTAATAATTAGAATTTTCAGTTAGAAACATTTTTCTCCCTCTATTATATAACCAAAGTCAATTAAATTCAGAATACAATTAATAAAAATCTAACATAGTACTCTTGTCTGCATCATTAATGAATTATCTAATTTTCCGGGCTCTAGAAATAAGGCATTTTATTTGAAAATGTTTGCCTCATAAGCTACCACTTATGAACAGAAAATTTGGATTTATGAAATTAACTTACTGTTAAATTAATCTTCATTTAAGAGTCATTTATAAACTATCTATTGGATTTTACATTGTTTCTGGTAGCAAAATTCCATCTGTTTCTGTTAAAATGTTAACAAATGCTTAATTCAGAATTAAATGTAGCCATAAATTTCCTCCTGAATTCAGTCTTTCAATCTAATCCCACTGCTTTCCTAAAGATAAAATAACATTTATTGAATCAATCGATTAAAATAAATAAACAGGATATTTAATGATATAAGTAAATTTTTGCTCTCAAGATCAAAATTTGTGGGATAGCTTAAATAAAATTCAAGATTTAATAAAAGATGAATACAGTTACGTTAATTATTTTGAAAACTAATTTAAAGGGATTATCTTAAGTCAGGTGGGGTGGTGGAATTGGTTATAGTATATATATATATATATATATATATATATATATATATATATATATATATATATATATATATATATATATATATATCTGGGGTTCGCTCTGGGGTGCGAAGGATATATTCCGGTTAGATGATCAGCCTTACGTGAAACCCCCAGTGTTTAGTTCCCAAGCATACTTTGTCCACAGTTTCTCTACCCACTAAACGAATAACAGGCTGAGTCAACCTTGCCCAGCCCGAGGATCGAATGTTGAACCTGTGGCGTGGATAACTTTATATATATATATATATATATATATATATATATATATATATATATATATACATATATATACATACATGTATATATATGTATATATGTATATGTATATATATATTCATATATATATACATATATATATATATATATATATATATATATATATATATATATATATATATATATATATGTATACATATATATATATATATATATGTATATATATATATATATATGTATATATATATATATATATATATATATGTATGTATATATATATAGTTCAAGCATAAACAGTTCCCAGTCCTCATTAAGTGCCTTTCACTCTTCTTCACCACCACACTTAAATGGTTTTGTTTGGTTTTAATTTAGAGTGCTACGGTCTACTTTCTTCAACACAAGAGCTAATGAGACTGGGACCTACAGTTTAAAGCCGATTCGGAACGGCTACGAAATTCATGCTACAGTGGGATTCGAACCCATGATTCGGTACGGAAGATCAGCACACTAACCATTCGGCCATCGTTCGGCTCATGTCTAACTGAGCTTAGTATTAGTAATCAGTTCTGTTTTGAGCGTACAGCACAGGTATTCAAAATTTAGTTTCAGTTTCAATATAGAGTTTAACTGCCTAATACAGTGTATTTCAATATTTTTTAAGTTTTTTTAAGAAAATAGATTTCTTGTCGAAATGGTTTGCTTTTCTTCTTTTTTTTAACCCACGTGATTTGTATCTGTTAAGGTTAAAAACGGTTCATAGGGTTTCTTGATCACATGGTTTTCTTTACTCTTCTTTCTCTTTTTTCCCCTAGTGTGATTTGTCTTTGTATAGATAGTAAAATGTAGGTACGCTTCTTTGGTGACATGTTTGTACTTATACTCTCCATTCTTTATTTTCATTTACTTAATTTGTGTGTGTTTAGATGGTAAACTATACATACAGTGTTTTGGATGATTTATAGGTGTTATTCTTTCCTTTTTTCATTTTCATTTAATTGATTTGTGTCTGTTTAGTTTTTAGACAACCTGAATATATTGGACTGTATTTTCTCTTTTCAATATTCCTATGATCTTTCTATTTTTCCCTTAGATTTTTACATTAATCCTTTCTTTTAAACCATTCCACAAAAGATGTTGAAATGATTAATATGGATGGAGTGACAATATTTCATCGCACTGTCTTGACCACGTACACCGTTTAAATAACAATAGCTCACTTAAACTAATTATTTCAAAAACGAAATGGAGTAGAAAGAGCGGAAGACCCCCAACCAGATGGTGGGACTATGTGGAGAACCTACTCAAGTACCTAGGGGTCAACAATTGGATAAATTTGGTGAACAACAGAGCAAGATGGTTCGATCTGACTGAGAGAGCCATAGGCGGGAATCGGTTGTGAGACTTTATGATGATGATGATGATGGTAAAGATCATTGGGAATGTATTTGTAATTTCTCCTCTCTCTCAAAATTGATCCACAACACAGCTTCACTGACGTATCGAGAGGTTACTGACATTGTATACCGCAACCCCCAACAATTGGTGTAGACATAACACAAGAAGAGTGGTCATGTTCATTTTGACCCCTAAGCACTTTTGAAAACCGATTTTCTTTTTTATCTTTTTTTTGGTTGGTTGAAAGAAACCATTTATTTTTCTTTTTTCACTTTTTTTAAATGAATAACACATATTTACAAAAAAGATTTTAGACTCTTAGACTTGTTGGTTTTTGAAATATTGACAAGTATTTCTAGAACAGCATTTGGAGTCCTCTTGACCCCTTTAGTAAAATATTGCAACGACAGCAGATGCAGGGATTTTTTTTTCTTGCATTCCTTTTCGAAAATTACTTATTTTATAGATATATTTTTTCATTTGTTACTTTTGTTAGTTCAAATAACTCGATGGAGATGGTAATAGCTAGGACACTTACTTCATGTATAGTTAAAAATCAGTATTTCACCACTTATGAATTTTGTCTATTATTACCTTACACTTACGCTGTATAACATATTCTATTATACAGGTTCTATCACTTTATGATATTCTGACATTTTCTTTATTAAATATAAAGTTTCAAAATATATCAAATAGGCGGAAAAGAGGTTTTAATGATGAATAAAATTTTGAAAAATTGTAGGAGCTCTTTGAAAATGACTCTGAAGTAGGCAAAATGGATACGTTTTCTTTAGAAACTGAATATGAGTTTGTAAGGTCTACCAAATGGTTGATTAACATTAATAGACCATTAAATTTGCATAGTTTTGAAGAAGTTAACATTTTTTAAATTCTAAGTTACCATAAAACGGTACTATAAATACACCTAAGCAATTTTGCTAAACAGACTAAATTGTTCGCAGCTGTTTTGCGTACAGAAAATTAAGTGATTCGCTCAGAGGCTGTTTTTAAGCCTAAGCATGCGTTTGTCAATCGAGCATAAATGAATTTTAAGATTGTGGTCAGTGGATTTCTGTGCCACACTGGTGCTCTGGCTTTCGGCGACATTCTATTGTGCGTAATTTCATGTTCTAATCCTGTTCTTGCTAACTACCTGCTACCAATTGTGTCTTTTCATTAGGGAGTCACTTTGATATATTCATATCCAACCTGGAATAAAAGTCCTCATCTCTATAAGTTTCAGAGAAAAATCCTTGGTGAATATGAGGTTTGGTTTCGTTAGGAGAACAACGGTCTACTGTTGTCCTCAGGAAGGTTGATGAAACTGGAACATACTGCTTAAAGCCGATACCGAATGGCTACGAACATCCATACTAGCAGCTGGACTCGACCCCGTGAACTCCAAAACAGCAGAGCAGTGCTCTTTGGTGCCATTATTTAATCGTTTGGCGTGTGCGTACCAGGAAACCTAAATAACCCAAGAACTCAACAGAAATAAATGAGCAGAAGCGAATCAGTATATTTACAGTAGTTTCAAACCTTAATATATAATAAAGTCATTTTAAATCTAAAAAT
>CM063510.1:56630838-56635838 GCA_032207245.1 Pardosa pseudoannulata | reverse complement strand
ACTCTTATATTGCAACTGTAACAAACAATAACGCAAAAACAAAAATTTTATCCCCTAAAAACAATAACATGCCTGATACGAGTTTTTCACTTTTGGCCAGAAAGAATCCTCACGCCTAATTGCAATTACGTCTAAGAATAAACGACCAACTCTTATATTGCAACTGTAACAAACAATACCGCAAAAATAAAAAGTTTATCCCCTAAAAACAATAACATGTCTTATACGAGCTCTTCACTTTTGGCCAGAAAGAACCATCACGCCTAATTGCAATTACGCCTAAGAATCAACGACCACCTCTTATATTGCAACTGCAACAAACAATAACGCAAAAACAAAAACTTTATCCCCTACAAACAATAACATGTCTGATACGAGCTTTTCACTTTTGGCCAGAAAGAATCATCAAGTGTCTGAAATAAACTTTTCACTTTTGGCCAGACAGAATCATCACGTGTGTGACACGAGGTTCTAATTTTAGTCACAGCAGTACGATCATGTCTCCCATACGTTGTATTTAACCAAAGGGTTAAGCTTATATTTTAGGAAAGTAATTCAAAATATTATAGGAATAAATAAATTCATCTCTAAATATTTTGCTAAAAACCATCTTGTACATAGTTGTTTTAAACCCTCAGATAAAAATATCAACTTCAGAAAAACCAGTCGTAAATCCTAATTTATATGCCAGTAGTTTTATTTTTTCTACATCCTACAAGAAGAATAAATATTCACATAATTTTAGAGTTAACACATCTATATTCGTGCATCTAATGACTTAAAGATTTGGCATTCTTTAATAAATAAACACATAATTTCTCCAATTTACATGGCAAAATGCAGAAAATATAGCCAAATTGGGACACTGAGAAGACCCGTTTATGTGGCAAATATACAAGGGGATCGTATCAGTTACTCGAAATTTATAGATTATTTCTCTACAAGGAAAAATCTATTTCTATGGAAATCAGGGTGGCGCCATAACCTATGCATGAGGTAACTTGTAGTCTTGGGTTGTATTTTGTCATCAATATACGAAAAATATGTTAATTTGTATCACACGGAAGTGGAATGTTGTATATTTTTGGAAAGAAATTCGCGTTTGCAGCATCGTAATCGCAAATATGAGATAAATGCATTTGTGTTACTGCGTTCAGCGTAATAAATGTTAAAAAACACCCTATCTTTTAGAAATAGAACTTAACTGTTCGAGAGAGGTTCAGTAATAATAATGCCATGGTGTACTCCATGCATTCATATATGCATGTGATAAATGCATTGGTGTTATGATGTATATCAAGAAGAATAAATTATAAAAAAATATGTTTGCTATACTTAGATATCTAAATATGCAGGAAATGTTCACCAACAGTAGCGTCCTGTTTAACTAACTAGAAGGCTTATGGAAAATGTATTATTTTATGCTTAAAACAAGTTCTATGTATATAAGTCTAAATGTTCTATTTTCATTCTCACACAATGAATTGACCTCTATTTAAAAAAAGTTATTCTTCAAAATAGGACGTTAAACATGTGATTAAATTCCATATAATTGATGTTGAACTGATGTAACATTTACATTTTTGTGAGGTTATCTCCTAAATGCCTGGCATTGTTCTTATATTGTAGAGAATAACTATTAAAAAAAGTATGCGAAAGTAGAACAATATGGAGAAAGTCAGTTCAATATTAGTCAATCCAATAAAAGTCATTTCAATAAAACGTCAATTCAATTTTATTGTGTTCTATTTTGTATTAAGATATGGTATAACAGAAAATTAAAATCCAATGTAGAATCCATGTAATAGGATAAATCAAATATTGTACGTTGTATGGGGTGATAGATAGCTTTATTACGTTTTTGCTAATGTTTTTAAAGACGTTGTACCGTTTGTGTTATTTATACAAATAAAATGTGTTGAATGGATAACGGGTTTTTGTGATATTTCTACTTCCAGATGAAGAGTAAAAATTCGGGACTGTTAAGGAAGATAAGTCCTTTCGTTTATTACGAAATTAAAGTAAAATTCCCAATATACACTGCTCTTAAAAGTAAAGTTCTTGTTTACTTTTTTAGCCCCAAAGAAACACTTCAGAATATGAAAATAATAAAACAATATATATATATATATATATATATATATATATATATATATATATATATATATATATATATATATATATATATATATATATATATATACATACACGAATTTATCTATATGTCTGTTTCTATGTAAATATATTTGCTCATTACACAAATCGGTTGGCTTATCATAAACTCATGAAATATTTTAGGCAACAATTTTTGCATATTATGAAAATAAAACTGTCGGTATCTTTGGTCAACATCAGGACGTGATATATTAACGAAAAGTACATCTTCCAGTCCGCATGACTTATTTCATATGAAATAGCATGAAAAAATGTTACACATAAATACCCACACATATTTATACACGTTTATTTATGCTATGGACTTTGTAGTATGGAAAAAATATTTTCTTGTACAAAAAAATATCGTTTAAACTATGTACATGCAATACTAACACATTAGTTACAAACTATGAAAGCATTTAACCGTTCTTTCTATTTTCTAGACAGCCTTTACTCCTCGATGCACTCTGCCTTCTGCAAACTCGGATTCAGTCAATTTTTAGTAGAGTTTTAATTATTTCTAAACTTATAAGGATTCAACTTTATTTTAGAATGTTATTTAATTTTTTAGGCTTTTCTAAAGAGTCACTGTCCCAATATAATCTTTAATAGTTACTTTGAAGAGTGTTATTGTATAATTCCAATGGGATTCATTATTTTATTCATAAAGCAGTTCTTTCAATCTGAAGTTTTCCTAAATCAAAGAAAACAACCTGAATAGCTGTTCTCTATAACTGACATATCGCCCGTCATATGGCGGGATCAGAAAAATTTTAATTTTCCAGAATTGTAAAGTACCCTATAAGGCAGCTAAAAAATGGTTTGCTTTTTGGATGAGAACTATATGATACATGCTTAATAATTTGTTTATCTTCATACTCCTCTAAAGTCTCCCGATATTGTGAAAGCAGTTTAGAATCACGTTGAATTCATTTAGAAAGAAAATTCAAAGTTTTCTTAGCTACGTCGAAATTATCGTTAAATTCTTCCCAATTTTTTTACCACAATAATTAATGGCAGAAAAGAAATGAAACTATCCTTTCTACTACACCTTGGAGATAGAGAGAATTTGTTGTTAATACCGGTGATAAAATTTTCATTGCAACAAAAAATAATCGATGAATAAATTTAAAATAATCGCATGTGTACCTAATCTATTATTTAAGCCAAATATAAAAGAAAATTATTAACGTAATATGAGTTCAGTGACAAAAAGTATGAAGTCATTCAGACAATATTTAAGCAATTTAAAATAAAAATGATTAAATGAGATGGTTAAGGAATAACGTCATAATACTAGAAAAAAAATATTGTTTTTACCTATTTATTATGTGACAAATTGATAAATTTAATCGCCTGCTCTTAACCGAGGAAAAATTTATTTGAAATAATGGCATTAAATGCTAGATAAAGGGGTAAGGGGTGGATTTCGAATGTTGCTAACCCTAATTCATCAAGAATTCAATATGGATGCCTCTATCCATTCCAAGTACAACCGCTTCATAAATTCCAGGACAGACGGACAGATAACCTAAGCTTTTATTATACAGAGGATATAACGTGCAGAATGTGCAAAATTACATGCATAAATCAATATGTAAAACAGATTTCATTTAGGTATATATGTTATTTCATAGTAATTTTAAAATTTTAAGTAACAAAAAATAAAGCTCAGAAATGTAATATAAAGTTTTTCAACTTGAAATAATATTTCTTAATAACTTAATTTTTACTTCAGTACTATATTAATATTATACTCATAAATTAATCTGACATAAAAAGCGTCTATTAAAAAACCTCCGATATTTCCAAAATCTAATTGACAATGATTGCAAGGGCCAGATGTAAACATTATCAGCTGTCAGTGATTTAAAGTCTAATATCATGTGCTTAAGGTACGTAGAAGAGAAAAGAGTGATGATTATAAATATTTAATATGTTTCCTTTAACATGACATTAATTTATTAATAACGATGCCATCAATTTTACATGTGATGCATTACATTTTTTTATTATGATGTTCTAAAATCCCCCTTATAGATTATCCAACAATGGTTATAACATTTTTTTTGACAAAGCTGGCTCTACCACTTAAAAATATATATTGTGTGCATTCGGTTTATTAAAAAAAGCCTCGGGAAGCACGGCCTTCAGACAGAATCAATTCGTTACAAAGAATACAATATTTATGAATAAAATTTAACTATCAAAATCATTTCAATAAAGTGCGAACGACCTTCTGCATTCTTCGCACACCGGTCCTCACTTTCATTTAAGTCGTAAATTACCTCTGCTCTTTTTTTTTTTTTTTTTTTTTTAAACTACTGTTTAAAGTAAGCGGTTCCCACCTCTGTGTCACAGGGCATCGTAACCAAACGTAATTTTTTCATCCAATAAAACCCATTCATCAATTATGCAGCCATTAAAAACCTTTTGAGCCGAATCACGTGATTTACTGAATCCCGCTGGAAAGCAGAGGCGAATTTTTTTAAACTCCTAGCGTTACCAGAGAATCATTTCTTTGTATCTTTGTATTAAGGAACATATCCCCTTTAAACCATAACATATTAGATTTTCATTTTAAAACAAACCCTATTGAATACTCAAATTAGAACGTGTAAATCTATACAATATTTACATTTAATACCATAGCTTTTACGGGAACTATGAAAACTTTAAAATCATTTTAATGAAAATGGTGTAAATTACCGAAGATGAAAATCTACCGACTTATTTCATAGTATTTAAAGAATTTGAAATGGAATTTTTAAAAATAATTTTAGTTTTTTTCTTCATAATTATATCCCCTGGTATAATATTTCTAATACTTTTCTAAAATTTAT
>CM063510.1:56610838-56623338 GCA_032207245.1 Pardosa pseudoannulata | reverse complement strand
GTCTATTAATTGATCTGATTGTTTACAGAGTGGAAAGAAATGTATTGCACTCGTGAAATTAACCGAATAAATTCGGGAAACAATGGTTTCTAACGGACGATATTCGGTTCTCGAACAATGCATTGTGCTTTCTACTTAATTGCCAGACATGAGAATGAATTTTAGTATTGTGTTTTAAAAAATGAAAATTTTTGGTTTCTTCAAAATATCCAGAAACGCGGTAGCTCAGTCGGCAAAGGTAGTGATCTCGTAGCTGAAAGTTTGAGACCCAGCTCAACCCGACTTGATATCCACCGTGTTCGTGAAGGGTAACAGTGGCTCATAAATTGTGTTTGTGGTCACATTATCATCCAGGTTCTCAAACGAAACTTCTGGGGGGTGGTACACCAAACCTGAGGGTCTTCTACTTTTTCCCTCTATCTAAAGACCCAACGGAGGTTTCTCGAGTTCGTAGTATTCCTTTACTTACACGTACTTCTCGGGTAGTGTTAAATGAGTGACAGCTTAATAGCCATGTTTGGTATAAGGATATATGTCGGTATTGCCAGGTGCATAAACAAATAAAAATAAAATATCCAAAGAGATTTAAAAATTTCATGAAGGATCAGTTTAAAAGTTTGATTCATATTTTAACTTTTCATTGTTATTTAAATACATAGATATAAATATATGTTAATATGGTTAGTATCAGATGCAAATTAAAAAATTTTAGTAGTTTATACTCTTATATTTTAAAACATCTTACTAAAACAAATAATATATTTACGTTTACAAATATTTTAAAATATATCAAATGTGTAAGAATGGGATCTTCAGGATATCCTTTTTGCATAGCAATTCTCGAATTCGCCAACACAGCAGTTATTTATGATATATAAATTGTGTATTGTGATTTAATTGTTTACAGAGTGATAAGAAATCCATTGTACTCGTAAAATTAAACGAATAATTTCGGGAACGAATGATTTCTAACAGATGATATTCGGATTCTAACATATTGAGTGCTATCTACATAGCTATTCATAGCTATTCATGCAGACATAAACATAAATTTTAGCATTGTGTTTTAAAAATAAAAAATTGTGATTTCTATAAAATATGCAAAGAATTTCAAAATTTTGTGAAGGTACAGTTTGATTCATATTTAGACTCTTCAGTGGTAAAATTCTATTAATTAAGTAAATTGATATAATTCTATGTTCAGATGTTTAAATTATCAGATGCATATTAAAAGTTTTTTGTAAATTATACCCTCATATTTACAAATACCATACATAAACAAATAATATTAATACTTAATGCTTTAAAATGTTTCAAATTGTTAGAAGGGATCACCAGGTCTTCTTTTTACAGAAATTCGTGAACACTGCAGCCTTTTCTGATTCATAAATTGTGTATTAATTGATTTGTTCGTTTACAGATAGGAAAGAAATGTATTGCACTCGTAAAATTAACCGAATAAATTCGAGAAAGAATTATTTCTAAAAGTTGATATTCAAATCTCTATCTATGCGGAGTGGTTTATTCTTAATTATTCCGCAAGATAAAAAAATAAATTTTAGCAACGTGTTTTGAAAATAAATATAAGAATTTCTGTACAATGTCCATGGAATTTCATAGAACTTTAAAAGGATTAGTTTGTCAAAAATGTGATTAATTTTTTACACTTCGTTGGCTGAATTCTATTAATTAAATAAATGAAATTAATTTTATGTTACGATATTTGAAGTATCAGTATAGCATGCCTATTAAAACCGTTTTCATAATTTACACCCTCATATTTAAAAAAAAACCATGAAATCATATTAATTAACATATACTTTAAAATGTTTCAAATTGTTAGAATAAGATCATCAGAACATCATCACAACAATTCGTGAACACAGTAGCCTTTTCTTATTTATAAATTGTGTATTAATTGAGTTGTTTGTTTACAGATAAGAAAGGTATGTATTGCACTCGTGAAATTAACTGAATAAAGTATTTCTAATTACTTGATATTCAGATCTCTATCTATACTGAGCCCTTTCTTTAAAATTATTCAGAAAGATGAAAAAAATAATTTTTAGTATCGCTTTTTGGAAATTAAAATAAGAATTTCAGTAAAATATCCATGGAATTTTGAAAAACTTAGTTTAGTTTGCAGATGGTTAGTTTTTCAAAATTGTGATTCATTTCTTGACACTTAATAGGCAAAAAGATATTAATTAAATGGGTAGACATAACAATCTGTTAAGATACGTGGAATATCAAATGCAAATTAACCCATTTAAACCAAAGGTAGATATTTTTCTGTTAATGGGGGAAATGTGGGCTTCATTTGCAGGAAAATGTTTAAAAAATTATTTCATTTTAAAAATAAATATTTCATCCTTTTTAAATCAGTTACCTCTTAGAAAATGGAAAAAAGTAACAAATTGAAAGCTGTAACAGCTTATAAAATCCTAATATTTGTCTTCAAGACGTGGTTGTACCTAGTATTGTATGAGACAGTTTAACAAGCATCCCACATGTAAAGTCAAATTTTTTTCATTAAAGTAGAATGGCGTGACATCAATGTTCTTAAACACCAGGCTCTAAGTAATTGCAACAGAAATACTGTTCCAATAATGGAACACTAAACATAAATGAGTTAAAACATTTAATTCTTTCTACTTTTTATCTGGCTGTAAGATAGAAGAATAGGTAGGGCATTGCTCTGCAGTACCAGAGTTCTTGGGTTCAAATTCCTCTGCTAGTATGAGTATTCATAGCCGTTTGAATTTAGATTTAAGCAGTAGGTCCCGATCTCAATTTTAAAAAGGTAGTAAATGTAAAATAATGCCCAAATTGCAGCATACTAACACCCCTACCTCTTACAGGTTGCGGCATATATACAATAAGGAGCGGCCGGCTGTTAAGGCTCCACTTCATGTTCCACCCAATATACCTTCTTGTTTACTTTGGATTTGGAGTTTAGTACGAAGGTCCTTTTTGACCATTCGTACTTGGCCTTTCATTATTTCTGTGTTGCTTCTGTGCGTCTCTCACATAAGTTTTTTTTTCTTATTCTTCTCTCTCCTTTTTTACTTTTTATCTTATATTTTAAAGAGCATCACCTTTATGCCTTTTCTCATCCAGGGACATCGACGTTTTTTCATGCATTTGTCTTAGATTGGTTGTTTTGGCGCTCTAAATCCATTTTCCTTTTAAAAATGTGTTAAAAAGAATTAAGAAAATGTGTTCGAATCCTTTGTTGTATAGGACAAAAAAGTCATTAATTTGTTTTTGTATCAAGTAGGTTACAAATAATTTCTTTATCAAAACCACGGAGCGAATCATCGAATATAGCCAACAAATTTTTTTTCGTATCTCAAAGTTTGTTACCTTGTCTTAGACCCAATATGTCTTTTCAGTATAAAGTTCCATTAAACTTAACCCAAACTATCAACCAAACTTAACGTTCAAATGTTTTCATTTAACTCACTAAAAGCAACATCATACGCCATGTTGTGTGTATATGTTCAAATATCTACAAGCTCAGTTTATTCCTTTTACTGAGGACGTTGAGATTATCTCTCGTGTGATAGCTAAATATTTTAAGTCTATTAAATACTTTCACCCACATCAGTGTAAAACAAAACAAAACAGTTAAAAATCTATAGCTATCACATGAAAATTCCTTTCATTCTTCATCGGAGAAGGGAATCATAAACTTAATCCGTTGCTTTTTCAGTGCTTAGAGTACATGTGAAATGGTATTTAGACATTCTTAATGATAAGCACTTTTAGCCTAATATTAATATTTTAATTCTAAAATACAGATTTTTTACATTTATCTTCATGTATGCATTAACATCGGTGCACTTATCTGAGAATGATGTTAGAAAATACCGTTTCTCTCCATGAACACGCAAGACTTTCCTTTTACAGTGTTTGCAAATTAACATATTTTACGTATCTTGATGACAAAATGAAACCGAGAATGCAGTTTATCTCGTGTGTGGGCAGTACCACAGTCCTGATTTCCATAGAAATAGATTTTCGTTGTAGAGCATGAATCTATAAATTCATCGAAATTGATATGATTCCGTTATATATTTGTCACTTACAGGGGTTATTTCTGCGTTGCAACTAGATCATCGTTTTTTGTTTCTCCATATAAATTGAAGATATTGTGTTTCTGTTAAATCTTTAGAAGATCAACGCATTAGGAGATTAAAATCATAAATATTTATGTGCTGACTTAGAAAATATTTAGTTATTTGCTCTTCTCTTAGGAAAATTTTTAAAAATTATTTATGACCTTATATTATAAATTTCTTACTTCAATGTATTTCTAAACAAAAATTATTTTCCGAAGTAAACATCATAGAGATTTTAAAATATTATTTTAAAAAGTTACAAAAATTCTCTCTCAAAATGTTCTATACGTGCTTTTCGTTTTTGTTTTAAATGAAAATATTTTGACTTGAAATATATCGTGCCTAAATAGTGAGATGTTTATATCATGCATAGCACTTACCATAAATAGTAAAGAGTAATAAAAATAGCAAAACCAAATCGCTACAGGAACCAAACGAATCAATTCCCAAATTTGATTCGATATCACTCTTCACGTATTCCTTTTATTAAATCTAAATTTTATAACTCGTAACTCTTAATCTCTTCCACAATTTTAAAACTGGATAATATCAAAGTTCTCAGGAATATAACCAAGAATTTTTGAGAGCTTCATATTCATGAAAAAGTTAAGGAATATGGTTATTTGGTTTGTTGGTGTTGTGTTTCACTTCAGAATTCAAATGACTTCTCGTGGAAAAATGGTTGCTATTGCATCGAGAGTTTGGAGTTTTAAGAATGGGTCCTCGTAATTTAGAAGAAGGGATGAGAATTGATTGGTTGGGAACACTACGGTCTACTTTTATTACAACACGAGGGCTATTGATTCCGGGACCTACTTCTTAAAGCCGATTCCGAACGGCAACGAACATCCATGCCACAGTAGGACTCAAACCCACGAACTCCGGATCCGAAGGTCAGTGCCCTAACCATTCGCCCATCGTTCGGTAGAAGTAGGGATGAAGTAAAAAATATCCAGTTTGGGTCATCCACTTCCAGAGGCATCATTACCTCTTATCTCTTAATTTCTTACATTTTTAAAAATGGATTATCTCGAAGCTCTCATCAACATAACTGACAATTTTCTGATATCTTCTTATTCATTTAAAATTAATGAATATGGTTATTTGGTTGGTTGGTGTTGTGTTCACCTCAGAATTTACATGACTTCTCATGAAAAAATGGTTGCTATTACCTCTAAAGTTTTGAGTTTTAAAAGTTAGTTTTAGTATTTTAGAAGAAGGGATGAAGTAAAAAAACCCAGGTTGGGTTATGCACTTCCAAAGGTATTGTTAACTCCTACCTCTTAATTTCTTACATTTTTAAAACTGGATTATTTCGAAGCTGTCATGAAAATAATTGACAATTTTCTGAGATTTTCTTACTCATGCAAAATTAATGAATATGGTTATTTGATCGGTTGGTGTTGTGTTCACTTCAGAATTCACATGATTTCTTATGGAAAAATGGCTGCTATTGTATCAAGAGGTTGGAGTTTTAAAAGTGGGTCCTCGTAATTAAACAGCAGGGATGGAGTAAAAAACCCAGTAAGGGTCACCCACTTCCAGAGGTATCGTTAACTCTTAACTCTTCATTACTTACATTTTTAAAACTGGATTATCTCAAAGCTCTCATCAATATAACTGACAATTTGGTGATATCTTATTCATGTAATGTTAATGAATATGGTTATTTGGTTGGTTGGTGTTGTATTCGTTTTAGAATTCATACGACTTCTCATAAAAAATAGTTGCTATTGCATCGAGAGGTGGGAGTTTTAAGAGTGATCCTCGTAATTTAGAAGCAGGGATGAAGTAAAAAACCCAGTAAGGGTCATCCACTTCCAGAGGTATCGTTACCTCCTAACTCTTAATTTCTTCCACATTTTTAAAACCGGATAATATCGAAGCTCTCATCAACATAACCGACAATTTGCTAAGAGCTTCTTATTCATGTAAAGTTAATGAATATGGTTATTTGGTTGGTTGGTGTTGTGTTTATTTTAGAATTCACATTACTTCTCATGGAAAAATCGTTGCTATTGCCCCGAGAGGTTGAAGTTTTATGAGTGGGTCCTCGTAATATAGAAGAAGGGATGGTTGATTGATTGGTTGGTTGGGAGCACTAAGGTCTACTTTTATTGCAACACGAGGGCTATTGATACCGGGACCTACTTCTTAAAGCGGATTCCGAACGGCTACGAACATCCATGCCACAGTAAAACTCGAACCCACGAACTCCGAATCCGAAGGTCAGTGCCCTAACCATTTGGCCATCGTTCGGCAGAAGTAGGGATGAAGTGAAAAAAAACCAGTTTGGTCATCCACTTCTAGAGGCATCGTTATCTCTTAACTCTTAATTTCTTACATTTTTAAAACTGGATTATCTCGAAGCTGTCATCAACATAACTGACAATTTTCTGAGATCTTATTCATTTAAAATTAATGAATATGGTTATTTGATTGGTTGGTGTTGTGTTCACTTTAGAATTCACTGACTTCTCATGGAAAAATGGATTTTATTTCCTCGAGAGGCTGGAGGTTTAAGAGTGAGTCCTCGTAACTTAGAAGCAAGGATGAAGTAAGAAAAAAACAGGTTAGGTATTTCACTTTCAGAGGTATCGTTAACTCCTAACTCCTAATTTCTTACATTTTTAAAACTGGATTATCTCGAAGCTCTCATCAACAAAACTGACAATTTTCTGCGATCTTCTCATTCATTTAAAATTAATGAATATGGTTATTTGGTTGGTTGGAGCTGTGTTCACTTTAAAATTCACATAAATTCTCATGGAAAATTTTTTTGCTATTTCCTCTACAGTTTGAAGATTTAAGAGTGGATCTTCGTAATTTAGAAAAAGGGTTGAAGTTAAAAAATTCAGGTTGGATTATCCACTTCCAGAGGTATCGTTGACTCCTCTTAATTTCTTACATTATTAAAACTAGATTATCTCGAAGTTCTCATCAACATAACTAAAAATTTTCTAAAATCTTCTTATTAATGTAATGTTAATGAACATGGTTGTTTAGTTGGTTAGGGTTGTGTTCATTTCAGAATTCACATGACTTCTCATGGAAAAATGGTTGCTATTGCCTCGAGAGGTTGGAGTTTTGAGAGTGGTCCTCGTAGTTTAGAAGCATGGATGGAGTAAAAAAACCCAGGTTGGGTCATTCACTTCCAGAGGTATCGTTAACTCCTAACCCTTATTCTTACATTTTCAAAACTGGATAATATCGAAGATCTCATCCACATAACCGATAATTTGTTGAGATCTTCTTATTCATATAAAGTTAATAAATGCGGTTATTTGGTTGTTGTTGTTGTTACACTTTAAATTTCACATAACTTCTCATGGAAAAAGGGTTACTATTTTCTCAAGTGTTTGGAGTTTTAAGAGTGGGTCCTCGTAACTTGTAAGTGAAGTAAAAAATCTCAGGTTGAGTCATTCACATGCAGAAGTATGGTTTGCAAACTTAGAGAACATTGCTATTACAAAATATTTCACGAGGCCCAGCAACCATTAATGAACACAGTGCATCTTCGGCCGACTCCAGACTCTTTTTCGCTACCCTCAGATTAGAAGTTTACCTGTGACGAATGAGTTAGAACGGCTCATATGATTAATTGCTTATCTTAATTAGTTTGGTAAACAAGGACCAACTATTTATTTAACCCTCCGCGTACGACTCCCACGATTTGAGCGGGGTATTAGTTCCCAGACTACGGGTCACGTAACTATCGCAGGCGAAGAATTTTTCTCCTTATTTCAATACTGAATAATAAATATAAAATATTTAATAAAAGCATCATTTGATCCTTATTTTCTTCTCTTTTTTCTGTTTTATTACAAAATATCTGTAACATTTTTTGAATCAAAATGTTTGAAAATTATATTTATCTGAAAATAAAAATATGCCATGAATGTTCTAACTTATAAACTGGGAGCCGCGTTGTATATTATTTGAAGACGTAAAAGCTATTAATATTCTTGTATTATTTTTAAACAACTGATGAAGATGGGAATTGTAACATATGTAGATACAGAAAATATAAAAATTCGCCCTTTATTTCAGGACTGGAAAGTATGAGCCGTACACGGATGTTTAACACTCATGAAAAAAACACACATGAAAAAAAGTCTCCAAAAAATATGAAAAATGTTTATTGTGTCAGTGGCCAAAGCGTTCTATGATTTTTTCCTTCACCCTTTGTCGACTAGAATGGAATATGGGAAACCCACCCTCGTTATTGTCTCTGTACTTCCGGTTATAAGTAAATATATAAATATATATTATAGATTCTTAATTTTTAATGCACATAAAGCCCGTCAAGTCTCGAAGATCATCCCATAAGAAATAATGGATTATAAAAGTACAAATAAAAATATATTCTTTAAGAGAATTATTTATATTTTTTAAGAAAGTCAACCAAGATATTTAAAAAGTGCATTTAGAGATATATCTGCTACAGCATACGAAATACTTCGAAATAGAGATTTACAAGGCCATGAAAAGCCAACTGCGTCTTTGTGCTTCAGTGAGTAGGGGTGCATCCCTCAATATATGTCAATCAAAGAGGGTTGCAGTTCCTAAACTATTGATCGAACCATCCTACCGCAAAACTCTATGGAGGAAAACACTGGCAGAAATGTACAATACATCCATTTTCGGAACGTTTTTGGAGGTCGAAAATTGTACGTGACAACTACTTTGAAGATATCATCGGTTTGGCGGAATTGTACGTGCGAACCGCTTAGAGGGTTAAGCAGCAGAGTCTGCTGCTTAAAATGGATTTCAAACGGCTACAAACAACCAACAGCTGGTTTAGAAACGTTAAACATCGGAAACTAAACACAACACCGTATCAGTTCACCAGAGTCTGGCATAGTGTTACTATTCCTGCTGTATTAATGGAGCATAAATGGAGTCATATAGATATACAGTAAAATTTCTATGAAATAAAAGATTTTATTTAATATTTTTACTTTCGTGTACAAAGTAGAAGCTGTATTTCAATTATGAAAACTTACGGTCTTCGAATATCTACGTAAATAAAAATTTTAACCTTACCTCAATCCATTTTTCATAGTTTTATTATTAATCCTGTATAAATGTACGAGAAACACTTTGAAATTTATAATGTCTCTCAATGAATATTGTCACGTATCAGGACGTCTTTTCATAGAGTAGGTTCATGTAATATGGAATATTAGTTTTGTCTCAGCTATATTTTAGGTATTAGTAATATAATTTGACTAATTATGTCTTTGGTGAATAAATTATCCCCTGTAAGTAACATCTTAAAAACTACTTCGAAATCAAATTGAATTTTTAATGAAGTTTCCATAACAAATACATACATTTCGAAAAGTAAAAAAAAAAAAAAAATAAGAACTTTATTTGTTCTTAAAACTTTTTCTTTCATAATAATGGACATCATTAGTTGGTTTACAGCAGTATGCATACTGGCAACAAAATATAAGCCTAATTTACTGTGCCATGGTTTTTCATAATTTTCGTTTCTTCTCTTCATTAATATAATGTATACTTGGCATTTCTGTAGTAAAAAATAATTTGAAATATATTACATAAAACTATAATTATAAATGCTATTCAGTAGAAAAGAAGTAAGTATTAAAGTGTGATATTGATATACATTGAGGGCAATACGGAATACCAATATTTCATATTACACTCCACGGTTTAGTGAAACTAAAAGATGACACTAAACGAAAATAAAATAAAATGAAAACATTAAGATCTATGTAGTACGTACATTTCAACCTTTTTTATGATCATAATATCAATTCAAATCAACAATATTTACTCAATTTTTTTCATTAGTATTTAAACAGTTACCTACAATATATATTAGACGACTGAAATTAGACAACGATTAACAATAAAACACCATGTGCCATAAACCAGGCCAAACGATGGCTGAAGGTTTAGTGTGCTGATCTTCGGTAATGGGGTTCATGGTTTGAATCCCACTGTGACATGGGTGTTCGTAGCCATTCAAAATTGGCTTTAATTGGTTTAATCTTTAATTTAGGTTCTGGTCTCACTACCTCTCGTGTCGCAGAAGAGTAGACCGCAGCGCTCCAAAATCAAACCAAAAACAACCAAAGCCACAAACCAGGCGAGAATGTTTGCAAGGCTCTGAAAGTGATCTCTCATATGCACCATTATTATGTATCACAATGTGTACCACAGTAGGCACCATTAGAAAACAGAACCAACAGAACTTGAGTATTCCATATTACCTGAAACCACTCTACGTATATTTCTAGAGTAACTCAAAAACTATTTGATGTAAAATGTTCAAATTTTGTGTTTAAGACTTTTGTAACATTCAGTTGTGCACCTCCAATTTTCAACGCAATCGTTACTATATACAACTTAATTCTTTAATATCTAATAATTATATTCTAAGAAATATCTCACAAATACTTATTTGCAAAATATTGGAATTTTGGACTTTTGTAAATCTAGTTGTGAACATCAATTTTTTATTATACTGGATACCCTGTGTAAAAAAATTAGTGTAATAAATATTAAAACTTTACCGTTTGCATCAGAATGTAATACTTGGATCTGCTCATTGTTAAAATTAATATATACTACATAATATTGAGTAGAGTTCTACTCATTTTTAACTAATATAATATATATTTTTAAATTTATTAGAAGGTGATATTTTAATAATTATATTTCCATCAAAATTTGAAAATTGAAGGAGTTTAAAAATTGAAAGAGAACTTTAGAGGTTAGCTTTTAAATAAGTTAATTGAAGCACAACAAAAAAATGCATTAAATTTACTCCGCAACAAGGATATCAGGTAGTGTCTACATGATAATTTTTTGTATAGCTGAATTTTTTTAAAAATAATCTCACACATAAAATGTGGCTATCTTAAACCATAAAAATATTTGTATAACACGCATCTAGAAATTTTGTCATAAATATTTTATTTTAAAAAAATTCACCTTATACGTGCATATATATAGGGTTTAAAACTTTAATCATATTTATATTTTATAAATTTCTCAGATCAGTAGTTTCATTTCGTACAATATTTTTCCCTTTTAAAAGATAATTTTAAATTAGTTTTTCCTAGAAGTTTACAGAAATATTTCGCGGAAAATATTTTATTATTTGTTTCAAGTAAAAATATCGGTTTATTTAAGAATCATCGTTTATAGCAATTAAATAATATCAAAAATTTTACAGAGATTGGATAAAAGAAAATACGCAAAATATTTTTAAAAAGTTTAGACGTGCATGTTGAGCATATCTTAAGTTATATCAATTGAAATTTACCAACTCTTGAAAGCCTCTCTCTTGTATTTAAAAATAGAGGAATTTTAATTATTAGTAAAGTAATATTTATATTTTTGTCATTCATATACATATTCTATGATTTGTTTATAGTGTGAAGACTCCCCTTTGTTCATAGCACTCGCCAAATCAGCTGATCGGAAATCCCACCTGTTGACCAGTACAATAGCGTGGCATCGCCGAATCTAGAATGTTGACAGTTGGATTGAATAGGCGTTATGCCCCTGGTTGATCAAGTCAATCCGCGGGAATTCCTGATTCGGAACAGCTAGCGAATCAGAATTTAACATCTAAAATTTATAGAATCTAAAAAAATAGCTTGAATGGCTGGAGAAGGCTGAAAATTTATACTTTTTATTGTGAAGACTCCCCTTTGTTCAGAACACTCGTCAAATCAGCTGATCCGAATGTTGACCAGTACAATAGCGTGGCTTCGCAGAGTCTGGAATGTTGACAGTTGGATTGAATAGGCGTTACTCCCCTAATTGATCAAGTTAATGAATCCTCGGGAATTCCGGATTCGGGACAGCTAGCTAACGAGAATTCAATTAAAAAACTAGCTGTAACCTTAACTGGAGCTCTCAGGTAACTGGAATCGTAACTGACCAAAAAACGGTTGGTGGGGCCGTAACTGACCCCCAGGTATAAAAAGCCTAGAATTTTGTGACTCTGGGCTTTTCGACATTTTTTTACGTAGGTGCTTTGGCCTCGTGGAGGCTTCCGCGTCTTTTGACCGGAGCCAGCTTTTTAGTGATTGAGTTCGGGAGATTCGTAAAGTACGCTCATATAAGAAGCGGCAGGGTCTCGGATACCGAACGGGAGATAGATTGAGTTGCATTGCATTCTGGCAGAGCCTCTCCAATTGTGAGATTATTTAATCTTTTATTTTCCCGACTGTGATCGTCGTGGCAATTCAGTGCCAGCCGAAAATCCTCCACATTTCTACTTGTTTTGGGGAGAATTAGAATCCCGTTGTATATATAACCGTATTTACTCCAGAAAGAATAAAAGTAATTTCCAATTTTATCGTGACTGTGATCCTTTTTCACTCTAACTCT
>CM063510.1:56568338-56608338 GCA_032207245.1 Pardosa pseudoannulata | reverse complement strand
CGTATCAATAAATTATAAAGCGGTATCAAAATCGTGGTTATTGCATTTCAAAAAAAGTATTTATAATATACAGTCAGTACCGCTTATATGGTCACCCGCTTATAAGGTCACCTCGCTTATATCGTCAGTTTTCTAAAGTCCCGACTAACTTAATAGGGGGAACTGTGTTATAGTTCAACTCTTATACAGTTATTTTCTTTTCTTGTTACTGGTTATATGGTCAATTTCATGTTTTCAACAAGTTTTCAACAAGTTTCCATTTTTTCTTTTCGCTTTTTTTTAAGAAGTTAGTGCGAAATCGGGATGACCTGAATTCAAGCCTTTATTCCCCCCCCTTTCTTGTTAGTATAATCTCTTAGTTGGAGTTTCTCACCTCTCTCAGTTCTCTTGCCCCTTGGAAAGAGGTGGACATCTGTCTGTTTATTCGGTAAAATAATCTCTCCCTGCTTAAGTTGAAACTGAGACTAAACAAGTAAAGGAAAATTTTGTTGCATTGGATCATGCGTCACGAATACGAAGGTTCATTTTTATTAATGAACCTTCATTAATAAAAATGAACTATTAATAAAAATGATAAAATGAATTCATTAATAAAAATGGAAATGAAATTAATTTTTAGTATTGTTTAAGTATGGCTTTCAAAAGAAAGAATTTATCATTTGCTGCCAAAAATGAATTGATTGAAAAATTTTAAAAATCTAATCTTTCAAAGGCTGCTTCCGCCAAAGCAAATTCGATTATCCAGACGACATTAAACAACATTTTAGCTGCCAAACTTTGCTCCTCAAGAGTTGAATTCGGTGATCAAGATAGAAAAAGTCAGAGCTTGACACCTTTGGGAATGTTGATAAGGCTGTTCTGTTATGGATTAACGATATACGGTATATGCACAATAGGGTTGTATTGTTCCCCATATATGGTCACCCCGCTTATATGCTCTGATTTTTCTGGACCAATGAGCTGACCATATATCCGATACAGACTGTATTAAATTTGAAAGGAAAAGAAGTCTATTTGAAAATAAAAATGAAAACCCCATTTTAAACCTCATCCTAAAACTGTTCAAACTCAAGTAAATATCAAAAAAGTGAAGTCTCTGATACTGAAGGAAAATCTATAGATTCAAAGATCATTCCATCGGAACTAAGAATGTCTTCTGGTACTGTAAGTAAAATGATTCATAGAGATTTGAAGTTGAAAAAGATGTTTAAACTTAAATTTCATCTGCTTTTTCCAAAGTATATACCTGAAAGAATTGCAAAAAATTAGATGAAAAACACCTGTTGAAAATGGAAATTCAGGTACTGGATTAAGTATCGATATATTTAATTGGAATCCCATTGAATGATTCGACTAAAGCAAAAAGTTATTGACCATTTATTAACTTTGACGCGGAATATGACATTTCTTATATCTTACAATTCCATTTGAGTTCACTTTCTTTGTGAAAGAAATATAAAACTTAAAATGGAAATGATGACCACGCAGCAGCTAATTATCTAAAAAATAAAGTATAATTATTTTTAAATCTAAATATAATATATATTCTACATTATAACCAATTAAAATATTTTTTTCTGCTTTATATACTGAAATATTTATATATATATATATATATATATATATATTTATATATATATATATATATATAATTTTGTATAATTTTATGCATAATAAAATTATGTATAAATATATATAATATTATCTGTATGAAGTCTTAACACTGTTTTAAAATAGGTATACTCCCATAGACATACTGTAAAACAGTGGCGTAAGCAGAATATTTTCAAGGGGGATTCATAATTTTCAAGGGGGGTTCATAATTCTAAAAAATAATAGCCTACATAATTTCTACTAAAATTTTTATTTTTGCCATTTTGACTGAGCTCAAGGGAGCTGTTGAAACCCTAACTCCTACCCCCTTGCGTACACCCCTGCTGTAAAACTTGTTTAGAAAGTATAAAAATGCTTAAATCGTAAATTCCCTACTTTACAAATAATACACTTTCCAAATAAACTTAATTTTCAGCTTGAGAAGAAACATTTTAAAATATACAATCGATTGTTTATCTTTTGCAAAGATGGGGATCCCATTTAAATTATTCGACTAAAGCGAAAAGGTATTGCCCATTTATTAGCCTAGACATTTATCTACAGATGGAATTTCCCTGCCGTAAATAACGTTAAATCCAATATATATAGTTAGTATTGATTCTTAAATATATTTTAAATTAAAGGAAAGTTCATTTCTGGAATCCAAATGTACGTCAAATTTATGTATGTAATTAGTGGCTTACAAGCAAACATTTTCAATTAAACTGACTTATATCTAATATTCTGAAGGTTTGATGATTCATTAAAGATATATTGAAATATGTAAAATTCTGTATTATTTTGTTCGTGACTTAGTTTTATTCAATTTGATTACAGAGTAGTAAATTAGAATCAAAATGTTTAAATTAAATTAATCTATATTCTGCTTTTTTGTAAACATTTTACTATTTTTTATAATATTTTAGTTTATATTATTCTTTTTAAAATTTTTCCCTATTGACAGTTTTTTTTTAATTTTATGCAATGACATATTTTGTTTTTTTATACTTTTTACTTTTTTATTCTATTAATTACTTAAGAATATATATATTTTTATTTAAGTATTTATAACATGTATAATTTATTAAATCTTTATATTAAACGATTCATTATTTTGAGCTTAGTTATCCTTTTGTATAAGAGATCATAAAATAAATTTTCATAGTGCACAACAATTTTTGTAATTTAGATTCATTTCACATTTTATTTGAAAGCAGTTATGTATACACACTCACAGAAACAACAAAATAATATATATATATATATATATATATATATATTTCTATCTATTGTAACGAATTCACGTTACATTGAATTCCGGGTAGAGACTGAACTAAAACCGTGAGAAAAACCTAGAAGAATAGCAAACGTGCCTATTGTGGACACTTGAAGTGAGCTCTTCTTTACATAGTGAATGGCCTCTACATTGTAAGGAAACAACAATACCTTACTATTTTGTTCTCCAAGAGATTGTCTATGGACGTTGATTAATGGATCGGCCAGATTGCACCAGGTTTCGGCAACCACGTCATCCACCAGCTGTCCGAGCAGCTGATATGGACATTCTTGCGGAGACGACTATATAAGAAGAGAGAGTTCGAGGTCCAGAGGAGGATTATTTGACCGATCGAGTAGCTGTGAACTCATCGGCTAGAACGTCGAGGGAGCGACTGAGAGAGTCCTCCCCCTTTTTTTTCTTAGGAAGCTGATGTCTTGCATCGATTTATCTTTTTCATTGTAGATATTCATCGTTCATCTGTATCTTCTCATCACTTCAATATTGTTTTTCTTAATAAATATCTTAGTCTGTACGTAGGCTTCCGCTATCCTTTTTCGGGTTCACTTAGAGCCCCAGTACGCTACAATATATATATATATATATATATATATATATATATATATATATATATATATATATATATATATTATATATATATATATATATATATATATATATATATATATATACATATATATATATATATACATACATAAAATACTTCTGTTCGTGTGTTTGTAATAAAACTCCTTCTAAATGGCTGGACTGATTTTTATGAACATTTGAGTATGTAATTAAGTTGATTCGAGAATAATTTAGATTCACAATTTGATCTCATAAAAAATGTTTTGTTATCAAATCCAGAAATTGAACGCTTATTGAAATGTTTATAATGCCGCTTGAAACCATTCACTGCCAAAGAATCTGTGGCGCCGTTCTCAGCAGAACGGACTTCAGTACGAGAAAATACAGTATTTTTACCTTAAACAATTTATTACTTTTTTCTATATCTTAATCAATGTATCTTTTAAACTTTTTAAATCTGTCTATTATATATATATTATATAATATATATATATATATGTATTATGATTATATGTATATATATATTTATATAAAATCTTTATATATAATATATATATATGTATGTATATATAATGTATGTATGTATATGTATATATAATATATCTTTATATATATATATATATATATATATATATATATATATATATATAATATATGTATATGTATGTATGTATATATATATATTTTATATATCTTTATATATATATATATATATATATATATATATATATATATATATATATACATATATGTGTGTATGTATAAATATATATTTATATATATATGTATATATATATATTTATATATATATATGTATGTATGTATGAATATATATTTATATATCTTTATTTATATATATATATATATTATATATATATATATATATATATATATATATATGTATTTATATATATCTTTATATATCTTTATATATATATATATATATATATATATATATATATATATATATATGTATATGTATATATATATATATATATATATATATTATATATATTTATATATATATATATATATATATATATATGATATTATATACAAGGTGTCCCAAAAGGTCTTTTACAAACTTAACATGCTGGTCTGTCATATCGTAATGAACAAGATTTACATAGGAACTAGAGTCTAAAAATGCAAACTGTGACCGCTAGAGGGCAATAATTGCAGAAAAATTGCTGGATCGGTAGAGGCAGACAGCCGCGATACCCCGACCTGACTCTCCTGGATGTCTACCTGTGGGGACACATGAAGTCAATGGTGTATTTGGTTTGGTTCGGTTTGAAGTGCTACGGTCTACTTTTTGCAACAAGAGGGCTAATGAGACCGGCACCTACAGCTTAAAGCCGATTCCGAACGGCTACGAACATCCATGCCACAGTGGGATACGAACCCAAAGTCCATGGTGTAAGAGACACCCTAACATCGAACATGGATCTTATCGCCAGGATCGCGGAAGCCGCAGCACGTGTCCGTGACACTCTTGGTCAAATTGAACGGGTTCTTGAATCCATGCGCCGACGTTGTAAAACGTGCATTGTCTCGAAGGGAAATAATGTTGAACATTTCCTGTAATGTAATCTGTAGTAAAATCATATTAACGCCGCTGTCGATATCTTTTTTCTTCTGCTCCATACCCGTGATCACAGCACTCTAGCGGTCGCAATTTGCATTTTCAGACACAAGTTCCTATGTAAATCTTGTTCATCGTGATATGACAGACCAGCATGTTAAATTTTTAAACGACCTTTTGAGACACCCTATATATATATATATATATATATATATATATATATATATATATATATATAAAATGGAAAATGATATAATTTTTGTTTATTTTACAGAGATCCTAATGCCTATATAGACATGGGAAAATAACAGAAATTAAAAAATATTTGAAAAAACATCTCGTCAAATTAAGGGTTAATCAACGAACAGTCCAAAAATTCTCAGATTTTTGTGTCTTTGAAAATGCATATCAAAGAATGTGAAGGAAAGGGGAGATTCTTAAAGATATATTTTAAGTGTAATAATTTTAATGTATTGCATATAAATAATATATATATATGTATATATAAATATATATACATATATATACACATATATATGTATATATATAATATATATATACATATATATATATGTATGTATATATATATATGTATGTATATATTTATATATATATATAATATATATATATATATATATATATATATATATATATAAATTTCTCATTTAGTATATAAGGTAATACTAGCATAATATAAAATTCTAATATTAACTCTAATGATGTTTCATAAGAAGGTTTAGAAGATATTAAACAATTATTTTTTATTTCGTAAAGTGCATGTAAGATTACTTTGGAAATTGATAAGGATAAAAGGGGCTTTTTGCATACGAATTAATAATACAGTTTAAATCAAAATGCTACTCATTTTGTAATTTGTATGTATTTTTCTTTTAAGAAATAACGTTCAAGCCTGAAACGTTGCTGTGATTTGAAGATAAATTCTATGCATTACGAATCTTTATAAAGATTATTATTTCTAATTTATAGTCATATTTAAATTTATAATAGTATAAAATTATTTTATCTTGTATAGCAATATATTCCCCGTTTGAGTATTCTTCCATTTTATTTGCTTTTATATTTGTCATAAAAACTGTTTCTAATTGCATTCTATTAGTATACAAACGTAATTATTGAAATTAGATATTTTGAAAATATAATAAAATTATCAAGCACTCAATTTAATTTGAAAGTGCATTGCACAAGATATACTATATGACAGTAATTAATTAGGAATATATTTATGCTTTTAATATCAAGCAATTGAAATTCATATTTTAGAAATTAAGCTCTTGTGAAAGCGTAAGTACATCACGTAACAAGAAAGTATAGTCATAATTATTTCAATCCTCTCTTTTGATTTAAATGAAGTACTTATTTTAAATATTGATCTAAGACTAAATTAAAAAGAACTTTACAAATTGGTTTATATCTTTGAATGTCAATAAATGGTAAGTACCAAATTTTATACTTTTTCTTTCTAAAACTTTTATTACTTCTTAAATGTAATGCAGCATGAAAAAGAGCTATGAAAGATTGAGACTTTACCATTTACATTTTAGTCACGTATTAGAAGAAACTTTCTGTTCATAGATATAAAACTGTCATGTTTCACTTAAATTTGAAATTGGTGGAATTCAAATTGTGAAAAAAGAAATCCATAATGTTAAAATTGGGCTCTTGAAAATTTTTAGATTCATCTCAAGAATATGAAAGTAAAAACAAAAGTGGAGTTTCTCTAGTATGTTTCTTCTCTTAATAGCGAATTTTATGGAGCCCAATGGCGTTGGGGCACTTCTTCGCACTCCTACGACACAGGTCCGAGGTTCGATCGACGGACTGGGCAAGGTTGACTCAGCCTTTCATACCTTCAGTGGGTAGACAAACTGAAGATCAAGCATGGTTGAGAACTAAACACTGGGGGTTCCGCGTAAGGTTCACCACTTAACCGGAACATATGATTCGCACCCAAGGACTCTTGGTCTCGGAAACGGAGATTGGCACCGTAGGACCTGGTTCCCTTGGAACCGTTGCACCGAGGAGTTTAGTTAAGTGAATTTTATAGTCTTGACTGAGCAGAACAACGAAAAAAAGGACACTTTTCTAAAAAGTGTATATCATTAAACGACAATTACTAAGTCAAATTTTTTGAATTGGTAATTCTGTAAACTGGCCATTCATTCCTTTTAAATTTAATATAGTATGTATATGTATATGTATATATATATATATATATATATATATATATATATATATATATATATATATATATATATATATATATATATATATATATATATATATATATATTATATATATATATATATATATATATATATATATATATATATATATATATATATACATATATATATATATATGTATATATATATATGTATATGTATATATATATATATATATATATATATATATATATATATATATATATATATATATATATATATATATAAATATATGTGTGTGTATATATATGTATATATATGTATATATATGTATATATATATGTATATATATATATATATATATATATATATATTTATATATATATATTTATATATATATATATGTGTGTGTGTGTGTGTGTATCTATATAAATATGTGTGTGTGTCTATATCTTTAAACTGGCCATTCATTCCTTTTAAAATATTTGTCTCAATTCGAGTACAATTTAAATTAATTGGTTTCGGCTGAAGTACTATGGTCTGCTATTTTGCTACTCTAGGGCTAAGGAGACCGGGACCTACTGCATAAAACTGACCACGATCGGCTAGGAACTCATGCAAACATTGGGATTCGAACCCACGAACTCTGATACTCATTTAACCATCGCTCGGCAATGCTTGACCATCAAACGGGTCTTAGAACAAAAAAAGGGTTTTTAATTTAGATTTTAATTATGTTCTAATACAAAATTTCAGTACATTAGAACCTCGATTAACCGAGGTTTCTGTTAACCGAGTCAATAACGAAGTCTAATTTTTTTTCTTCTTTCCAAAATGTGCTTGAAAAAATTATACACATTTTAGTTCTTTGTGCATGTTGCAAGCACTTCTTCGACACAAAAGCACTAAACTTCCAAGAAATATTACCCCCTGAGAAAATAACATCCATCAATGCTTTATTACAGTGGTCTTGTGACCTTATTGAATACCATGTGCAATAGGTTATCGGACACTTACAACCCCCCTGTTGGGGGAGGGGATTAGAGAGGATTTTTGAAAATGTGTCTATCGATATTGAACTAAGTATAGTTAAAAGAAAAAAAATCCATTTTACTTTTTAAAATTTACTACTAGAGTTGATTTCCTTTTTAAATCTTTTTAGCTGTAAAACATAAGTTGATATATGTTTATTTTTTATCATTTAATGAACGTTCTATTGTTTTTTACTTTAAAAGTTACATTCGCAAGCACGGAAGGTTTTTATACATGGTTTCTATTAACCGAGATTTCCAATATCCGAGGTACTAGCGGTCCTAATTAGCTCGAATAATCGAGGTTCTACTGTACATATCAATATAAATTAATTTGCTGGGGCTTAAAAACATGCAACACTTTTTCATGATTTTTTTTCAGTAGTACGAAAAGCCGTTAATTTCATCAAATCTCCAGCTCAAGGGATTGCTTTAAATTTTAAAAAAAACGTAGCCCACTGTGCTCTGTGACACAGCGGCTACATCGAAGTGTCATTTATAATACATCTTCCGTACAGAGAAAAAAAATATTTTAACATATATCTGTCAAATTTTCATTCGGCATTGTTTTTATCCATTCTTAAATATTTTTTTCTTTTAGATTATTTTATGCATACTTAGAACTAAACACTGGGGGTTCCGCGTAAGACTGACCACCTAACCGGAACATATGTTTTGCACCCCAGGGCCCTTGGTCTCGGAAACGGAGATTGGCACCCTTGGTGATGTTTTGCAGAGGAGTTTACTTTAGTAAACTTTATAGTCTTGACTCAACGCAACAACGAAAAAGGACACTTTTTAAAAGAGTGTATATCATTAAAGGATAATTTCTAAGTCAAATTTATTTAATTGGTAATTCCATATACTGGCCATTCACTCCTTTTAAAATATTTGTTACAATTCGGGTACAATTTGAATTAATTGGTTTCGGTTGAAGCACTACGGTCTGATATTTTGCTACTGTCGGGCTAAGGAGACCGGGACCTACTGCATAAAACTGACCACGACCGGCTACGAACTTCCATGCTAAATTTGTGATTCAAACCCATGACCTCCGGTTCTCATTTGACCATCGTTCGGTAATGAACGGCCATTGAATGGCTTTTAAAACAAAAGAAGTGTTTTCAGTTTAAGTTTTAATTACGTCCTGGCATAACATTTCAGCTCAAAGCAATATAAATTAATTTGCTGAAGTGTACAGAGAGGAAACAATTTTTTATGAATTTTGTTTTCAATTTTATGAAAAGCTGTTAATTTTATCAAATCTCCAGCTCAAGGAATAGCTTCAAATTTAAAAGAAAATATAGCCCACAGTGCTCTATGATACAGTGGCAATATCGAAGTGTTGTTTATAATGCTAATTCTGTACAGAGAATAAAATTATTTTAACATATATCTGTCAATTTTTCATTCATTGTTGTTATAATCTATTCTTAAATATTTTTTTTGTTTTAGATTATTTTATACATACTTAGGAATAAATTTAACTATTCTTAAAGCAGCATTAAATCTTTCTAGTAATCTTAAGTGATATAAAAGATTTTCCATTCAAAGAACTTGCTATGGTTGAAAATTCGTAAATAACACTTCTAGTCGATTGCTTTTATTCACAAATTTTAGATCTTATTTTTTCTTATCACATTATCAATAAAATACAATGTTTTAAAGAAAAAAAGAACTTCTTGAAAAGAAATCCACCTAAATTTATAAAATTACATTTTCGGGGTCTTAAAAGACCATATATGTTGTAGCCTGCTTTAAAAGTTTCATAATCATCATAAAAATATTTCTATTATTAGCATTTACTGCTAAGTCTAAAAGAACGCTAAATAATATATTTCTTTCTGCAGAACTATTACATGCGTTTTATTATATGAATCCATTGCATAAAAGTTTATTACTGAGTATTATACTTAAACTTTCTCCTACCACTAATTACATTCATATTGTTGTACATTTATCAGATTTTATACTGTGTGATAGCACGCAAATACCAAGGTATCTATTTCTTTGTCTGACCAAGATTGCACTCCGGTATCATCTGTTATAGTTATAAACATTAAAGGGTAAAAAAAAGTACTGGTCAAATAACTTTGGATATAAGTTTTATGATTACATTAAATGAATGAATAGAGCCATATTATAATTACAAAATATCCATAAACTTGCTGTTAAAACTGGGGTAAAATATACGGCTATTTAGTGATTTTACTGGATTGTGAGTCATATATCTGCTATAACTAAAGAAAGCTTTAAAAATCAGTGTATTAGAAACTGTACGTAAAAACAATCCCGCTCTCTAAAAGTTTCCATTAAATTATTACACCCAATTTTTATTGTACTATTGCATGGATTTGTTTTAATAAAAGCATTTCATTAAAAAAGATATTTAATATATGAAGATATTATATAATGAGGCTTTTGAGATGACTGCCTTTGAGATGAAGCAGTTCCAGGCTAAAAAGTCAACCTGCAGATGGGCGTGAACAAAATGGAATGCTTTGATTAAACTAACATATTTTATGCAGACATGAACTTTCGAGAACGAACTGTTCGCAAAGCCTGTACATCGTGGTTAAATAGTTGTTTGCGCCCAGCATTCAGAAATTACTTTCAAGTCACGTGGATGATGTCTATGACGTAGTGTAAGTGTCGGAATCTATTTTCATTACTTATGAAACCGGAAGGAATCCTTAGGAGAAACAAAGACATTCGTTAAGGTTTCTAGAAATGGGTGCCAGAAATGATAGAATAGAAACCGACAAATTGTTCAAGATAGACATTGTTACATTGGTCAATTTTTAGGATAAAAATATCATTACATATATATATATATATATATATATATATATATATATATATATATATATATATATATATATATATATATATATATATATGTATGTATGTATGTATATATGTATGTATGTATGTATGTATTTGTATGTAAGTTGACATAATATATATATATGTGTGTGTGTGTGTGTGTGTGTGTGTGTGTCTGTATGCGTATATATATAAAATAATCACTCCTAAAGTTATTAAATTCTGTCAGTTCACATTGTATTTTCCCAATCTTAACTTTCCGTGGCACTCTGATTATTATCGACTATGTAAATCACTGAAAATACATTCCTCTTACATTTTTCAAATTGAAAATTCAATTAATTATTTATTCGTGTGACCCTTCCTGTATCAGCTGCCATTTCTCCAAGGTAAAACTGAAGGCCGTTACAATCTTTATGCCGTTGTTAGTATTTTCACCGTTTTAGTTATTTTTACAGTCTACCATAGAATATAAGCAATCCTTTGTAGTAATTTCGTCAAGCGATTGTCGATTCCTCAGAACGAAAATTTCACAAATCATCACATGCAAATATTTCTCTTACTTGTGTAGGACGTATCGAGCAGTTCTGTAAGATAAAGAACGCTTCCTAAGTATTTTGCTTGATGTATTTTGCCTGATTAAGTGAGACATCTCACTCAAAATCTAAGCGACGCACCACATAACTACAATAAAGTTGTGTTACCAAGCCAGCCGTGGCGACTAAAAATTATGACCTATAACGTCATGTATAACAGGTGAAAACTTTTTTGCCGGTTACCTACTTATAGTTAGATATATAGATATATAAATAATAGATATACATACTCACACACATATATATACATATATATATATATATATATATATATATATATATATATATATATATGTATATATATATATATATATATATATATATATATATATAGGTATATGTATATATGTATATATATATATGTATAGATATATATATGTATATGTATATATATGTATATATATATATATATATATATATATATGTATATATATATATATATATATATATATATATGTATATATATATATATGTATATGTATATATATATATATGTATATATGTATATGTATATATATGTATATATATATATATATATATATATATATATATGTATATATATATGTATATATATATATATATATATATATATATATATATATGTATATATATGTATATATATATATATATATATATATATGTAATGAGATAGACTTCTCGATGGGGGGTTGCAGTCATGGCCATAGAAATAATACCGTTTCAGCTCCAGACTTTATTAAGATAACGTTGAAGGACGGGTTCCCACTTCATCATAGGGACAGGAAAAACGGAAGAGTCAGCTAGCATGAAGTTCTATGTACAAGACCCGTAACAACTGGGTCAACATCTGTGGGAAAATATCTCTAAAAAAATCTGTCTCCGCTAGCGCGTATGTCCTTTTTATTTGGAAATTTCCTAAATTGTCCGCTAGGGCCATGTAAGTTTATAATTGGCCAGGAACCTTCTCTGAGGGCGTAGCATGTAGTACCAGTGGTCAATTTAGGTTAGGGGTTAAAAAGGGGACCCTAAGAATTTTCCTTACACACACACACACACACACACACACACACACACACACACACACACATATATATATATATATATATATATATATATATATATATATATATATATATATATATGTGTGTGTGTGTGTGTGTGTGTGTGTGTGTGTATGTATGTATGTATTATATCAAAATTATTGCATATATCTGATAAATTCTCTTCTCTCCCTTTCTTATTCCTTCAAATCTATTTTTTCAACTACAATATATCTTAATTAAAGAAGTGTCCTCGAATTAAAATTCTTCCAACCCAATTCTTCCCAATACTTTTCTGCTATAAATGAAAATTTTCTGCAGACTCTCCATATTTTCCAACTGTCCCTGATTCCCTTTTTAATGATGTAAGCTCCCTTTAACGGCAACTAAGTTATTTTCTCTGGAAAAGATTTCGTCTCCGTCTCACTTTGGGGTCCAATCCTGTAGCAGAACTTGCTTCGATGATCATACTATTTTCTGCCTGTGACTGTGAAACACATGACGTTCTATTAACCAAAATAAAATAAAAGTTCTACTCGGACTTGCTCTTCTCTTCAATGCGGCCCAGTTGCAGCATATTCAATTAGTCTAGCTGCTTAGGTATCTCTTGCTCAGTTACCCAGGCAAGTAAAAACAATAGGGGATACGTTATTTTTTGTGACTACCGGAATTAATTTTCTTCGTGGTTACATATATATATATATATATATATATATATATATATATATATATATATATATATATATATATATATATATATATATATATTTATAACATACGTAGATAGATTGTGATTCCCAGTGCATTTGTTAGATATATATCGGTATATGTTATAAGAATTAGTGCATTTGTTCCAACTTTCTGTTCCTTTCGGAAACACAAGTGAATTTTTTTTTCTTTTGGATGTGCCTCAAAACCGCATCCTCATGTTTTATACCTTCTGCCTTTTACCGGTTCTTCAAGCTATGGAAAGAGCCACAAATTGCATTCAAGGTAAAACAATTCATGAAAAATATGTAGCTATTCCCAGTGATTACCCGATACAAATCTTCGGTAATCCTTTGTACAAATTTGCTCACTTTGTATCAGCAAACTCCCGACCAATTGTTGCGGGTTCTGTTAATGAAGCTCCAGGGAGAAAGGGGGAGAAAGAATTTATCTTCATTAACTACATATAAAGGTACGCATGCTGGCTCGAAAACTGGGAGTTCATTTATTTATTTTGAAGAAAATATTGAGGAAAATAATGAATATCTTATATTATTGTATAAAATATAAGGGGTAATAGTTTTCAGTATAAAAATGTAGGCTATTTTTAAATCGATAAGAATAACTTGACAAGTTGTGTGTCTACGAATCAAATAAAAACTTCTTAACAAATCGAAATGTAGATTTTTAAATTTCTTAATGAGAGTTCTGCGATCAACTTAGGATAGTCATCAAAATTCAAAATAGTTTTCTATTAATTGCTATTTGATGAACGACAATGCAAATGCAAGTGTACCGATGTAATTTTCCACGATTATCAGCATGTCCACACACAGGTGTGGATTAAATTTTTAAGAAAAATATAGATGCAGATGTTGACTGCGAGTTTTAATGGGGACCCCTCAGGAGGAGTTATAGCTAATGGTGTAGCACAAGTATAACGGCCAAGCCCAGGCAGGGATTAGCCGTGAGATAAGGATACAAGGCAATAATGTCAATTTTCACCGAAGGGGCCATTTTGATGAGCCCATCTGAACTCCCGAAGGAGGTGCATTTGTGGGCCCCAACAAGTGATTGGGACAGAGAAAAAAAAGGGGAGTTGAACAGAGGTGAAAGGTGTGAAAAGAAAGTGGGAAAAGGGCACGATGTCAGGATTCAAGAGTTGCTGGACATCGAGATCCCGTGAACAATCCAAAGAACACTTAACCGCAATCGATTTCCGAACCCGCATGCTTATGATCGGCATCCCAGCATAAACGTAAAGCCTATTGACAGCCGCAGCCTGTTTCCCTATAATAACTGGAGGCAAACTTAATTTCATTCATAATTATTACCTGGGTCTCATAATCTTTTGAAAAGGAATACTATTTCAATGTGGGAAAATTTCACTAACAAGCGATTGGAAAAGAGAAAAAAGGGGCGTTGAATCGAGGTGTAAAGTTGTAAAAAAAAAGTTGGAAAAGGAGTCGAGGTAGGAATCCAGAGGGAAAGGGTGCATCCAGATCCCGTGAGCAAGACAGAAAGCCCGGACCAGCAATATTTGCCTGATCCCGTAACCGACAAAGTGACGACCTTTACGCCAGCGCCGGGGTTCAGCCTGCTCAGAGCCCCACCCTGCTTTTCTGTGAATGCCTGGAGGAACACAGACATAATATTCATGATTGTTACCTGGGTCTCATAACATTTTGATTAAGGAATACCATTTTTTAAAATATTGATGAATATCAAAACCAAATAATGCAGGTCATGTCTATTATTAATCAAGTCATGTATTAATCTGTAAATATTGTACATAATTAATGTTTTAGTTTAAATATAAGGCATTCATCTTCTATAGAGTATATTTTACTGTGTTTTCCCTTTCAGAACGAACACTGGTGTATGTGTTGTAAGTACATTACAACAGGAAGACAGACTATGTTATTCTCGGTCTGTCATCTCTCTATATAGAGATATACAGTGAAACCACTCTGAGCGGCCACCCCTCCGTACCGAGAATATTTGGCCACTTAGAGGGGTTGGTAGCTCTGAAGGATTTTCTTTACTATTATAAGATTATTACTATAATACGTAATATAAACAAGTCTGACATATATTCCTAATGTAAATGAAATTTAAAACTTATCTAAAGAGAAAATAGTACTTTATTTCATGCTTCTTTACATTTTTTGTAAAGGCTACAATTTGTTTCTGTTTGTTCTGTAGTCATCGTACTCCTTCAAAATCCAATTCTTTTTTTTTAAGACTTTGTTGATTTCCTTTCTTCCGCAGTGAAATAATTCAGCTAACTTTCTTGCCGATTTGCCATTCTCATATTCAAGCAGAACTTCAATGCTCTGCTCGAGATTTAAAAAACGCATTTCGACATCGTTGCAACTGAGATCACTGACCAACTAATGAAATGAAATTGGTATGAATGACATTTTTGCTGGCAGAGGTGCAATTCTTCCATAATTTTAAAGATTGGAATACTAAACAAAGGCCCTAGGACACCTTCAACGCTTGATTGTCCAGTTCCTCCCTAAGTTTCTATGGATAGTGAAATAGGGATTCCCTATCTGAAAGGTGTGGGTAGAATACAAAAGAGATAACAGATTTAATCTGTCTTAGAAAGGGGGGTTGGGAGAGCGGGAATGGACTTCTCACGTTATTCCTTTGTCTTAAAGCCGATCATAAACCTGACCTTGAGTTTTTTCGCTCGAAATTAAAGCATGGAGTAAGTAGAATTTCCCGAAAAATGAAAGTGGCAATCCAACTTGGTGGCTGTTTAGAGGGGGTCGGGTGGCCGCTGGTACAGGTTATTTTACCATTAGGTCTATGAGTCGAAACATCCGTGCCATGAAAAACTGGCCGTTTAGAAGGGTGGCCACTATACAGGGGTGGTCGTTCGGAGAAGTTTCACTGTATTAAAAACCTGTATTAATATTATAAAAATAACTGGGATAATTCAATATAAAAATTTTTTCGATTTTTATATTTTGAAATAAAATGTAGGAAACTTTTGGAAAAAATATGGAAATATTTAAAGGTTATAAATCTAATTTGTAGTTTTAAATATTTTCTTCTTGAAATCAGATTATTCGGTTTTAGTAACTGGTGTTAATTTTTTGTGTATTGTGTAAAAAATACAAAGATGTTGATGGGTTAAAATTCTCTTTCCTAAACTTGTAAATTTTCATCTTTAAATAAGATTATTATAGTTTATGGACTAATTAACACAATATGCTAATTTTAATACCTTAGTTTATCTTTCTACTGTAAAAAAAAGATTTTGAATTCAACATATAATCATTACAATAATAGGTATAACAGTCCTACTAAAAAGTTAAAATAAAAACCCCAATTTCCTTTCAAAACTTTTATTTCAATCCATTTATCCTAATTGTTTGATTGAATTAAAGTCGAAATTATTTAATTAAATGCACGTTTTAGGGGATTCTCCTTTTAGTAGAATAATTACGGAAATTATTATTGCAATTCTGTTTTCAAACTTTGGCAAATATTTGTTGTAAAATCGATTTCGCGATTGTTTAATCAAACTGGAAGACCAATTTTGAATGTTTCCATATCCTCTGTTCTCTTTCCGCTCATCAGCGGAATTAGATTAGCAAATATTATGGACTTTTATCTTAAAACGTAATTGAATTTTCGAGCAATGGACTTTTACGTTTGCGCGAATTTATGAATAGGCTGGGTGAGTTCCGCTTATGTGATTTCCTCTTAACCAAACACACAAATCAAATCGATCAACTAAAGCTTTTGTTCTCTAGTACTATTCATTTGGCAAGAAACAAAAAATTGATTTCTTTCTACTTTTGTAATTGCATCCATTTTTTTCTTTTTTCTTCAGTACTAAACCTTTCACTGTTCTAAAAGCTGAGCCAATTTTTTTAATTAAATTAAATATACGAAAAAAATATTTTGTACACCTCTCCCTGTGAGATGATAAATTAATTGAATTTTATCTACACTTCGGATATGGTTAGCACGTTGACTTCCATGGGATCCACCGCTAACCGGCGACGCAGCAAATAATAAAAGTACATAATTATAGTAAATATGGATACTGATAAATTTTTCAATAATACCATTGTTATTATAATGGTTTGAAAAAGTTAATGCAACATAGCACATTCAAAAACAATTTTATTAGTACATTGTAAAAATAATGTTACGTTGGACTAGTGTTTGAGAACGAAGAATTAAAAACTCATTAAAAAACACATGGACAAATGTGTCTTGATTAAATGATTTGTATAACTAATAAATGCCTAAATTACAACTGGAATACAACTTATCATTTGTAGATAGGGGAAATTCCTCTAGATTCTAATCGGTCTCGCCATCATGTCGTCGTTTTTTTCTTTTTCAAAACAATTCAAAAACAATTTTATTAGTACATTGTAAAAATAATGTTACGTTGGACTAGTGTTTGAGAACGAAGAATTAAAAACTCATTAAAAAACACATGGACAAATGTGTCTTGATTAAATGATTTTGTATAACTAAATAAATGCCTAAGGAATACAACTGGAATACAACTTATCATTTGTAGATAGGGAAAATTCCTCTGGATTCGGAGTCGATCTCGCTATCATGGCGTCGTTTTTTTCTTTTTCAAAACAATTCAAAAACAATTTTATTAGTACATTGTAAAAATAATGTTACGTTGGACTAGTGTTTGAGAATGAAGAATTCAAAACTCATTAAAAAACACATGGACAAATGTGTCTTGATTAAATGATTTTGTATAACTAAATAAATGCCTAAGGAATACAAATTAATACAACTTATCATTTGTAGATAGGGGAAATTCCTCTAGATTCTGAAATTCTCGCATCATGTCGTCGTTTTTTTTCTTTTTCAAAACAATTCAAAAACAATTTTATTAGTACATTGTAAAAATAATGTTACGTTGGCCAAGTGTTTGAGAATGAAGAATTCAAAACTCATTAAAAACACATGGACAAATTTTTCTTGATTAAATGATTTTGTATAACTAAATAAATGCCTAAGGAATACAACTGGAATACAACTTATCATTTGTAGATAGGGAAAATTCCTCTAGATTCTGAATCGGTCTCGCCATCATGTCGTCGTTTTTTTCTTTTTCAAAACAATTCAAAAACAATTTTATTAGTACATTGTAAAAATAATGTTACGTTGGACTAGTGTTTGAGAATGAAGAATTCAAAACTCATTAAAAAACACATGGACAAATGTGTCTTGATTAAATGATTTTGTATAACTAAATAAATGCCTAAGGAATACAACTGGAATACAACTTATCATTTGTAGATAGGGAAAATTCCTCTGGATTCGGAGTCGATCTCGCCATCATGGCGTCGTTTTTTCTTTTTCTTTCTTGAAGCTCCAAAAAATGTTTATCCCGCAAGCCTCGGATGTCAGCAGCGTTTAACCGTCTTCTCTCCTACGGTAACACCGTTGTCTTCTAAAAATTCAGACTGCCTTGCAGAGTCCACTCCAGAACGCCGGGGGGTCACAATCCCCCAAACAAACGGACCCTTCTATTGGTTGGGAGAAGTCCGAGGTTTCTTCCTAGTTCAGACCGGTCCTGGTCTGTTTGCCTTTGGCGATGGCTGAAGGGAAGAGGTAAAACAAGCAAAGAAGCACTGAATGTAACTTATTGTTACATACATGAAAATTATACATTTTTCAGAGCTTATTACGATGAGTCAGATTGACACATTAAATGCAAACAAAAGGTGAATCAAAGCAATCGGAATAACATGTCACTAGTTTTTTAGGCAAATTGCTTGCACTAGTTCTTCCTAGCTGCTTTGAATGCTAAAGGATGCAAGTAATCACTTAGTAATCGAAGCACGATTGTTGGAAAAAAAGGACAATCGTAACAATTGCCTATTGCACCGTGGGAGTCATAGCTGACCACCACCACGAAAACTTCTTCAAGCATGATTTTATAACTCATTTTATCTGCTCAAATAACATTTCAGCATATGAATCGCATAATGAAAATTTCCCGTCTGCGCCTTGGGAAAACCATCGAAAATGCGTCTGGCATTTAATGTTTTAATTAGTATTTTAATGCTACTAATATTTGTATTTATAATATAAATATGCATTCTTTTGTGCATGTACACATATACATGCACAAAATTGATGAATTTGTTGTCTTTCATACTCTCCAGTAGTCTCTTGTTGAATGTGCAAACACATGCACTCACTTGATTATTACATACTTCACACACATGCATACGTACAAATGCATATGTCCTTGTATTTTTTCTTTCTAAACAAAACACATTTTCTACAGAAACGAGAAAAACTTGTTCATTCTGTAAATAAATCTAAAAACTTGTACAATTTGTAAATGAATAAGAAAGCTTTGTTAACTGTAGGGAAAATCCAATGTTGTACAAAATTGTTTTTTTTTTTTCATAAATATGAGAAGCGAAAAAAATACAAATAATGGAAAAGTGACTTACTTTTTCCGGGAGAATTTTATTCATGGAATGAGTGACGTATGCACATGCAGTTCAAACAATGCTTTTTAAGATCATTAGTTATAGTGATAATAAGCAATAATATAAATATTTAATAATAAAACATGGTATAATATAATTAATATAAACATATGAACAAAACTGAAAGCTTATCATCAATCAAAATAAAACAAAGTGTATAATTTAATAGATGAATCATGTAGTATGCACATAAGATTCATGAAGATAATTGTAAAAAAAACATGTGTTATTATACAGTGAACAAAAATTTATTTTAGTTTCGAAATTGTCCCTACTGCTGTTATAGGACACTCTAAAAACTACTTTAAATTTTCAAATAATTATAACATAGAGTTTGGAAAATATTAAATACTCGGACGACAGGCTGTATGCAAAGCAGTGAGTTACACAATACTATGATCTAATTCAAATTTGATGACTCACACTGCGCCAGTATGAATACTAAGTCAGGAGCTGTAATCTAATTTATCATCTTTGAGTAATTTAGAATTCAAATAAAGAACTGCTGCATCTTTGTTCTATTGCTTTTTGTAATTATTTGTATAATTCATCTCAACGGTTATGCAAGAATGGAAGCACAATCACCTCTCGCGAAATGTAAATTAAGTTAGCGGTAAAAGACAAAGAGGTAAAGTAGTTTCATGTTAGACATTACTAAGAATAACTTCATACGTTAATGAAGACGGACATAGTTTTCTCTCATCTTCCCACGAGGTTCATTACTTTGCTTACTGCAATCGGATACTCTCTTACAGAGTACGTATATATATATATATATATATATATATATATATATATATATATATATATATATATATATATATATATATATATATATATATATATATATATATATATATATATATATATATATATATATATATATATATAACAAAAAGTATGTCTAGCAAATACAGCAGAGCACTTTGATTCGAGAATACTATTATATATATCTAGCTATGGTTATATTAAGCACATTGTTAAAAAAAGTTTTCAAAGTTATTTTAATTTTAGCAGCAGAAAAATCTAATTATGTTATATATATATATATATATATATATATATATATTATATTTATATATATATATATTATATATATATATATATATATATATATATAATATATATATATATATATATATATATATATATATATATATATATATATATATATATATATATATATATATATATATATATATATATATAGGTGGGTATAGATATGTATATATGTGTGTATATATATATACACACATATATGTGTGTGGTTATGTATATATATGTACACATATACATATATATACATATATATATACACAATATGTATATATATACATATATATATATATACACACATATGTATATATGTATATACATACGTATACATATATATATATATATACATATGTATGTGTGTATATAAATATACATATCTATATGTATTTAGTTTCATATTAATGAATTCTTGAAAAATTTAAAACTTATAAATTTTAGACAAAATACAAGTACTTTGAGATATAAAAGAATACAGTACTGGGAATACAAAGAGTGCAAAATGAAATAATACTTGAAAATCGCTGTAAAAATATTTCTTCGTAAATGACGTAGCTGTCACAATTTAATATATAGTATATCAAAATTATACGCTTAAAATATCTATCTAAAATTCTCCTTTTCCCCTTTTTAATTCTTTATTACCTAATAATTTCCCAGCCGTATAATGTCTTATTTAAAGGAGTGTTCACCGTCTTTAATTCTTTTTACTAGTCTTCCAAAACTGATGATGTATTAAATGTTAATTTGCTGTCCATTGGCCACATTTTTGAGCAGACATAAATGATGTAAGTTCGTTTCTGACTGTTAATAACGCTGACAAAGTTTCTGGTCTCATGGGAAAAAATCCGCATAATCCCTCGCTGTTGGGAAGATTAGCAATAGAAGTGTGTTTTTGTCATCATTCGATGCTTTGCTTTTGTCGAGTAGAGACGTCCATTTTTAATCTCAAATAAAGTCCACCACGGACTTCGATGTTTCCTTTTATTGAATACACTACTGAAAATTACGAAGGTTCACCCATTGCCCAGTAAACCCGGGCAATCTAAAATAATATTGGCTAATTCAAGTGTAATTTGGAGGATATGAATTCAAAGTAATAAGGGGTAATTTGATGTATTTTGGCGGGTATAAATTTAAAATAATAGGATCTAATTCAAGTGTAATTTGGTGGGTATAAATTCAAAATAACAGGGACTAATTCAAGTGTAATTTGGCGTTAATAAATTCAAAATATCAGGAACTAATTCAAGTGAATTTTAAAGGGTATAAATTCAAAGTAATAGGGGCAAATTCAAATGTAATTTGGCGGGTATGAATTCAAAGTAATAGGAACTAATTCACGTGTAATTTGGCCGATATGAATTCAAAGTAATAGGGGCTAATTTGATGTAATTTGGCGGGTGTAAATTTAAAATAATAGAGTCTAATTCAAGTGTAATTTGATAGGTATAAATTCAAAATAATAGGGGTAATTCAAGTGTAATTTGGTGGGTATAAATTCAAAATAATAAGGGTAATTCAAGTGTATTTTGGTGCGTAAGAATTCAAATTAATAGGAGCTAATTCAAGTATAATTTTGCTGGTTTAAATTCAAAATAATAGGAGCTAATTCAAAATTAATTTGGCAGGTATAAATTTGCCACGTTACCTATTAGCCGGTAGAACTGACTTTTGTTCAGATTTTCCTGATGGATTTTCCGTCGTGACTTTTGCTGATTTTCTTAACCAGAGTATGACGCTTGAGTATTAATTCTGAACGATAACGGGAAAACCGAATATATTAATATTATATATTAATTCGTGTGTGTGTGTGCGTGTGTAACCAGTGAAAATATTACTCACCAATTTCTTGGGAAATCGGTACCTATTATTTAAGTTACCCGGGTTTGCTGGGCAAAAAGTGCTTCTAAGAACAGATTTTCATACAATGCCCAAGAATAATTCCTTTTTCAACTATGTCGCCCCTAGAATGAACGGGTAACATTATTTTGCGCAATTTTTAAAAAGCAAAAGTGAAATTTGATCATCTACGTTAGCTCGAAACTACACAGACAGAAATTTAATTATTTTTGAAGCAATACCATTTTCAGTTACAGCTGAAAAATGTGGTTACTGAACAGAAAACTAACATTTACTCCAGCATCTTTTTAGAGATGGAAACGCTTAAATTCGGCTAAATAAACGTTTTTCTGTGCATTAATCTTTCGAAATAAATGCTCACTTTACATTATTAATATTATATTACGTTCATTAGAAACATATTGTGAAATTTTTAGAAAATATTTTATTTTATGCTTCGTGCTTTTATATAAATATCCTAGATCATCCGTTCCATTAGATATTTTCCCATCCTATCTTTTTATGTATATGGGAATCCAGATTTCACCGCTTGGAGCTTCTCATCTCCCTTGCATTTTTGAACAGGCCAGGCACTTTCGTCCCGGCGTGATTCGAATTCTAAACATTATTCCATAACCGTCGAAAAATGCAAGCGTAATGCAGTCTAGCATCCAAAATGTTCATATTTTCTACCTATAGTTTATTCAAAACCAAATTCCGTTGCATTTGGGAGAAAGATTAAGTAAAACAGTCAAAAATATAGATAAAGATTTTACCTTCAAATCCACAAATTTGCAATCCAAGCAGTTGTAAAACGCATTTCTTCTTAACCTGGAAATTTATTAACAAAACAATAACAGATAGTAGCAGAATTAAAGAATCACTTGTGCACTTTGTCACTGTCATATCACATTCTTGTCACTCTTACATATGTATTTCAGTCATTTATTTTGAGCTATTGTCATGTGAAGATGAATAGCGTAGCAGTCGCAAATCTCAAATCGCAATCTCCACAGGCTTCCTCGTGAACCGTAACCGTACTGATGATCTTCGATCTTTATGCAAATGTTTCTTCACTATATATACTTTGGCACACGAAAAGTGTTACCTGTACATGCATACTCTTACATGCATATTCTTGTTTATTCATTATTTAAGTTTTGTTATTTAAATAAATTGTTATTTTTTATGTAATTCGTCACCTTTACTGCCTTGATACCTGCACCACTCACTAAAGTCACATATAGATGTTTTATTCCTTTGCGTAAGGCGCAAGCATAGTGCATTAATGAAAATAGTGTAGGACAGTTGAAAAGTATATTGCAGAATTTTTGTTTTTTGAATGGCATTGTCGTTTAGGTAGATGATTACTATACTCCAAAGTTTCAAGTATCTGCTACTCTTAATAAATATTCTCTTAATATTATTTTGTCATTTGGATGAATAAGGCGATTTCAAGCAGCATGGCACATCTCAACTTATGACAATTCTGGTTTTAGTTTCAAACGGAAGGGCAGTTTATTGTTTGTCTATTGGCTGTTGTAAACATGAAAATGAATGAGAAGGTCATTATAGTAGTTCGTGACGTTGCGGCAAATTGCTCTATATTGTATAATACTCAAAGCCTCACACATTGTTTTACTTTATCAGCTGATATATCAATACAAATCGTGAAATATGCTGTTGGTGAAGATCCAAGGCTAAGGTAAAACTTCATTTTACTGAATATACATATAGTTGTAGATAATTCTGTTATCATATATTTTTTCTTTTCTTAATTACATCCTATGTTATTAAAAATCCTGTTTATTGTTTATTAAGACAAGCTATAATGTAGTTGTTTAACTTTTATATTTCTGTTACTTTCAGGAGACCGTTGAGTTACTTCCAAGTAAAAAATAATTTTTAGATTTTTTTTTCTGTTTACTGATATTTTTTTAAGATTTTAGTTAAAGTATATAATAATCCAAATACTGTCCATAAAAAAATCTTCAAAACTGACAGTTCCATTAAATATTTTTCTCATCCTGTTTCCCTCTGAATACAGAAATGCAGATTTCGTCGTGTGGGCTATTCATGCCATTCCGCTTGCATTTTTGAACAGGTCAGACACTTTTATCCTGGTGTGCTTTGAATTCTAAACATTAACATCTTTCCATTGAAAAATGTAAATATAATGCAATCTAGCATCCGAATTTTCAAATTTCCTTCCTATAGTTTATTTAAAGGGTCATATGAGTATTAAATCGACAAAAAAATTGGATTTTTCAGAAAAATATGTGTGAAAAGGAATTTAGTTCTGAGCATTTTAAAACATTCCGCTTAAACATTCCACAATTGAGAGAAGTTGAGAATAAAAACGTGTCCTCTGTTTACCGTAAATAAATTTAAACTTATAAAACTTTAACTTGGTTTTTCTCAAATTGCATTTTTTTTCATGTAACATCCATGTTATCTCAAAAAGTTTTTAATATATTTTCATGACATTTTTACAGGTTATATACAATATAATTTTCATTCTATTAATCATAAATTTTATTGTATATTCCCCTACCGATAATAATAATAATAATAATAATAATAGTAATAATTTTTTGCCATGATATATTTTTAATTTTTAAGGAAAAAAATTACTTTTTCAAATATTTCAAAATATATATATATATAGATTTTAAATATATATACGAGGGATGGAAGTTTAATGGTGGCAACACTGCGGTAAAGACGCTTCTCAACAAAACCAAAGAATGTCAAGTATACAACACGTACCTACCTTACCTCTCAGAAAAAAGACTCATCATTCCTACGTCATGCAAATGCAGAGTAACGTGAAGAACTGATCCTTGTATTAGCTTGCGGTCCAAAGTAAGTGTTGTCAGAATGTTTGCAAAACAAGAACAACGAAGTTGGATAAAAATTGAATGTGCCAGAGGTCGTAAATCACAACAATGTCATCTAGGGCTTCAAGAGGCTATCTAGGGCTTGTAAGATGTGTACAAGCCTTCAATGAAGGACGCCAAAATGTGGCAAACATGCATCCGCCATGTCGTCCTAGTGTCAGCGATGCAGAAGTGCATGCTGTTGCCGCACTAATGGACAGTGATGGATGCCAGCTGTGACTGATTTGGGAAGTGCTTTACCATCCAACAAACTCTCCAGATCTAAGCCCTTGGGACTTAATTCCCATGATGATGAAGAAACCACTTCGTGTCATTCGCTTCAAAAATGTTTCAGAGATTCTTGTGGCAGTAGTCTGGTACATTCGAACTATCAACAGAACAGGAGCTGCTACAGGTGTTCTGCGATTTCCACATAGTTGGAAACGGGTTAGACACAATGCTGACGACTATATAGAAGGACTATAAAACATAGTGACATGAATCAATTTTGTATTCCATGTAAATCAATAGTTGCCACTATTAAAGTTCCAACCCTTGTATACAAATTTAGGATCAAAGTTATTTTGAAATATTGTAGAATGTTTTAAAACAATAAACTTATCTTAAACTAAATTATATGGTTCATAATCATGCGCGTTAGCCTTGATATCATTTTTGTTAACAACAAAGTGTCTTTTGAGTAAAACGTTCTAGCAAAAATATTTTTTACCTTTCGAAAATGAATGAGATATGTAATAATTTGTTCTAACTATGTTAAAAAACTATGTTTGTAAATCTGGTAGATTTCTAGGTATGAGAAGTAGAATATTATATTTTTAATATTTTTTCGACTTTTAAGGGTCGTAATACCCTAAAAACCGAATTCCATTGAGTATGGAGGAAATATATAGTAAAACAAAGAATTTATTTCGATAAAAGATTTGCTTTTAGTGTTCGATCCATGATTTGGAGTTCAAGCCGTTTTAAAACGAATCATATTTTAATTAGAAATTCAAACTTAATAAGAGTAATAATGAACAAGAATAAAATTAAGAAATTTTAAATCGAATTAATTAAATTAGAAATTTATTCTTAGTGATAGTAGTAGTGAATAATAATAAAATTAATTAATTTATTTTCTATTCCTTATTAATTCCAAGAATTATAAACATTTGCGATGTATAATATTTAATTTTTCGCTGAATACACCCCTATATTTCACTACACCACCTCTAGGGTGACTAAAAAAATTAAATGCATTTCAATATTATAACTGAGAAATGAATATAATAATTTTTAAAAATATATATTTACTTTACAGTATGAAAATTTCTTTCATTACTTTCATCCGAAAATCGATAGGCATAGGAAGGATGTGAAGAAGGGTCAAAAAGTTCTCGGAATAGTTCAATTAAAAATTATTAAAAGATAGAACAATAATTTTACTTTATTGGCGTTCAAAGTTCTGCCCACATACATCCACACACTTGTTTCAGCGTTCGTAGAACTCTCAAAACGCTACTGAAATCTAATTTTTGAGAGGCCCATCATAGGCTCGTCGCATTTTTGATCACCTCATTTCAATCCACAAAATGGTGTTTCGTCAATTTTCCAATTTTATGTACAGCCGTGGAAATATGTAAAACTCTACTGGTGCTAGGTCGAGATAACACTTTCTCGAAAGGTACTTTTCCCCAATCAGAGCACAACGTGATGGAATATGGTCGTGTAAAAAAAATAGTTTTTAGCTCGTTTTCGTCTGGTTGTATCTTGTAGATGTTTAAGGATATCCAGGTAAAGTTTTTTATTTACAATATGGAGAATCATGAAGAACGATCTAAACTCTTCCATGTGAAATTCTGGGTTTAGAGACAATAGTATCGTCTGTCCGCACACACAATTTCTCGAACGTGCTCAACATTCTCATCTTTGATGAAAGAGAAGGGGCACCCAGTCCGAATGTCATCTTCGATGTTTATGCGACCTTCACAAAAAGGTTTATGTGACTCGTGCGCAGTTGTTTTTGCATTTCATGTATGCTTTCTTCAGCATTTCAAGCTTCTCAGAAGGTGAGTCTTGATCAAAAGACAGAATTTGATGTTTTCATGCTGCTCTAAAAACATTTCAAAATCCGATGAATGAAAAATTTGCTTTGTCAGAAATTATCAGCTTCTAACCCCGACAGTACTTGAAATTAATTATAAATGGGTGTGTTTTTTTTCTTATTAGTATTTCCAAGAGATATTTCCGCTCCCAAAACAAATACACATGCCTGAATGAAGGCGAATATAAAAAATTTGGACCCCACGACCTCAGTTTCGCAGATGTATACCTTTCACTATATATGTAAAATCGACCCCATTGACCCCTTCCACCCGGAATTCCTTGGGGTTATAAGATCCGGCCGGCAAAAGGGGCTGATTAGTTTTTTCGGATGTGTCTCTTGTTTTTTTTTCTTTTTTATTATTATTTGCAGGGCGGCTATGCATCTAAAAAGAGGATATCTTATCGGAAGGGATCAAGTTTCGAGAAGTACAACCCCCAAAGGAAGGAGAGAGGATCTGCAGGCAGTTGAGTCCTAGAGTCCACTTAGATCCTGCGGCCTGAAATGATCACTTTGGTGGAAGTGACAGAACGCAACGTCGTTTTTTTTTTACATAGAACGATCTTCCACCTGATCAGGTTGTGTTTAAGTCAGGATCTGGGATACCGAGAGAATTTGTTTTTGTTCTATATTTATTTCTTTTTTAAATCTTGTAAATAAATTTATGTTGTCCGTTTAAGCTTTGAAAAAATTATTTGGTAATGCATCCCAGCGACAGTCTACTAACATAAAGCAAACCTGTCTCAGTAAAGTAAGTTGGCAGGTTACACGCTTGCATAGCGCCACCAGCAAATGGTGCTGCTACATTAATGTCCAAATTCTTTACAGAGACCATATAATCTGTTTTTATTTTCTTAGCTCTAATGAAGTTTTATACACATGTACTTTGAAAATCTTATTAATGATCCAAAACTGTGTAAACTTTTTGTAGTCTTATAATTTTGTGACACACACTGTCATATTCCTTTATGAATGTGACATAAATTTGGTTATGTCATTCGTGTCGGTTGCCGAAACTCTTAAAAATAGACAATACAGATAAAAGTATGGCAATAAAATAGATAAATCGTCATATTGTACAGAAAAATAATAAAGTACTATTTGAGAAAGACATTTATTAAAGGGGAACATGTTAAACATCATTAAATACTAGTGTAAAAGTACATAGAAATTCTCATGTGAATTATACGCAAGGCTAGTGATTCCAACAATCAGTTACATTTTGGTAGAACCTCCATCTAAGGCATTACATAAATGAGAGATCGCAACAAAAATTGTGCTTGTCAAGAACCAATAAAAGGGAACTGTTATAAACAAATGATTACATGTCCAAAAAATGTTGGAGATCAGAAAGAGTTTAAGCAATGAGCTTATACTGACTGCTGAGCATAGACTATAGTATTTCTTCAGAAAAATACAAGCAAATCTAACTCTCAAGACAATTTTATGTCTTATGTAAGCCTTTTTAAATGCCTTAAATTTATAAATTGTTATCTTCATTTTAAGCAACTCACTCTTACTGTTGAGAACTAGGCTGTTACTCACAGGGACTCTAAACGACTATACCGATTGTTCAGCATAGACTATAGTGTTTCTTCACTAAAGCAAATTTAACTCTCAAGATGATTTTATGTCTCCTGTAGGCCTTTTTAAATGCCTTAAATTTATAAAATGTTAGCTTCATTTTAAGCAACTCACTCTTACTTTTAATAGCTGGGTTGCGACTCACAGGGACTCTAAACGATCGGAGTAGTCAATTTTTTTAACTGGGTACGTCATTATGACGAAAATCTGCTCCAGAATAGCAAAATCTCCTGTCTACTACATAACCCAAAGTACCGAAATGCACTTATAGTGACGTCATTAGATAACCTTGTAGATGATCGCCATGAAAAGCAGCCCTGATTAGTAGGTTAATTGTAATGTTTTGTCTTATAGAAATAATAAAGTATGCAATATTTACTATAATCCCCTATATAATAATAGCCTAAGTTATATGTCCGTTTGTCCTCGAATTTATAAATCGGTTGGACCTGGAATGGATAGGGTCATCCATATTGGATTCTTGATGAGTTAGGGCTAGCAAAATTCTAAGCAACTCTATGAAACGTTCGAAATGCCCCCCTCTCCTCCTTTATGAGCGTATAATGAATGGCATTACCTCAATCCTTATTTTCCCTGGTTAAGCGCAGGCTATAAAGTTTATCACATAATAAATAAATAGGTAAAGATAAATCTTTTTCTACCATCATGACATCATTCCTTTAACCATCTCATTTAATCATTTCTTATTTTAAATTATTTAAATATCGTTTGCATTATTCTCATACGTTTTATCACTGAACTTATATATTAAATAAATACTTTCCTTTTATGTTTGGCATAAATAGCAGTTAAGGTACATATGTGATAATTTTAAATTTCATCATCGAATACTTTTTGTTGCAATGAAAATTTTGTCAACGGTATTAAACGAACAAATTCTTTTCACAAAAGTCTATAAGTCTATTTCAAAGACTAATAAATATCTATCATTACATATCTTTGAAAACTAAGAAGTTTGTTCGTTTTTGTGTTTTTATACATAATCACACAGTTTGACTGCATGAATTCAACTTAATGGTAAACTGCCTTCACAGTATCGGGAAACTTTAGAGGAGTATAGAGATAAATGAATTATTGAGCGTATTCCAGATAATTCTCAGCCTAAAAACAAATTTTTAACTGCCTCACAGGGTACTTTACAATTCTGGTAAATTAAAAGTTTTACTAATCCCTTCATATGACTAGCTATATGCTAGTATAAATAATAATTGTTTATCTTTAATCTAAAAATATGAAAAAACATATGAGAAAATATTTTTCGAAATAAAATCAAGAATAGCACAATAACTACTTGTCTCACCAAATCATTGTGTCTACTTGTATTATTTTCTCTATTTCAGAAGCTAACATATCCAAAAATCAGATCATGATTGAAAATCTACATTATATAAAAAACATAAAGTATTGAGCTGTTCTCATCGCATTAATTACGAAATAATTTGACTATAAATATGTATATTGTTTTGCATAATAGAATCATATAATATAAATTGATCTGTAAACTGCTTTGCATAAAAAGGGATTTTTCCTGGAAACACGTTATTTTCTATTATAATTTCAGGAAAAATATTTCTTTTTATTAACTCACTTCTTTTAATTTGTAAAAGTAAAAGGTTCTGGATATATTATTTATTTATAATATCTAACCAACAATAACTAAATATAATAACTAAACAAGGTATTATATAAAAGATGCATTATATAAAGGATTTTTATTATTAACAGAAATCAGTATTAACAGAAATTTATTAACAGAAATCAGTAATGTAATGCTGCAAACATATCCTGCAGTAAAAAAAACAATTATTCATATGCATGTTTAGTTTAGTTTGGTTTGGTTTGGAGAGCTACGGTCTACTTTTTGCAACACGAGGGCTAATGAGACCGGGATCTACAGCTTTAAGCCGATTCCGAACGGCTACGAACATCCATGCCACTGAGGGACTCGAACCCACGAACTCCGGTACCGAATTCCAGCACCTTATCCAATTGGTCATAGTTCGGCTATTCATATGCATGTAAGTGAAATATTAAATGTTTTATAACATTTATTTTTTTCTGTTTGTGTTGCAATAAATATATATATATATATATATATATATATATATATATATATATATATATATATATGCAATTAATCATTATACATGTGTATGTATATGTGTGTGTGTGTGTTTAGTATTTTAATGGCTGTGCCATTTTAGGCTTACCTACATTCCAAAAACTTCAACAAAAATAAAAAAATAAAAATAAGAAATTATACATCATTATAGAATTAAGAAATTATACCCCCTGTCGAGGCATATAGCATCAAGTTTATATATATAAATAAATAAATAAATATATATACATGTGTGTATACATATACATACATACATATATATACACACTCACATATATACACATATACGCATACACATATACATATATATTGTAACGTACTGGAAATCAAGTAGGCGAGGCCTTCAATGAAACAGGCTAGAATTTTAGGTATTCTTGACTAAATATTTTATTCAATAGAATAAACTAAGTACAGCTATGTACAAATTCAGTAGATGATAACATTCAGGGATCTCGTACAGAGATAATATGCACACACAAGGATGCGTGGAATACCGGAACAGTATGGCTAGGGCTTGCAATCACAAGAGTTGGAAACTACATAACCGCTCCCACCCCCCCCAGTCTTCGCCCCCCCCACCCCCCCCCCCCCCTACCCCGTGACGGGACTTTCACCCCGCTGCCCCCCACTCCCCCCCCCCCCCCCCCCCACTCCCCCCCCCCCCCCCCCCCCCACCCCTCCCCCCGTCTGTCGATTAGCACGGTTGGCTTTCACAGCAGGTTCGGAGGTTCCGAGTGCGTATCACGCTGGGATTCGTGAAGAAAACACAGGATGCAAGTCGATCCAAAATTAGAGTGCAAAGTCACTCTCGGCTGTCTACTTCGATGCAAGAAGTTAACTAACAATCAGCAGATAACGGGAAAGGAATTCCCAAGTCGAATGTCGACTATCTAGCAACAGAGACGCTGGCGGTCTCTAAAAAAACAAACTCCAGACACGGAGATAAGAGCGGTTCTCGAGCGACCAGGCTCTAGCAGGTAGAAGCCTCGAGAGAAGAACAAAAAGCCTCCGTTCTAGTCCTGTCCCTTCTTTTATATCCCGCACTCGCTTCTTTTCTCGGTCCTTCGAGAAACTTCCCGAACCAGGGTGACGTAATCTTGTGGTCACTCCCAAGCCTCCGATCAGCTGTACTGTTCCCAGATGTGGAAGTTTCTCAGATCCATCAACTTAACCAACTTAATGGCCTTTTTGTAACCGCTAATGGGCGGCAAGGTGCACTCAATTATGTACACAGCAAAGTTCCATTCAACAGGTTACAATGCCCAGACGATGAGGAGCCGGCAACGAACAGCTTTCAATTAAGGTGCTTAGACCACCTGGTTCTATTAGAGGCTAATCGTGAGTCCAGGACGAAAGGTCACCTTTGGTCTCCTCGTTCTTTTTGGGGTCAAGTAACGGATCGTTACAATATAGACATAGATACACACACATATGCATGTGTTTGTTTGTGTGCATGTGAGACAAAAATAAAGCAAAATTAATTGTTCATGATTCTTATCGATTGATGACTTTAATTACGTTAATTAATGCTTGAAATTTTTAATTATATTTTTATCCCTTTTGCACTGATTACAAATTTCAATAAAAATCAAATAATCAAAATAGAATAATAAGTTACTTTTATTTAAAAAAATTATTTTACAAATTTACTTCTTTTTGTTTGAAAATTTCGTTTAAGATAATCATATTTATTGTTCCCCAAAATAATTTCCCTAGTTAATTATTAGATAGTAATTTTTCAGATAGATAATATTAAACAAGATTAGTAACTTGTTTATTGTTACATTTTCTTTGTCCATATCTTTCGATATATTTCTATCATTATCTCTTAACTAGAATGGAATGTGATTAATAATTAACCCCATTTCTGCTCCGGCTTTATACCAATATTGATGAAATAAGAAAAAATACATAATCGGCACTTCAGTTCGCCCTGCTAATCAGGCGATCTTCTGGAACAAGGTTTGGTTTGGTTTGGTTTGGAGAACTACGGTCTACTTTTTGCAACACGAGGGATAATGAGACCTACTGTTTAAAGCCGTGTACTACCTGTAACCAGCCACCCACCCGAAGTCGGGTGTAGGGTGTTGAATTGCTGGTTCGGTCTGGCCGTCCGGCAACAATGCGTTACGCAGGGTCCAAGTCAGCATTAAGTCAAGCAAGCAAGCCCATAATATTTAAAATAACAAAAGAAAATATATATATATATATATATATAAACATATAAATGTAGAAAATCTAGACTAAAAGGTACAATTAATGCAGTTTACGAAAGTGCGGGGGATACTCCGCAGGAGTCCTGCCCAGGTAAAAGTCCGGTGTACTACATGATACTTTCTGACATGAGAGCAGGTGTTTGCGAGGGAAGCAATATCTGCACAGGGCAGTTGTGATGGCCATTCGTGAAGGGGTACTTTGACCCTGGCGGTGTGGTATAAGGTTAAATTCATGGCCGCACGATGGCGCCTTGGTTAGCGGTGAGCCAGTCAACCAGGCTCCCGGCCTTCCTTATCAGTACCGGGTTTTTGATTAAGCTCTCTGCCCAGAGTTCCTTGGATCTTTCAGAGGGTTTCTTAAAATGCAAGTCATGTGTCAAGGGGCAGTCGTGCAGGTAGTGATTGGAGTCACCGAGTGCACCGCAGACACAATCTCCCGATGAGCTATCTGAGACCTGGAACCTGTGGAGATACTGAGGGAAAAGTCCATGGTTCGTAAGAAGGGCATTTAACCGATTCCGAAAGGCTACGTACATCCATGGCACAGTGGAATTCGAACCAATGAACTCCGGTTCCGAAGGTCAGCACTCTAACCATTCGGCCACTGTTCGGGCTGGAACTAGGAGAAAGGAACTAAAAGACTGACCGACCATTTAGCTACTACTCTTGATGCTTGAATAATTTCTCTTAATGATGAACCCTTTAGTATGTCAATACATCTATATTTAGATGTAAAATTGAAAAATTATATTTTTAAAGCTCCATGTATTTAGAAACAAGTAACTAAATGCAAAACATTAACCCTTTTTTTATTAATAATTCTATATTTTATTCTCTTTTACAATTACATATCACTAATCTGAATAAACTGTTTTTTAAGTTGGAAGAGGGTAATTTTTCAAAAAAAACTAGAATAATTTTTCTTTGTAAATTGTATATAATTCCATCCATTTTGAAAGGAAATCAGTGATATTTTTTTCGGCTGTCCACTGTAAACTCTTTATTTACAAAAATAATCTAAAGGAACCAATCCCCTTCATTTTGATTGAGTATCAAGAGTGAAAAAAAGAGCCTCGAAAAACTTTCGTTTGTACTCTGCTGTTCTTTTGTTATACTTTTCACTTAACTCCGGAATAAATATATGTCTCTCTCATTCTCTCTCGATGTTTATTGTATTCAAGCGCTTATTTTATCTCTAAGTTTCTATATAGACGTCAACATGTATTACAGTTCTTAAAGTACATAAAATAAATCTAACTGTTACACATATTAGAACACACACTTTAGAAAGATGCAAAAACTAAATACAAAAAATCAACCCTTTTTTTCATTCATAATTCTATTTTTTATTCTTTTTTTACAATTAAGTATCACTAATTTGAATAAACTGTTTTTTTTTAAGTTGGAAGAATGTAACTTTTCAAAAAAACCTAGAATAATTTTCCTTTGTAAATTTTACGTAATTCCATCCATTTTGAAAGAAAACCAGAGTTAATTTTTTCCTGCTGCCCACTGTAAATCCTTTTTCTTTACAAAAGTTATCTTAAGAAACCAACTTCTTTCATTTTGATTGAGTATCAAAATCTCTTCCTGCTTTGTAAGAGTGAAAAAAAGAGCGTCTACTCGAAAAGCTTTTTTTTTGTACTCTGCTGTTCTTTTGTATTACTTTTCATTTAACTCCGAAATAAATATATGTCTCTCTTTTTCTCTCTTGGCGTTTATTGTATTCAAGCGCTTTTTTTGTCTCTAAAGTGTCTATATAGACGTCAATAAGTATTACGGTTCTTCGAAACTGAAAACCTGTCGAATAAAATAAATCTGACTGTGACACACATTAGAACACACAATTTAGAAATAAGTAACTAAATACAAACAAAATTAACCCTTTTTTCATTAATATTTTATTCATTTTACAATTAAGTATTACTAATCTGAATAAACTGTTTTTTTTAAATTGGAAGAAGATAATTTTTCAAATAAAACTAGAATAATCTTATTTTGTAAATTTTACGCAATTATATCCATTTTGAAAGAAAATCAGTGATATTTTACCTACTGTCCACTGTAAACTCTTTTTCTTTACAAGAGTTATCTAAAGGAATCTATTCCCTTCATTTTGATTGAGTATCAAGATCTCTTCTTGCTTTGCAAGAGTGAAAAAAGAGCGTTTGCTCGAAAAGCTTTTTTTTGTACTCTGTTGTTCTTTTGTAATACTTTTCACCTAACTCCGGAATAAATATATTTCTCTCTCAGAATTATATTCAAGTGCTTCTTTTGTGATTTTTAAGTATCTATATAGACATCAACAAGTATTACGGTTCTTCGAAACTGAAAACATATAAAATAAAATAAGTCTAACTGTTACACACATTAGAACACTCAATTTAGAAATAAGTAACTAAAGGCAAAAAAAATTACCTTTTTTCATTAATAATTCTATATTTCATTCTTTTTAACAATTAAGTATCACTAATTTGAATAAACTGTTTTTTAAGTTGGAAAAAGGTAATTTTTCAAATAAAGCTAGAACAATGTTCTTTTGTAAACTTTGCGCAATTACATCCATTTTGAAAGAATATCAGTGACATTTTATCTGCTGTCCACTGTAATCTCTTTTTCTTTACAAGAATTATCTAAAGGTACCAATTCCTTTCATTTTGATTGAGTATCAAGATCTCTTCTTACTTTGCAAGAGTGAAAAAAGGAGCCTCGAAAAGATTTCTTTTGTATTTTGCTGTTCTTTTGTAATACTTTTCATTTAACTCCGAAATAAATACTGAAAACCTGTCGAATAAAATAAGTCTAACTGTTTCACACATTAAAACACACAATTTAGAAATAAGTAACTAAATGCAAAAAAAAATTAAATCTTTTTTCATTAATAATTCTATATTTTATTCTTTTTTACAATAAAAATTTGTGTGTGTATTACTAATCTGAATAAACTGTTTTTTAAGTTGGAAGAAGGAAACTTTTTAATAAAACTAGAATAATTTTCCTTTGTAAATTTTATGTAATTCCATTTATTTTGAAAGAAAATCAGTGATATTTTTTTCCTGTTGTCCACAGTGTCTCTGTTTTCTTTACAAAAGTTATCTAAAGGAACCAATTCCCTTCATTTTGATTGAGTATCAAGATCTCTTCTTGCTCTGCAAGAGTGAAAAAAGAGCATTTGCTCGAAAAGCTTTCTTTTGTACTCTGTTGTTCTTTTGTAATACTTTTCACTTAACTCCAGAATAAATATATGTCTCTCTTTTTCTCTCTCGGTATTGTATTCAAAAGCTTCTTTTGTGCTTTTTAAGTATCTATATAGATGTCAACAAGTATTACGGTTCTTCGAAACTGAAAACATATAAAATAAAATAAATCTAACTGTTACACACATTTACTTCTTAGTCAAGACTGACGATAGTTCAGTCGACAAAGGCTCATAGTCCGAGGAATGTGAGTTCAGGTTATATATATATATATATATATATATATATATATATATATATATATATATATATATATATATATATATATATATATATATATATATATATATATATATATATATATATATATATATATATATATATATATATATATATATATATATATATATATATATATATATATATATATATATAATTATTTTTATCTCTTTAGGTTTAAGATTCTGTTTTTCCGGTAATTCTTTTCAAGCAACCCTACCGAACGTTCTTGAATGTTCTCTAATAGAATCCTTCCGGTTGCATATCTAAAAATAGAGTGATGAAGCTAAAGTTACGTCATCCACGTGACATGTAGTGATCACGAATAGGCTGGCACCTAAAACTATAAAAGCAGATGTATGGTATTTGAAAACAGTTTTTTCGGTAAATTATTTGGTAAAGTTTCGAAAAAGTTGATGCATTCGACAGTTGAGTGTACAATATGTATAAACTATGATAGTTTGATTTTCGAGTGTCTTTATTTCGTTGTCATTCTCGTCGCAAAGTTCCAAGACAGAAAGACGGGAATAACCGCCCGGGACTCTACTTTGAGTTGAGGCCAAAAGCCATATTTCACACACACACACGCACTCACACACACACACACACACACACACACATATATATATATATATATATATATATATATATATATATATATATATATATATATATATACATATATATATATATATATATATATGTGTGTGTGTGTGTGTGTGTGTGTGTGTGTGTGTGTGTGTATGTATGTATATATGTATATATATATATATATATATATATATATATATATATATATATATATATATATATATATATGTATATATATATATATATATGTATATATATATATGTTATTTCATCAATTTTTATTTCAAATATTTATATCATTTTAAACGCAATTGCGCCATTTTTATTAATCCAATTAAGAGAGAGCAATCTTAAATAGGCTTGGCGGCATTGGTTAGGGAAGTCATTGGCGGTCTAATATTCCCTTTAGTTCAAACGATATTAATTAGAAACTAACCAGAACACCGTTTTAATTATGTAGCACGCCCATTTCCATAGTTGATTTGGCATCAAAAACAATGACTAAACTCTCACTGTTGGCTTCATAGTCGTCCGAAATTTGGTAATATGATTGACTTTAATGCAGACCAGCTATCACCTATCCTGCCAAACCCGCTGTTTATTTGGAAAATTTGAAGCATCTCCGTTTTCTGTCTTAACTTCGGCACATTTTGATATTTTTGTTAGTGATTTTGGCTTGACTGAAGAACAGGGTGCCCCCACCACCTTGGCGATAAAGTTCTGAGCGTAGTAGCCTAACATTCTCTCCTGATCTCACCGAGTTCAAATAATCTATCTATATTTGTATTTAGCTCTTTTTGTGAAACCCATTTCTTATTTATTCAATGCACGTAATGCTTAAAAATATTAGATATAATGAAACATTAACGGTTCATTGTGACTAATTTTTAATAATTTAGAGCCATTTGTTTTGTAAACTGTTGAGAGATTAATTGCCTATGTAAATGTCTTCTTTCTCGGTGGTTTTGGTTAACTAAGATAATGCAAATAATTCTATTACAATGGCGCAATCTACATCAATTAAAAGTCGCCTAAATAGAAGGAGATACAATGTTGTTCGAGTGAAATACAATTGTGTAATAGTAAACATAGCCAACAATTTAAAAAAATTTGCAAGAGGCACCCTATTTTTAGTAGTACAGTGATTTATTACATTCTTGAAAATTTTTTCAATACTTTGTTTTTGATATATATCTTTATAATATATGTATGTATATACTATTACAGTTAAGAGTAAATTATTTCATTTATAAACATTGGTGGATTTGGATGTGAGTATTACTTAGCACAATTCACCGAATTCTTAAACTATTTCCACCATTAAAATACCGGAATTACAATCATGCTAACTAAGATTTCAATTAGACATATGTACTCTGTATACAATATTTTTTACAGGTCAACTGTTTTGCCGTTAGCAGCCAAAATGTTTGCAAAATAAAGTGAAAAAGATTACAAAGTTAATAAATATATAAATGTAAAAAATAAATTTTCAAAAATTTTGAATTGAGAAAAATGCAAAACCTTTCAGAACCTGCAAATGTAGACCTACACTTCATATACAGCGCAAATAAATAAATATTATCTATCTTTTAAAGTTTTTTCATATTTTACTTAATTTAACATTATAGGATAGATATAATACACTGAATCATTTAAAATGAGTTAGAAAACGAATCATTTTAGAGCATTTTTGGTGCTTTAGCATATCGTAAAAGGAACTTTTATTCTATGTACTGAAAAAAGGAAGTGTAAAAAAAGGGAAAGTAATAAATTACATTTGCTTGCAATTTATATTCGTTTTAAAAATGTTTACACAAATTTTTATTAATAAATAGAATTTGTGAATTGAATTATCACATTCAAAACAGTTCATATATATTACTATTCACAATATGTTAAAATTCGACTCCAGGACTTTCAGTTGCTAATAAACTATCCTATTCGTTAACATTCTGCATCAGAGGAGATTGATTTTTTTTATGAATGTGTTAATCTATAGTAGTGGTTCCAAAACCTTATTGGAATAAATTTATTACCCAGACAGAAGGCTGGGTGCAAATTAGCTTGTATATATATATATATATATATATATATATATATATATATATATATATATATATATATATATATATATATATATATATATATATATATATATATATATATATATATATATATATATATATATATATATATAT
>CM063510.1:56543338-56563338 GCA_032207245.1 Pardosa pseudoannulata | reverse complement strand
CAGTGATTGAAGTCACCGACTGAGCCGTAGGCACAATTTTACCGAAGAGCTATCTGAGACGTGGAACCTGTTGAGATACTGAGGGAAAAGTCCGTGATTTGTAAGGAGGGCATTTACTGCAGCTTTTTTGCTCAATCTATTCATTTTTTCAGTCTATTCATTTTCCTTTAGAAGCCTTATAGATACCTACCTGTAGTTGCAGAGTCTCAGTAGTTTTACCACTCTAGAAGCAACGACGGCTTTAATTTTTGTTTTAAAAATGAGCTTGTGAGTGGGAGTTTTAGTTCGGGCTCGTGAAGCATCGATTCTTTAGCCAGCCTATCGGCTAACTCATTGTTGTCCACAGTGAGCTTTGAACCAACCGAGATCTACTTTTTTAATGGGTTTTTTTTTCAGGTTTTTCAGGTTTAAATGAATAACTTCAACTTAGTCGTTCATTTGATGAATAGTTGAAATTGTTTGAAGATTGGAAAGTAGGTGTAATAAAATCTGGAAATAGTTGGGACCACGCTACAGGGTGATCCACTTGCAATGTGGTATTTAGTTGCCACATACCTTTGTGTGCAAGATGATAACTGACCACTCCCTTTTAATGCTCATATTTAGTAGATATTTTATCGGCCGTCAAACTTTATGTGTATGCATGAAATGTAAACCTACTAGTCCTGTTCTTGTATATATATATATATATATATATATATATATATATATATATATATATATATATATATATATATATATATATATATATATATATATATATATATATATATATATATATATATATATATATATATATATATATATATATATATATATATATATATATATATATATATATATATATATATATATATATATATATATATATATGTATATATATATATATATATATATATATATATATATATATATGTATATATATGTATATATATATATATATATATATATATATATATATGTGTGTGTGTGTGTGTGTGTATATATATATATGTATATATATATCTATATGTATATATATGTATGTATATGTATATATATATATATATATATATATATATATATATATATATATATATATATATATATATATATATGTATATATATGTATATATATATATATATATATATATATATATACATATATATATATATATATATATATATATATATATATATATATATATATATATATATATATATATATATATATATATATATATATATATATATATTATGTGTGTGTGTGTGTGTATAGATTACTATTTTTTCAGAGAAACATTTCAATGTGGAAATACATTTACAGTTCATGGTAGAGTTGGAAAAAGTACGCATTAACATATTTAAAAGAAAATGGATGAAGAATATAAGTAACTAAATGCAAAAATTAAAAGTCCTTTCCGAGCAATTTAACAATTTTTTTCTAAAATTTCTTTAATCTGCGCTTAATTCCCAACTTTTATGGAGGGGTAGAATGTTTCAAAATAAATCTTGAAAAATACTTGCCCTAGCAAAATGCATTGCAATTCATCCATTTTGATAGTACACTAGTTACCTTTTTTGTGTTGTCCTCCGTAAACTGTTTTCCTTTATAAAAGATACCGAAAGAAACCAACTCCATTCCATCTGATTGAATGTACTGATCCCTTCTTGCTTTTCAAAGGTAAAAAAAGGACCTTTCCTCGATGAATTTTCTTTTGTCTTTTTTTTCACTTGGCTCCAGAGCAAATACGTGTCTTTCTTCTGAAGAGCTCAGCGTTTATTGTAATCGGACGTTTCTTAAGCGTTTCACTGTTTCTTTAAGTGTCTCTGTAGACATTCTCAGGAATTATGGATTCTTAAAATATATGAAACTAAAAGCTCATCCATGAAATGAAAAAGGCTAGCTGGAAAATATACTTAGCTGTCAGTGTATTAAATTGAGAAGTGCCAGGGAATTTTCCCAGTTTTGAGTTAAATGATAAGTGGACTAAATCTGATAAGAGATAAACCATCGATGAAGTATTTTATATTATCCTTTAAATGTATCATAAAATATATTTACACCTTATGACTAAATTATCCTTGCGGAAAAAAGGACTTAAAGTGTTTTGTTATTTTTTTCTGCATCATAGGTTTCTCTAATGTTTTACTTAATCTTGAATCGATTTCGCAGAGAGAACAACATATATATATGTATATATATATATATATATATATATATATATATATATATATATATATATATATATATATATATATATATATATATATATATATATATATATATATATATATATATATATATATATACATATATATATATATATATATATATATATATATATATATATAATATATATATATATATATATATATATATATATATATATATATATATATATATATATATATATATATATATATATATATATATTATATATATATATATATATATATATATATATATATATATAATATATATATATATATATACATATACATATATATATACATACACATATATACATACACATATATATGTATATAATATAATATATATACATATACATATATATATACATACATACATACATATACATATATATACATACACATATATATGTATATATATGTATATATATATATATATGTGTGTGTGTGTGTGTACGTATATATACGCTTATATATATGTGTGTATGTAATGATATCATTTTCGGTTCCGATTTTATCTGTCAAATCATCCTTTCTAGCAACCCTAGCGAATGTTTCCCTGTGGATTCTATAGTTAAAAATAGATTCGATTTGAAGCCTAATTTGCGTCAACCACGTGACTTGTAGGTGATTGCTAATTGGCTGGTACAACAACTATTTAAACACATATACAATGTTTGCAAGCTGTTTCAGTAAGAATAACATGAATAACTACGGTAGTTGATCTAAACATTCCATTGTCTCTTTTTCTTTATCCTTTTCGTCTACTCAACTTTTGGGAGAAAATAATCAATCGGAACTCCCTTCGTGATAAGGTAAACAGCCTTCCTTTCACATATATAATTACATATATATCTTAGCAAATTAATTTCTCAAATAAGATTTCTTGTTTAGATTTGTTATACACACATATGTATATATATATATGTGTGTGTGTGTGTGTGTGTGTGCGTGTAAGGTAATAAAAGTTAATCCATCATGAAAACCACAAAAGATACGAAACAGCCGAACAAATACCCTTACATCCTAAAACATCTTTATGACGGTACTGAAATCTTGCATGGTTTCTCACGTTTCCAACAAGACACAAATCTACGGTACATAATTTCAAAACCTCCGTTTCATATCACTGAAATTTCTTCTCATGGTACAATACACATGCCTATTACAAGCCAAGATTTGGTTTGGTTTGGTCTGGAGCCCTACGGTCTACATTTTTGCAACACGATGGCTAATGGGACCAGGACCTACTACGTAAAGCCGATTCCGAACGACTATGAACATTTATGGCACAGTGAGATTTCAAACCGTGAACTCCGGCACCGAAAATCCCCGCCCTAAACATTCGGCTATCGTTTTTTTATTGTTGTTGTTGTCTTGTGCCACTTTGTCAAACCAAGCACAATTGTGCATTACGCTACTCTTATTACGGCAATGTGGTGCGCCTTTTGTTTTAAACGAGCACCCCAAGTACGACTTCTTGCTCTTCGTAATTTAGAAGCAGGGACCAATCAGAAGGCCCATAGGCTTGGCCTGCCACCCCCCATAGGTATTGATTGAGAACTTAGAGGACATTATAATCACGAAAATATTTTACATCACCAGTCACCTTTAAAGAACATGGCGGATCTTAGGCAGGTCTTCGTAATTTAGAATCAGGGACCAAGCAAAAGACTCATGTGCTTGGCCAACCACTCCCATAGGTATTAATTGAGAACTTGGAGGACATTATTTCCACGAAAATATTTTACATCACCAGTCACCTTTAAAGAACATGGCGGATCTTAGGCAGGTCTTCGTAATTTAGAATCAGGGACCAAGCAAAAGACTCATGTGCTTGGCCAACCACTCCCATAGGTATTAATTGAGAACTTGGAGGACATTATTTACACGAAAATATTTTACGTCACCAGTCACCTTTAAAGAACATGGCGGATCTTAGGCAGGTCTTCGTAATTTAGAAGCAGGGACCAAGCAGAGGACTCATAGGCTTGGCCTACCACCCCATAAGTATTGATAGAGAACTTGGAGGACATTGTGAACACGAACATATTTCACATGCCCCAGTCACTTTTAAAGAACACGGCGAATCTTAGGCAGGTCTTCGTAATTTAGAAGCAGGGACCAAGCAGAGGACTCATAGGCTAATCCTACCACGTCCATAAGCATTGATTGAGAACTTGGAGGACATTGTGAACACGAAATTTTTTTACGTCACCACTCACCTTTTACTAACACGGCAGATTTTAGGCCTACTCGGGCTCCTAAACCGCAACTCTCCAGCTAAGAGAGAGGTGCCTTTGCCAACTGAGCTACCGCGGCTCATTCAGTTCTCGTTTGAACTCTTATAAGGCAAGGCTAAAAAAAAGACGATATTCCACACTCGTGTTATCTCAAAACTAAAAAATTAATTTTTTGTCTATTAAAACAAAAAGAGAAAACACTTTAATAATATAATACGTTGACAATTTAGTGTAAAATTAAAAAATAAAGCAATTTTTATTTATTACTTTTATTTACTTTTTTATTTACTTTAAAAGCAACTGAATCCTGTAATAATCTAAGATTTGGTTTGAAAAAAATCTGACAATTTACACTATTACAACTAAAATTTCTAATCTAGACATACTTTTGAAGTTTTAGAAAGGAAAGTATATTTCCAAACTAAAATCTACAAAAATGCTTAATCAGAAAATTTTCATTCCCTTCTCTCTACTTTAAAAGAAAATCATTCACCTTTTTACTGTTTTCATCTGTAAACTACTTTCCTTTACAAAAGGCAATGAAAGAAACCAATTTCATTCATGTTGATTAAGTATCAAGATCTCTTTTTGCTTTCCAGGGACATAAAAAATACCTGATAAGTTTTCTTTTGTATGTTTTTCATTCAGCACCAAGCAAATCTCACTTTCTTGACATTTAATTTATTTGGGCAATCGTTAAGCTTTTCTTAGGAGCTTCAAATATCTCTATAGGCGACTATGGGTATTATGAGTCCTTATACGAAATTGAGAGCTCATCAATTATAAAAAAAGACTAACAGGCATACAAATTCAGTTGTCAGTCGTATGGGATTGATGAGTGGCCAGGGATTTTCACAATAGTTGCATTTATCGTAAAATGCAATAGATCTGACAAAGGTAAAGCGGCGATGACATATTTTATATTAGCTTTCCTGTGATCCATAAAATATAACATATTTATACAAATTCTTTTATTTTTCTGAAATATAATTATTATGACACAATTTTTTGTAGATTTCTCTGGAGATTTTCGTTAGTTCCACCATGATTCGGTATGTTGGAACAGAACTAAAATGAAATTGTAAATCAAAATAAACAAAGGAAAACTAAAAGTATAATAAGATTGAGTTCAGATTTTGAATGTAGAATTGTTCAGTTGTCCCTATATTAAATTATCTTTTCCCTCTTTTCTGTAATTTAACCAGTGTTCATTTCTGCCGTGATCGATTTCTAAACATTTATATTTTTCTGTGACAAGAGGAATTAGGAATAATGTCGTTGTATATAAAATTAAGATTTAAAACTTCTTTTGGAGTTTTGAATCACTTTTTCAATGTACTTTACCACTGACTTTCTAATATTTCTATGCAAAATAGAAAATTCTTACTTTGTTCCAGTGGTGGGATATTAGCAGCCATTTGCTTAATGCAAATGGGAATTTTTGGTTAATTTTATTGAACATAGGTCTAGCAAAACATCATTTCAATGTTCTATATAATATATGTATATGTATTTATAAACAGGCAAAATTATTCTTGAACATTACAGAGAAAGAATATTTGCAGACAATTGATTCGTCGCTTGAAACGCTATGCATTATTAATGCGAAAAAACTCTGTCTTGTAAAAGTAAACTAAGCAGGATGACAGAAAATGGGCCACTTACATAATCACGTGTTAAACCTAAAAGGACGCAAGCTAAGCATGAGCTTTCTTTTTAGGAACCACAAAATATTTTTTTAGAGGGGTAGCAATTCCTGTTTCCTTACTATCCTTTAATGCAGCGGTCGGGGAACTAAATTACAAATGGGGTAAAAATGAAATTTTTAAAACGACTTTTTTGAGTAAAAGTATATATTTTTAATTTGCTATTTTATAAATTGTTAGTATTTTTTTAAACTTAAACAATTTAGCGACATATGCACGCCATCTCACTACCCACCACTAAAGTGTTCTCTTTGCGCAATAAAGCACATTTTATTTTACTTTAAATTGTACAAATAAAGTGACAAGTCAGAGAGCTAGTTTTATTAGTTAGTTGCTGATATCATTAATCATCGATATATCGATAAAGGTAAGCCGCATTTAGAATTTAATTTGAATATTTTACAAATATTATTTTCTGTCTCCCTCCAGATGGCAGCAAATAGAAAAAGAACATACCAAGAAGAATTCCTAATTACGGTTTTACACAAATAGAAGACAATGGTACAATGAAACCACAGTGTTTGTATGAAGGTACTGACTTCAGAATCTTTCAAAAAAAAGTCAATTGAAGAAACATTTAGATAATTTGCATTCACACCTGTCTTAAACCGCGAGAATACTTTGCAAATTTAGAAATATCTGTTAAATGACAAAGATTGAATAGCAACTTGTTTAGTACATTCGATCAGCGTTCAGCATCACTAGCTTTGAGTAGCCTGGTTGATTGTTCAATTAAGAAACCATACACTATTGGTGAAGATTTGGTTAAAAGCTGCTGTAAAATGGCAGAGATTATGTTTCAAAAAGAAGCAAAGAAACTGAATCAGTGCCCTTGTCTGCAAAAATTGTGAAAGAACGAATCTATATTAAAGCTATTATTATTATTAGCAGAAAATGTGAAGGATTTTTTGGGTAATGATTAAAAAAGTTCCCCGACTATCCTTTAACGGAAGACTTAGGGAGTAGCTTTTGTTCCTTCTTTGGTGTTGGCGAGTTCGAATACACCAAAGTAATTTGCTGTTTTCCTCATCATTTCTCCTATGACTCTTTATATAATTAGTCTCGCTTCCTCTTCGTCATCAATCGTAGCTCATGTGACTAACCATTAACAGCCCTGATTAGCTGACTGAAACACCTATAAATTGGCATGCACGAGTTTTTCATCCCATATGTCCTAGGAAGGAGTTGTTAGAATAAAGTACTTACCACTGCACCCAAGGCAATGTGGATTCCTTTACCTTTGTGATGGGCTAAATTGCTAATGATATTTTAACCCAATAAACCCATTTTATTACAGCTGCAATAACCCTCTTTAATAATTTGGGCTGTTATAAAGAGAAACCTGGAATACTAGACTCAACATTCGAGTTTGTGTTACATGGACACCTTCATTTTTTTACCTCGCTTAGGAGCAAAGACGGACACATCGTGAGAGGGTGGACAAGCCCTGTTCCAGGGAGGTGAAAAGTTCACTAGAGGGGGAATGATGCCACCCACGCCAGAGCCAGCTGCGGAGAAGTACATTTTTCAAATGGCCTGATCAAGAGGGGTGATTCCTTCCCGGCCCTCGGGAACAGCAGTGGAGGAGATGCCCACTCGGAACGAGGGAGAACGGAGATTGTTCTTGAAGGAGAGCTGAGACCGAGAGCGGTGCTTTTCCTCTCGGTACTATATGGTTGTTCTTGTGGTCCACCCGTTTTGTGGTTAACGATGTTCAGCGTACATATATTTAACAAAACCTGTAAGTAATAAATATTTAGTCGAGGAGTTTGTCACTGCAATAATTAATTGTCGGCAAGATCTAGGATACCTGCTCTAGTAACAATAGGCGAGCAGGTACAGAAACGAGGTGTGCGGTAATCGCTAAAGACAGTAGCAGACACACACCTTTACGCCACAAAACCTTTTACAGTCTCTTGGCAAAATTTCCATCCTGTTTATAAATAGTAAACCTGTAGACAAGCTCCAAGTTTCAGACAATTTTTCTATATAAAATCTTACATAAAAACTTTAACCGTGTTCTTTATAAACTTTTCTTAGTGATAAAGAAACTCTACCGACGAATTATAAATACAATATTTTTGGCTTTCTCAGGTAGACCGGCTCAAATCATCCTGTCAATAAAAACTGTCTATTGTGAGTCCCAAAATCTGAAACACTTTCATCAGCTCTAGAGACGTATTACTTCGGATACATATGTATGTAATATATCAGAATTATTACACCTAAAATATCTATTTAAAATTCTCCCTCTTTTCCTTTCTCATTCTTTAATACTTAATTTCCCATCCATAAAATACCAGATTTAAAGGAGTGTTCGCCGACTTTAATTCTTTTCACACGTCTCCCAAGATTAACGCTAGAATAAATGCTAATTTTCTGTCCACTGGCTACATTTTCTTACTGTCCCAGAAACGAAGTTTCACTACTGAAATGTATAAATCTCTTCATATGATGTTTCGAGCAACTTAAATGACTAAAGTTCATACCTGAATGTCAGTGACGCTGATTAATCTGTTGGTCTCTTGGTAAAAATTCAATCGTAATCACTCGTTGTTGGATCCTAAATTTGTGACAGAAGTGTGTGTTTTTGAGCATTCGACGCAAATATCTTGTCTTTTAAAGACGCTCATTTTTAGTGTCAATTTAAACTTCTACTGCATTTGACTTAACGGTTTTTTATAATGGATCCATGACTTTAAATGACTTAGATTCTGTCCTTGCCCAGTAAGCCCGGTCAATCTACATGATAGGTGATAAATTTTGTTGCGTAATCGGCGAGAATAATTTAGCCCAATCTCCAGATATAAACGCGTCCGGTCGTCTAAAATAAGGTCAATGACTTTTTATCTAACCATATTAGCTGTTGCCACTGCTGAGGAAACCAGCCTTTGTAATATCTGCACCATTGGCGTGTCTTGAAAGCATTAGTTGCTGTCCATAAGGATTTATGAATTGCCTCTTTGCTATAAATGTTCGCAGCATGAGTTCCCTTTTTGACAATTTTTGTTGAAACAGTGTCAGGGAGATGACTGTTTATTTCGGATGTTATCTCGAATAACGATTAATTGTGCTTTCGGGCTACTATGTGCTTTAAGACCCATCTATCCCTATCAGCAAGATTTGACTTTCGGCCACTGTTGTACTTTGAAGTAGTCGTCTTACCCTCTTCCGTGTACGCTGTCATAACGGCTAATACCGTACCCCTTCCAAACTCTAAAAGGTTTGTTGTTTCCGTAACCGATGCTCTACTTAGGCTCTAACTATCATTACTCTTCAGACCTCTGGCCGGTCTGACATTTCAACTTATCACAGACAGTTCGGCGAGTTCTGTTCTCGTCTCGGCCAAAGACCACCGGATTGCTAATAGCAGTTGGAGCACGTTATATATGTCTTGGCTGCAAAGTCCTCTTAGTTCCCATAACGAATTATATCTCTGGGGGGTACTGAATCAGACATAAGTCGGTGTCTGATTTGGATCTAAAATTCTGACTTGCGGATGGATGAATGAGTGTATGAAGGAGTTCGACCGATCCCTAAAAAGGTTGTGTTCAAGCAAAGTTGTACTTTCCCGTTAACGGTGCTCCTTAACAACGAAAGGCTCTCACTTCTGTCTTAACCCCTTGACAGTTTCATTTTTTTCTGGAATTCGATCCAAAAAATATCACGTTATTTTTATTGTATGTTTTCATTCATTTTGCATTTGTAAGTTGGAAAATGTTATTAAATGTAATATTTCTTATTATTTTAAGCATGTATAACAACTTCTCTAAAGAAAACAAAGTAATATTTTCCCTGGAAGTTGTCTTTTCTCTCTCATCTACGCCAGACAGGGAAGTTACGTTTACAGTTTTCCATATAAAAAATACAAATATTTTCCATCGCCATTATACACAATTGTTTTCGAATGCAAATACTATAAGTATATTTACTTAACCTGTTTTAAGATCAGATTTAGTGCGATAAATCTTGAGGACAAGAGAGATAGTCCAAAGTCACAATCCGGACAAGAATACCTAGTCTCATTTCTTTTGACGCTTTCATTTTTCTTCAGTGAACACACATAGCACTGGTTTGCAGGTTTTAGATTCTTTCTGTAGGTGAAATTAGCTCTATAAAGTCTCCCTGGTCCAGTCATTTTAAAACTCAAGCCAAAATCTCTAAGATAAAAACTCGCAGAGTAATGCAAAACCTATCAGGAAGCCGGCACTTTTAAACCAAACAGAATACTTTTCGAAAACTAAAATCTTGTGGACATTTATACGACTAATTTGACATTCGAAATACAAAAGATACTGCTAAAACAGTGAGAACAACAAAGAAAATCAAATTGCCCGTACGGCATAAGGGCAAATCCTTAAGGGCACGGTATCCAAGCCCGTACGGCATACATGCAAAACAGGCAAGGGGTTAATTCGAAAGAGCAGCGCTCATTCTGCCTTGGTATGACTAAGTAGCATTAGACCCACCTACCACCCTCACACAGACAGTTCGATAGAAGCATGCAACGCAGGTGACTGCTGTTGAGAGACTGATTGATACCTTCCTCTTCATGCTCACTAGGTGGCAGGCTTGTGTTGCAGGTTGCACGTCTGTACTGCAGGTGTGAAATAGTGATACTTTTTCACAGGTGTTCGTATTATTTTGTCATCCATCTGTACATATGAATTTGCTTAACAATTTGTTGAAATTTTAATCCTGAATTTGATTACGTTCAAAAAAGGATACAATTCCAACAAAGATTATTGTTATTCACATTTCTATGTTTAATTGAAGTCTACAGTTGGTGGTTATATATGCTGCAAGTTCCGTGACTATTCCTTATTATTTTAGTAACCCTTAATTTGACAAGATGTTTTTTCAAATATTTTTTAATTTTAGTTTCTGTTATTTTCCCATGTTTGTATAGTCATTAGAATCAATGTAAAATAAACAAAAAAAAATATATCATTTTCCATTTTTAAGATAATTAATGTCCGCTGTGGCGAACACTGATGATTATGTTATATAGTAGTTATAAATATACATGGCCGGTGCAGCGGTGTAGCCTAATTAACCCCTTCCGGTATGATTTAATAATGAAAAACTGTGCATGAAAAAACCATTTAATTTTTATTTAAAAAACTTCTTAATATTAATATATAATTACATATTCTTAATTAAAATCCACTTTTTACATAGTGTTAAATAATATCAGAAACAGTAAAATTAAGAAAATATCAAAGCAAAACATTAATAAGGTATACAGATAATAGTTTTCAAGCTAGTGGTACTTTTCAAAACAAAGTGCAAAGGAATTCTTAATTGTTTACACCGCCAAGTAGTCTCACTTTTAATTTGATTCTTGTAACACACACGGCATTTCTTAGTAGGTTTTCTTTTATTCCGACTCATTAATTTGGCAATAACTTGTACCAAGTAAACAATATGCAATAGTGACTTGTGATTTTCACAAGTGATAAAACTGTTGCCAAATTCAGTACACTAGAAATTTTAAACTAAATTAATTATCATATTTAACAGTAACTTTAATCGCATGACGAGTGTAGCTCGTCATTGTGCTGTATGGAATGAAAACTAATGACAAGCTAGACTCGTCATTTTAACGGAAGGGGTTAAGGGTTAAATACAGGTTATGTTTAACCAGTTAAAATTCATTTTTAAGCTTAGTACAAAGTAAGTCTGTTAACAATTATTTTTTTGCCTTTAAAAATTCTACATTTGCAGAGCAGGAGCGTTAATGAATAATTAAAATTTTCCCTTTTACCCAAATACGCATATAATAATTTAAAAAAACACGCATTCCATTCTTATTTTAATTCAGTTTATAAAGGCTTTCTATACATTATTAGTTTTACCGTACTTTTTATGATTTAGGCCAATTTACTCTAGTATGTATGTCAGAATCCAAATCACGAAAACAGGAGAAAATAATTGCCATTTAAAAAGCAGCGACGATTTTGAGGAAGAAAATGTTATTTTGCTTATGAAATTGCAATTAATTTAATGTTGCATGCAGCTTTTAATATAGTAACTAACACAGAATCTTTAACAATTCAAAACAAATTGCACGGAGAATAAGTTTTATGTAATTATTTTAGGAATAAAAATAAAGACCTCGGAACTCTTTTGGATACAGAAAATGTAATTATGTAATATAATTCACGCGAATAAAATCAAGAAGTACTCATAATAAATCATCTGAAAAGATACAAATTATTAAAATGTAATTTTGAAGAAAAACTAAAGATATAGGATTTCAGTAATATTTGCAAACAAAAATGAACATTTCTCAATTTATATTTGTAAGATTTGTTACATGACACAAAAGAAATATAAATTTATATAATTATATCGAATAGAACCATGGTCTAAGCACCTTAATTGAAAACTGTTATATATCCTCATTGTCTATTGTAATATATGCTGAATGGAACGACGCTGTGGAAAGTGTGTATAATTAGAGTGCACCTTGCCGCCATTAGCGGTTACAATATATATTTAAGTTGATTAAGTCGATGGATCTGAGGAAATGCCTTTCGACACATATAACAGAACAGCTGATCCAAAATATGACCACAAGATTATGTCACCCTGGTTCTGGAAGTTTCTCGAAGGACCGAGAAAAAGGGAGCGAGTGCCGCTATAAAGGAACAGGACTAGAAAGGCTTTTTGTTCTTCTCGAGGCTTCTACCTGATAGAGCCTGGTCCTAAGGACCGCTCGTATCTCCGTGTCTGGAGTTTTGTTTTTTAGAGACCGCCAGCGTCTCTGTTGCTAGAAAGTCATTCGACTTAATTCCTTCCCCGTTATCTGCAAATTTTTAGTTAACTTCTTCATAGATAGGCAGCCGAGAGTGACTTTGCTCTCGAATTTGGATCGTCTTGCATCCTGAGATTTTCTTCACGAATCCCAGCGTGATACACTAACTTCCGAATTGTAAAGCCAACTGTAATCGACAGACGGAGTGATTTTCAGCATTAGTACATAATTATTAACTCTTGTGATTGGAATAGCCATACTGTTTTAATAATCCTTGTGTGTGAATATTATCTCTGTACGAGATCTGAATGTTAACATCCTACTGAATTTGTACATAGCTGTACATAATTATTCTACTGAATAAAATATTTAATAAATACCTAAATTTAGCCTGTTTCATAGACGGCCACGCCTAATTTATTAATACGTTACAATATTTTATTTATATTACATAATACAGAAGTAAATCATTTATTTAAAAATATATATATCTAATCAAATATATACACATTTATTCTTTATTAAATATATATACATATTATATATATATATATATATATATATATATTTATATATATATAATATTATATTATATATATATAATTCTTTGTCCTTTTGTAATAGAATCTTAAATATTATTTGATAACTTAATATTTTAAGTAATAATTTTATATATTATTTAGAAAATTCTTTTTATTAAAAACTATATTTTGCATTTTTTGAGATTATTATTATACAGTTGAATCTTTGACCATGCATCTTCAGTGGTCAGCGCAACGATTTAGTTCGAGAAGTAATATTAACAGGTGATGTAAATTTTATTTAATAATTAATTTGTGATTGTATATTCTCTAATATTTAAAATAATTATAAATCTTTTTAAATCATAAATATTTTAATTATAAAATATTCATTTTTTATTAAAAATTTAATATAATTTATTTTAAAAAATATATACAATTTTTAATTTAATTTAAAATATAGAATTTATATATATATATAAATTTTGACTTTTCATATACAGTATTTTTTCAATTATAAGCTTTTAACTATTTAATAAATAAATATTTAAAAATTTTTTATTAATATTACTTTATTAAATGCTATATTACTATTAACTATTTAAGAATATATTTTTTTAGAATTTGTTTATGGTTAAATTAAAGTTTGAAATTAAAGTATCATGCGAATATTATAAAATATTTTGATGTAATATATTGCGGTTAATTATTTAATAAATAATTTTTAATAATTATTTTTTTCTTTAATTTAAAATTGTAATATTTAATATTTGCTCAAGAGTTTTAACATTTATATTATAATTTTGCTTTCATTGTTATTTTTCAATTAAATGTTGAATTCATTGTTTAGTTACAATTTTGCATGGTTATTCAGATCGGAAGATGCTAGGTCAAAATATTTGGAGATAGGTGTATGCGGATAAAATTTTATTAATATAAACTGCTTTTAATCCGTCTATTTTGACAATATTTGATATATTTCCGTTCTAATTAGGATTTAGTATAATTAAAATCTTTCCTGTAACTAAAGTCATTTCACAGTGTTTAAAAATATGTTTTCAAACTGCACGATTTTTTTCTTTTTAATCATAATTATTTGACTTATTTCATTTTATCAATTTTCCTTTGTTGTATTTTCTTCATGTTGAATTCAATTGTACCATTGCTTAGTTACAATTTTTAGACACTTCCTATAAAATTTTATTTCATTTTAACAAGGTTGTTGCGTGAAAAAGTATATAATATTTATGTTCAATGAACCAAATGAATGAAAGTTATGTGATGAATAAATTGGCTTCCTAATTTTGTCTTCTCTTTTTATCCAAAGCTTCCCTTAATCCTTTAACCGTCACCAAAATAAATTCATTTCAATTTAATATAATTAGTTTATAAATGTTATCTCTGAATCTTGTAAATGTCAAATATAAGTTTTCTTTACAGTCCTTAGGATGGTTTGTCTTACAGGATACCTAAGGAGGGTTTGAGGAGTGGTTTAACTGTCTAACCCTCCCTTTGAATAGCTTGAACATTATGCTTTTTTAAAAGTTTAACTATACTGGAAGAACAATAAATAATAAGCCTTAAAATGGTTTAATAAATAAATAGCTTAACAATTTATAAGTGTTGTTTGTATAGATACTTTTATTTGGGATCATAAGTAAGATAAATTGAATTACTCAGGTACAGCAAGTTTAAATACATATATTTAAAAAGAAAAAATAAATTAGGTCTAGAGATATCATGTGTTGTAAATTTAAAATGTCAAAAACATAAAAATGCGAAAATCATCTATGTCTCGAAAAAGTTTTTTTTTAATTGCAAAAGCTCTTGATTCCACATCACTTGTTTCCATACATAACAGATTTATGAGACTGGAGCCGTAAATAATTATAAAAAAAATAAAGTAAAGTAATCCAAAAAGTAAAGTTTAAAAAAAAAAGATGTTTAATAGGTGATTTTGCTACGAAACCACTGTCCGCTAAAGGGTTAACTATTAAAAAATATTATGAAGTCAAGGCATTTATCAGTTTCCTTCGTAATTAACCCCTTGCTTGTGAATTCCAAACTCATTTCGGACAACGCAAATGTACTAGATTTAGAATGCCCTACCTGAGTTCGACAAAAGAAATTCGGGCAGTGTTTCAATTCCGTGAAGTCCGAACTCAGTGTTCCCACTGCATATGTAATTCACTATTTTCCCAATAAGTGGAGATTCTTTCGCGAGGAAAGGTTGGCAGTTTTGCGCGAATTATCGCCATTTGTCGGATACTGTAAAGAATTTGTGAAATTCAAATGAATCTGCGTTACATGGAATTCCTAACACCTGATATAAATAATAGATTTTGCTATAAATTACTGTAATCCATTAACATTTTCAGTATATGTAAAATATTGAATAAAGTAGTTATTTCTTTTAAAATTTTGTATATTTTTCAAAATAATCTCTTTTTAACATCTTGATGTGAATTATAAATATTATCATCTCCTTTGAATGATAATTAAAGACAAAAGAAATTCCCATTTTTGGCACGTTTTTGTCAAATATATTCTACAGGCAACGGATTAATAAATAGATAAAATAAGAAGTGGTAAAATGGCTACCATAAAGATTTTAAAATAGTGATTTTGTTTGTAAATATATTTACGAAAGATTTAAATAAATAAACGATAATATCTTTCCTACCTGCTAATGAAAGCTGTCAAATCCTTAAATGTTTCTTTAAGGGAACGTTTAATAATATCTTAGTTAATTCAGCTTGTGGGAAAGTAATTAACGTAAGTTTTGACAGATAACAACTTGTCTGTATGCTTCGATAAGGAAACGTTTAATAACGTGTTAGATAATTCGCCTTGTATAATGAAAATAAATAATGTAAGTTTTGACAGAAAACTAGTTATCTGCAGTAGTTCTTAATGTAGTCTTTTTTTAAAAAAATGACTGAAATAATGATGATAATATTTGGTCTTAAAGCAAATTTCCTCTAAGCAAAATCCTTAAATGTTTCTTTAAGGAAGCGTTTAATAGCGTCTAAGATAATTTAGCTTATCTCAAGAAAATAAATAATAAGTTTTGACAGCGAACGACTTGTCTTTAATGCTTCGGTAAGGAAACCTTTAATAAGGTCTTAGATAATTCATCTTGTATTATGAAAGTAAATAATGTAAGTTTTGACAGGTTACAAGTTCTCTACGGTAGTTCTTAATATGCTCTTCACAGACAACAACTAGTCTATAGTAGTTCTGGCAAGCATCTTCTTTAAGTATGGTTGAAATAGGGCACGTAATAAATGCCGATTATAAGGCCATTTTTTCTTTAAACGGTTTATGAGAATACATTTTCAATTGAGATTGAAATAAGAAAATAAATTCATTAACATTTTTACATAAGTTAATCTGATTTTTTTTTTATGGGTTCCTATTAAGAGGAAAGGCATTTTGTTTCTGATTTCTTTTTACATCGCATTGTATAATATTTATAAAGCATGTTTTGAAAATGTTACAATCTTTAAATGAATTTATACCAAATGAATGAATGAAAAATTGTGCTATGAACTGGCTTACTACTGTACTACACTTCTTACCTTATTTGTTAAAACCATGTAATTAATGAAGTCAAGCAATTAATTTATTTTCTTTATTATTTCTTAAGCTATTAAAAAGCTGCATATTTAATGGGAAATGGTAAAATAGCTTACCATAGACATTTAAAAATAGTGAGTTATATGGTAAGCATTTACGGCCTAAGATAGGATTAAACTTTAATGATTTCCCATCTACTATCGGTTAATTTAGTTTGGAAATCTATAGTCTACTGTTTTGCTACACTGGGGATAATGAGAGAGAGAACTACTGCTGTTTAAAGTTGATTCCGAAAGGCTACGAACATTCGTGCCTCAGCAGGATTCGAACTCGCGAACTTCTGTACCAAAGATCAGTGCACTACCAATCGACTATCGTTTGGCCATCTGCTAATGAAAGCTGACAAATCCTTAAATGCTTAGTGAGGAAATGTATTATAAATTCTTGTATAGTATCATTAAGTAATTAAAATATATCCGGCCTATGGAAGAGGGTATACTTTCACAATGATTCTTTCAAAGTTATGATACTCCATAATTTAAAAAAAATTTCTTTATGCATTAATTTTCCATTTTTTCGTATTTTCTTTTTGTTGTTGTTGTTTATTATTACTTTAAAATATATTTTGAATATTCTTAAATTTTATTTTATAGATGAATAATTAATTTATAGGAAATATTTTTATGGATCTGTGTGAAATATTCATGAAAATTTCCGACTCACCTAAATTTAATAATTTAAAGAAAGTAAATGTTTTAAAACGAATACATGCATTTTATTTTGAAATATATTAGTAATTCTTGTATTACATTTTGTATAATTTATGAAAAAACTAACAGTAAGAAGCATCTTAAAGATTAATAAGAAAACTTCTTGAAATGAAATTTCAAAAATGTTTATCTGATTTATAAAAACACATGTGATTAATTTATTTATATTTCAATTTTTAAGCGCTCAAAGTTTCCAGACTCTGAATTAATAATTTACAAAACCACTTTGTAAACCCTTTTTCTTAAAGAAAAGCGAAACATTCATTAAAACTTTACTTAATATAGACTTTTTTTACTCTTTCATTAATTATTCCGTAATATATAATTTATTACGCATATTGAAACTTTTAATCAAATTTTACTAGATTTTCATATAAAGTAGCATTTTGGCAGTTGACTTTTATATTAAGTATTTAGTCATTGAATGTTGTTATATAACAAAAACAATTTCTAAAATGTTACATTTCTTAGTATACAGCCAGGAGGTAAAGGTCATAACTGTTTTTAATTACAAGTTTAATGATAATTTGAATTTTGTTCAAAATATAATGATATTTGATCTGCATTTCTAATGATTTTATGTGTAAATTGGAATAGAATGCTTTGAAGATATTTATTTATAAATTAATTATCCACATTTGTTAAAAATAGAACCACGGGATGGGTCATTTTGACCCAAAAACTATTTTGTATACGATTTTCTCAAAACGTTACTAACGATATTGACGTAAATTTCTTGACTTTTCTAATTTTATACCCATAAGAATCTGTGAAAATATAATATTGAAGAATATGTACATACGCGAAAAATGGTTCATGACTAAGCTTTTAAGTGTGGAAATAAAAACTGATATTTTTAGTAAATGTAAAATATGTATATATATGTAATATATCAAAATTATTTAACTTTAATATTTCCTTAAAAACCTCCTCTTTCCCATTCAAATTCCATAAAATATTTTTCCCAGACTCTAAAGGTCTTAATCAAAAGAGTTTCTTCGACTTAAAATTCTTCACAAAGCTTTTTATTCTATAGATATAAATTTTCTGTCTATTAATACATTTCCCAGCTGTCGCCGGCAAATGGCTCCGCGTTTCTCCTAATCTTGCACTTAAATTCGCTGAGTAAGTGGGAAAATTTTTTCTGTCTTCGCTCTTGGGTGTACCTCTGTTCGAGCAGAGTGATTTTGTGTCTTTCCTTTGTCTGTCGTTGAGTAGTAAAGATGTCCATTTTAGCAGCTCTGAAATAAAGTTTTAATGAGACTTGTGCCGTTCTCTTCAATGTCGCCGACTGCATTTTAATTTACACATATTTGATCACCCCTAGGATAGAGTATAGATATTATGATCGCAATTGCTTCATTGCATTTGGTTGAACATGGGCTCAATGCAGTAACTAGTTGACTGTCTTAGAAAAGGCACATGACTAAACATGGAGATTTACGAATGATGTAAACAAAATTGAAGCATTAACAAATTATTAAAACGCTACCAACCCCCACCCATCTTGGCAGCCATCAACCAGACTCAACCACAGTGTGTCATCTCATTTTTTATTTCTTATTTTAAGCTTTAAATTTTTTAATAAACATTTTTTTTCTTACATATGATGGTCATTTAAATCCTATGTGATTCTTAAGAGATATATATATATATAACAGGCAACAATACTTCAATAGTTGGTATAATTAACTGTTATGTAAATTATTATAGGCTGTTATTATAGGCGTTCAAATAATTTCTTTTACAAAGGGGGCATTCGTCCAGAAAAGGTTAAAAACCATTGCTCTAAACCGACTTTAAAGCACTTAAACTGGCAATTTTAAAATGACATCTTATATCTTAAAATGGCATATTTTATATGCAATCACTCCCGAACACTTACTAGATCATGGGCAATAATGTCTAAAGTCAATTTTCCTATCTTAACACAGAATTTAATTGCGTATTTCTGTTCGATGTATTTTTAAACTTCGACCGAACCTGTGACATGTAACCCATAAAACGACTATACGTACCTCGTTCGTTGCTTGTATGTAAATGTATGCTTTGAAACTGATTTCTCTTTTCCTTTAAATTCATCTATAATCAGCTTGCATTGACGTACAATCTCGTTAAAAAAATTACGTTTCATTACTTTTTAAACACTAATAATGCAAAACTTAAACTTAAGAGTAATATACTTATCTGCTTCTACATAAGTAAGCCAAAAAAGTAAACCTGAAAGC
>CM063510.1:56533338-56538338 GCA_032207245.1 Pardosa pseudoannulata | reverse complement strand
TAATTGACAACTAGTTGAACATTTAAAATTATAAAAATTAAATTCAAAAAGGAAAGGAGAAAATTTTAAAAATGTTGCTTATAGTGACTATGAAAGGAAAACTACGGAGGATGCAGCTCCGGGTCCCTCTTCTTTTCAGGGAGTCAAAAATTCTCCACTTCTACCATCCTAGCTGCTCGGCATCAAGTCTGCAAATATAGCTTATAGACTGTGGCTGCTGGGCTGATAACGGAAACTGTGTCTTTCTCATCAATATTCCATTGGCCTGGCGGCACGGTGGAACATCGCCAAGCGCAGCTCTAAAAACATGCCAATGTGTGACGTGGAGATATGCCATATCATAAAAAGGGGAGAATTTATGGAACTATTGCATCGCGGCTCTCGCCAAAGAGAATGTCAAGTGACGCTCTTGGTATGCGTGATGTCATCTTGGACATGTGTGATTGAAAATCCAGAGCGGCTTATGCGATAAAAAAAGTAACTTTTTGTCTGACCAACGTGATAATTAGGATCTTGGCAGGGAAGGTACAAACAGGGTATTTTTGTGTAAGGCTAGCTTTGAAGAATTAAAATAAACTAAATGGAACGTTATGACAGGCCCAATAGAACTTGTCAAGATGTTTTGTAAAGATAGACAAACTGTTAAATATTTCATACTTTGGCATATAAAAGTCAGGCATTTTGTGTAAATTCTAAACATTTTATAGAACGTTTAGACATTACATAAAATGCATTGCATACTTTGCCATCTAAAAGTAAATAAACCTATAAAAGCATAAGTGTTAGATTAATTTCGCCACCGAAAGCTAGATGGAACTATTGAGCGAGGGAGAAAAAAACAAACTGTGGGTGTAACAGAAAAAGCCGTTAGGATTCGGCGTGGGATTTTAAATGTAATACTATTCACATCCCTATATTCTGATCTTATTCATTTATGAAACACGTGTTTAAAGCCTAACATAATTCATAATTCTATATTCATTGCTCCGTAAATTCTTCATTTATCGTGACGTGTTGTTTAATAAAAAAAAAGTGTGTTTGTTCAACAGCCATTTTCTGTTTTCATAGCTAATTCAATTTCTACAGATTCTTCATGCAAGTCCCCAGAATTAACAAGAGGTAAACACTTACCTCATTTGATTCTTAATTACTGTTAAACATTTACCATTATTATTTAAATTCGAGATAATTCATAAAACCCAAAGTTCAAGATTTGATTTGTGGTTATTCAAGTTCAAATTCAATAACTATTCAATACAATAAGTGTATATCTGTGAGCAATTATAATGTATATCTCACTACAAAGTATTTTGATGTTCTACATCTTTTTATAACCAATTCGGAAGAATAGATGATCGGGAAAGGATAATATTTCAAGATAATGCGAATTAATTCCACTGCTCTTAAATACTAATATCTAGTTATCTAATAAAAATTAAGAACTTTCATACTTTGCCAAAATATACAACAGAGCAAAAAAAATTTAAACTTTACCAATTTAACAGTAAAGATGTTTCTTTTATTTTCTAGATAAAAGCTTGCCGGCAATATTACGATGACCTTTTACCAATCACCCATTCAATTATAAATGTCATATTTTTAGAAAAACCCTTAAGAGATGACTACGAATAAATTTACATAAATACAACGTACAAATAGGAAATACAACGATATGCAAAGATAAAACCTTAAACTTAGTGAAACATAAAGCATATAATGTAAGTTTTTCGTATTTTATGTCGAATGATGAAAATTAGTTAATTAAAAGTCCAGATCCAAAAAAAAATAGAAATCTTAATTAAAATTCGAATAAATTATATAATTGAAAACCACTCATCGTTCGTAACTTTGATATTCTGAAAGATGCTCTTTTTTTCGTAGAATGTCAATGGTAATGCTTTTAAGAAAATTAATATTGACTTTTATCCTCCAAAATGAAAATGCTACTAACATTAAATGTAAAATTTTTAGAAAAATTGTGATTTGAAGAATGTTATGCATTGCAAACATATTTAATATTAAAATATTAAAAGACAGATCTATATATTTTTATTACTGTTTTCAAATAAATGTAATATCACTCAAAAGTGCAGCACTAATGCTTTTAATGTAATTGATAGTCTTCTTTTTATTGAACAAATCTTTCTCGGTATATTCAATTGATGCGCAAAAAGAAATCCACGATGAATTTCTACTGAACGCACACACACTAAAGTCATTTAACGGCTAACCGTGATCAATCTCTGTTTAAACGGAGAATTGTGTACCAAAATGGGCTAGCAGCATGGGTTAATTGCGGTAAATCTTTAAACGACTTTGATGAGACCGGCCCTTGGTTTCATTTATGAGCAAAAATTAATCCACGATGGATTTCTATTGAACGCACACACACTTAGGGTCTGCAAGTCGTTTAAAGGCTAATCGCGATCAATCTCTGTTTAAACGGAGAATTGCGTAATAAAAATTGGCTGGCGGCATGGGTTAATTGCTGTAAGTCTTTAAACAATTTTGATGAGACCGGCCCTTGGTTTCATTTATGAGCAAAAATTAATCCACGATGAATTTCTATTGAACTCACACACACTTAGTGTCTGTAAGTCATTTAACGGCTAACTGCGATCAATCTCTGTTTAAACGTAGAATTGAGTACCAAAATTGGCTGGTGGCATGGGTTAATTGCGGTAAGTCTTTAAATGACTTTAACAAAACCGCCCCTTGGTTTCATTTGTAAGCAAAAATTAATAAACGATGAATTTCTATTGAACGCACACATACTTAGGGTCTGTAAGTCGTTTAACGGCTAACCGCGATCAATCTCTCTTTAAACGGAGAACTGCGTACTAAAATTAGCTGGCGGCATGGGTTAATTCCGGTAAGTCTTCAAAAGACTTTGTTGAAACCGGCCCTTGGTTTCATTTATGAGCAAATATTAATCCAAGATGAATTTCTATTTAACGCACTCACACTTACTGTCTGTCAATCATTTAACGGCTAATCGCAATCAATATCTGTTTAAACGTAGAATTGCGTACCAAAATTGGTTGGCGCTATGGGTTAATTGAGATTAGTCGTTAAACGACTTTGGTGAGACTGACCCTTGGTTTATTTGTAAGCAAAAATTCTTTATTTTCTCTGATTATTAAGAAGCTCCAAAATATACTATTAACCATAGCTTATAGCCAATTTTAAATATTCCTCTGAGTGACACAGTTCCATTTTTCAAGTTAGAAAACTGGCCAAATGCATAGTCTATTTCCTTAAGTTTAAGCTTTTATAAACTAGCATTGTCCACTAAGCATTTTCATGTACCAGATACAATATACAGTGAACACCGCTTAATGTGATCTGTTTAGGACACCGTGATTTGATAAAAATAACCGATTGACAACAATAAACGATATGCAAAATTAAATAAATTCTCCCCCCCCCCCTTTAATTCACAGGTACTAAATTTTAGAACAAATTGAAAAAAACACCTTATTTTATGTACTGTATATTATCCTTTCAAACATAAGAATTGTGTACGTAATTAAAAAATTGATCAATTGTTGACTGTCTACAATTTTTCTAAGAAGCTCATTGAGAAATTGTTCGTAATCATAATCAACTTGTCATGACGAATTAAAATTTTGATCTTTTATTTTAGTGTTAAATCATTTCGCTTTCTGGCTTCCATATCGACAAGCTGCATGTCAGCAGCATAAAATATGCATACGCTCCTTCTCAGTTTCGATAAGAATGTGTTGCCGAATTGCTTATCTGACAACCGTTGACCACCAGCAGAGTGTGTGTTTTTCTGAAAAATTCTAGGAACGTGTAATTTCCCACTCCATTCTTCATTTCCCATTTCCCTAGGTAAGAGGAGAATTCTAGGAAATTCAAACAATAGCGAAGGGAAAGAAAAGAATGGGTTCCTTCTGAATTCATTGTGAATATTCCTTTGGCAGTTAAAATGAGGTTCGAAAATTGATAGCATTAACCGATGTAACGATCCCATAAAGCGATAATTTTAACATACAAATGAATAGAGGAAATCGGGACCAAGTCATTTCGATAACAATAAGCGGTTGATAACATTAACCGCAATCACATTAAGCGGAGTCCACTGTATATGTAAAACCACAAGGCAGGAGATTTAAATAAAAAGTATTCCAGTCTAGATCATTACCTCACTGATTGGTTTGGTTTGGTTTCGGAGCGCTACGGTCTACTTTTTGCAACACGAGGGCTAATGACACCCGGACCTACTGCTGAAAGCCGTGTACTACCTGTAACCAGCCACCCACCCGAGGTCGGGTGTAGGGTGTTGAATTGCTGGTCCGGTATGGCCGTCCGGCAACAAAGCGTTACGCAGGGTCCAAGTCAGCATTAAGTCAAGCAAGCAAGCCCATAATATTTAAAATAACAAAAGAAAAAAAAGAACGGCTACCAACATCCATTCCATAGTGGGATTCAAACCCACTAACTCTGGTACCGAACGCCAGTACTCTAACCAATCGGCCATTACCTCATTAAATAAAATAACTTTATATTATCTATTATAAGCAAAAAATTAATTTATAATTTGAGAAAGACTCGCACTACTTTTTTTTTGGCATTATATACATGGAGGGATACAAATATTTAATTTTTCATGCCCAGTGATTAAAGATACACACGAATTTTGTGTGCATGATCAAATAAGCCTGATTCATGACAAAAATCTGGAAACTCAAATCCTATATTAAAAATACCAATGTTCTAAGCTACGCTACATTACTCGGACAACTAACTCCTTAATATAAAATATTATATTATAAAATGGGGTAATAAGATAATATAAAGTAGGGAAATATGATAATAAAAAATGGGTTAATATAAAAATAAGAGCTGGATGAAACCTGCATTTCAATAGCTTAATTTTACCAAATCCTATTATTGTCTAGTTCTCTTCAAATATGCACACAATTTACCAATATGTATTTCTAACTAGTAATAATCAAATCTGTCCTAAACTACTT
>CM063510.1:56483338-56520838 GCA_032207245.1 Pardosa pseudoannulata | reverse complement strand
GTCGTTTTCCAACTCTTTTTGAATTTTGCTAACCCTAATTTATGAAGAATCCAATATGGATGTCTCTATCAATTCCATATACAACCGCTTCATATATTTCAGGACAGACGGACAGATAACTTAGGCTATTATTACATAGGGGATTAGTCTTATAGATGAATTGAGAAGTTTGTACAGTTCTGAAAAATTACACTTTTTGATTAAAGTATAATTTTCTTAAGTAGAAAAACTCAAAACTTTAAGGGGTCATTCTACCTTTGATTCCAATCTTTATTAGAAGAGGATTTTGTAGTGACGAGTAGAACTTTTTACTGTTTGTAAAATAAAAAGAAATATTTTCCAAACAGTAAAAGTTCTACTCATTTTAGAGTGAATGCTTTGAAAGTTTTTTTAATGTTCTAACTTTTGAAATATTTAGTTTTTCATTTCAAGGTGTATATTTTAAATAACATAAAAAAAATGTACGTGGATTGAAAATAAGTGTCAATCCTTGACCTGCAAGATAATTTAAAAATTTGTAGATTAAAAACTAAATTTTTATTTCAAATTGAAGTGAATTGCCACTTTTTATTTACCACTTTATATTGAAACTAAACTTTATTTTGGTATAAAATATATCACACGTATGAATAATAAAATAATAATAAGTGAATAATAAAAAATAAAATTAGTTTCAATTTGTGGAATATAAAAATAATTATATGAAGATTAATTATATGATAAAAGTGAATTACCACTTTTTATTTTATAAACTTAAAACTTTAAAAGTTTATAACATTTCAATATTAAAATTAATCAAAATGTGCTCTATATTGAAACTTTTAAAAATTAACCTTTATTCTGGTATAAAATATATCACACGTATGTATAATAAAATAATAATAAGTGTATAATAAAAAATTAAATTAGTTTCAATTTGTGAAATATAAAAATAATTATATAATGATTAATTATATGATAAAAGTGAATTACCACTTTTTATTTTATAAACTTAAAACTTTAAAGGTTTATAACATTTCAATATTAAAATTAATCAAAATGTGCTCTATATTGAAACTTTTAAAAATTAACCTTCATTCTGGTATAAAATATATCACACTTATGTATAATAAAATAATAATAAGTGAATAATAAAAAATAAAATTAGTTTCAATTTGTGAAATATAAAATTAATTATATGATGATTAATTATATGATAAAAGTGAATTACCACTTTTCATTTTATAAAGTTAAAACTTTAAAGGTTTATAACATTTCAAAATTAAAATGAATCATAATTTGCTCTATATTGAAACTTTAAAAATTAACCTTAATTCTGGTATAAAATATATCACACATATGTATAATAAAATAACAATAATTGTAAAATAAAAAATGAAATTAGTTTCAATTTGATATAAAAATTTCAAAAATTATTTTGCGGATGAGAAATTTCTATTTTTTTTCACTCTTTGTATATGATTTATGTTTTAAAAATTTATTTCTCCATGTGTAAAAACGATATAATTTTTGATAAAATTAAACCTTCTTTTTACTGATTTAGGAAAAAATATATTCTAAGCATATAAATACTTTTTATTTCCTATTGAATCAAAAATAGGATGTTACTTGAAAAAGTTTCAGCTCTAAAGGGCTATCTCCTCGTAAGTACGACTAAATCGATTTTTCTTTGCATTTTTAACAACTTTGTATTTTGCATTTATTAACAACTTTTTTTACAGGAAATAAAATAATGTTTTCCCTGGAAGTTGTCTTTTCTCTTACATGTGCGCCTGACAGGGAGGTCATATTTACAGTTATGCGTATAAAAAATACAAATATTTTATTTATAATTACTGCACAGTTATTTGTGAATGCAAATACAAGTACATTTACTTAACCTCTTTTTTGAAAGGTCAGATTTAATGCAAGAAATTCTGAAAGAGAAAAACAGGCATAGTCCAGAATTACAGTACAGATAAAAATACCTAGTCTCTTTTCTAATTCTTTGATGTTGCCATTTTTCTGGAATGAATACACATACCATTGGTCTACAGGTCTTAATTTTTTTGTCTGTAGGTGGAATTACCTCTAAAAGTCTCTCTCGGTCAGTATCCAAAAATCCAAAGCCAAAAACACAGATTACACTTCGGAAACTAACATCTTGTTGACATCTATACGACTAATTTGACATTAAAGATACAAACAATACAGTAAAAACAGTGAGTACGACAATAATATTCACGACTATGATATATCATAGCTTTTTAGCTATGATATTAAATCAATGATTTTGTAGCTATGATGTTAAGTGCAAAAACTACTTAGTTTTACATATTTTAATTGAAATATTTATTTTAATGGGGTTTGTTTTAAACAATTCAGAAAAGTCCAAAGATTTTAAAATTGTAAATATAAAAAATTGAATTTAAAGATGCAAACCTATTAAATACTTTAAACATGTTTTGACATTGGTTGTTTGTAAAATCTTCCGAAAAATTCATAACTGAATGAGAAATTTCGTAAATGTTATCAATATCCGCAGCCATTTTTCTTCAGTGAACAACACACATAGCACTGGTCTGCAGGTCTTAGTTTTTTGTCTATAGGTGGAATTACCTCTAAAAGGTCTCTCTCGGTCTGTATCCAAAAACCGCAAGCCAAGGTCAACACAAAAGCACAGAATACACTTCTAAAACTAAGATCTTGTGGGAATCTCTAAGACTAATTTGACATTAAAAATACAAAAGATACGGCCAAATTTGTGAGAATGACAAAGAAATCACATTGCCCATACGTTATAAGGGCAAATAATTAAAGGCATGACAACCGAGCCTGTACGGTGTACGTGCAAAACAGGCATAGGGTTAAAAGTTATGATATTAGTTCAGTTTGGTTGGGAGCACTACGGTCTACTTTTTTGTACACGAGGTCTAATGAGACGGAGCCTACTGCTTAAAGCCGATTCCGATCTGCTACCAGCATACATGTCAGCAGCAGAATTCTGGTTCCGAAAAACAACGACCTACCATTCCGCCATCGTTTTAATATCATAACTTTTTTCACTAAAAACTATGATATTATATGGAAAAATTATATAGTTTTGCATGCTTCGATTCGAATATTTATTACAATGAGGTTTGTTCTAAACAATTCAGAAAAGGCCAGAGATTTTAAAATTGTAAATATAAGAAAATGGAATTTAATATTGATGTGTTCTTTTGAAGAATTGGAGGATCGTATCTTAAATTCAAATAAAATAAGTTTAAAGAAAGCACATCAAAAATGTGTTTTATTTAATAGGCGTACCAGGAAGTCCTGTGGTGTACATATCAGATTGTTTAAGCAGTAACCTGCTTTTGAACAGCGATTTAAAAACATTTAAAAAACCATTATTTTGGTCGTAAAAAAACTGGAACTGAACCGAAAAAAATATCGGTTTATTTCGGTTCGATATATTTTCAGTCATTTTCTTACTGTAAATGGCTTATCAACATTTCGTATTTTCACGTCAACTGTATAATTATCGTCATTACATGGTTAAAAGGTGTCTGAATAGTTAGGACGCTGATCTTAGGTACTGGAATTGGTAAATTCGAATCGTACTTCGGCATGGATGTTCTTAGCCCTTCGGAATCGGCTTTAAGCAGTAGGTCCCGGCCTCATTATACCTCGAGTTGTAAAAAAGTAGACCGTAGCGTTTCAAACGAAACCAAACTACATGTTCATTGCTTCTCAATTTCCTTTTTTGATGTTCACTAGTACTTTTCTGTTTCAGTTTCTCATAAAACTTCTTGTAGAAGATAGATTTAATTCAGTTGAATATTCAGTTGTCAAATACTATTTTGACAATGCATAACAATGCCAATGCTCGCCGTTCTCTACTCCCCGCTACTATCGTACATGCTGGTTAATTGTATCAGTTCACATATTGTACCAATTAAAAAAAGAATAAAATTTTCTAAAATTTCATAGAATTACGTTTAGTATGATAGAATTACATTTTTAGTACAAAAAAGAATATACATAAAATAAAATTATTCTTTCAGAACTGCATTTCGTCTTGACTCCGTTAATTATCTCAATGTGAAATTGTAACTAACCATTTGTTTAAGAAATGACGTTGTCATTCTTATCTAAGTTGTGATTAGCTGGCATTAAGGAAGAGAAGGAACCCTTAAGCAAGCAGGAGATCGAAACTTAACGCTTAACTCAAAACACAATTAGTAAACGATTATTAATTAAAGCGTTTTCCCAAACTCAAGAAGTGTCTCTTGCACTTCTTAATTAGCTTTATCTGAAAAAGAAGCGGTGTTGCGTATTTACTTAATTATCTTTCGAGATTTACGCTTTTGAATGTGGCATCTTTGCTGTGTAATGAGATGCTTACAAGGAACTAATTGTCAGAATAGAAGTACTTTTAATGTGTGATCACTTAACAAATGTTACGTCATCCAGTGTCCAAAGAAGTAATTTATTTAATGTCTTCTGAAACATTACTGTGTTAATATGTAAACTACAGAAAAACCGGTAAATAGTACATTTTTAGGACTTAATAACGTGTTTTATAAGAAAATTTATAAATGAAGTGGAATTTACACCATTAGTTGCTATGAAATAAATGTCTACTTTTTAGTGAATCTTCTGTTGCATAAAAAAACATTACTGTGTTAATATGTTCACTACAAAAAAACTCGGTAAATAGTACATTTTTAGGACGAAATAACGTGTTTTATAAGAAAATTTGTAAATGAAATATGATTTACACCATCAATTACTATGAAATAAATGTCTACTTTTTAGTGAACCTTCCGCTACTTAAAAAACATTACTGTGTTAATATGTACACTACAAAAAAACCCGGTAAATAGTACATTTTTAGGACGCAATAACGTGTTTTACAAGAAAATATATAAATGAAATGGGATTTACACCATCAGTTGCTATGAAATAAATGTCTACTTTTTAGTGAACCTTCCGCTGCTTAAAAAATATTTCTGTGTTAATATGTACACTACAAAAAAACCGATAAATAGTACATTTTTAATACGCAATAACGTTTTTTATAAGAAAATTTGTAAATTAAATGGGATTTAAACCATCAGTTGCTATGAAATAAATGTCTACTTTTTAGTGACCCTTCGGCTGCTTAAAACTTTCATCATAACAATATTTAATTCACCATTAAATAAAACGTTCTACTCTTTTTGGAATTAATGTACTATAAGTTCTTTAATAACTTAAAATATAAAATTTATTTTGTGTCATTTCAAGTAGTATATTCCTTAACATAAAACATACATAAGAAAGAAAATAAATGGAATTCTACACCAAGATATCTTTCTTGAGATACTTAATTTTCAAATTTTGGAAAACCTTCAGTAGGACTTCATAAGCAATTATCTTTGTCTTCTGGAAATATGGTACTCTCCATGATCATTTCGTTTGAATACTAAATACAAATAAATACGGTACTCCATGATTTTCTTCGTTTGAATACTAAACACAAATAAATACGGTAATCTCCATGATTTTCTTCGTTTAAATACTAAACACAAATAAATACGGTAATCTCCATGATTTTCTTCGTTTGAATACTAAATACAAATAAATACGATACTCTTCACGATTTTCTTCGTTTGGATACTAATACAAATAAATACGGTACTCTCCGTAATTTTCTTCATTTGAATACTAAATAGCTTGAATACTAAATACAAATAAATACGGTACTCTCCATGATTTTCTTCTTTTGAATATTGAATACAAATAAATCATTCTATGCAGATATTAAACCTTAATTGATAACTGATTTAAACGCTGCTTTAGTTAGACATTTATAGATAGATTTATTTGTGCAGTTGTGCTTAGGTTTATCCCTACTGCAGATTAGTTAATTTGTGTATCTTCCAATCGATTTCTGCACTAGTTCTTTCTTATTTTGCATGAATATTTGAACGAAAGCTTTGTGTAAATAAATATTAAATTGCTATCATAAATACTAAAATTCAGCCTAATTCTTTGAATACATAATTTCATCTATAACCTATACCTTTGAAAGTTTTTACATTAACCTCTTACCTGTTTTGCACGTACACCATACATTCTCGGTTATTGTGCCTTTCATAATATGCACGTACATAATACGGGAAATCAGTTTTCTTTGTCATTGTCACTATTTTGGTCTTATCTTTTCCATTTTTTATGTCAAATTAGTCGTATAGATGTCAAGATTTTAGTTTTTGAAATGTATTCTCTGTTTTTGGCTTGACTGCGGTTTGAGTTTTTGGGAGACTGACCAAGAGAGGCTTTTTAGAGGTAATTCCACATTAATGCAAAACTAAGACCTGCAAACCAGTATTATGTATGTTCACCGAAGAAAAATGGCAGCGGCAAAATACTTACTAAAGAGACTAGGTATTTTTGTCTGGACTTTGAAGTTGGACTATGCCTCTTGCCCTCTTTCAAGATTTATCTCACTAAATCTGATCTTTTTTTTAAAAAAAGAGATTAACTAAATGCACTTGTATTTGCATTCATAATTGTGTGGTAATTGTATTCGAAAACATTTGTATTTTTATATGCATATTTTATATGTAAGTTTAACTTCCCATCTGTCGTACACGAAAAAGAAAAAACAACTTCCCGGGAAAACATTATTTTATATCCTGTAATATGTTGTTATACATGCTTAAAATAATTATAAATATTACTTTTAATAACATTTTCCTTACAAATGTAATTTAAACGAAGATATGGAATAAAGAAATGTAACATTCTTTGAATCAAATTCGTGAAAAAAATAAAACTTTTAAGGCGTTAAAATAGAAATAACTGTCAGAAGAAAAAAATAATACAATAGAACTGACACAAGATCTATGAACATCTAGAGAAATGATACAAGATTAAACATTAAAGCAAATAATGTAATCAAATATAGCACTCGAATAAAATCCTAATGTTTCAAAAATTATCTTTGACTTGTGAAAATATGGTAGTACATCCTATGAAACAATCATAAAGGAATTATGGCCCTCCATTTTCTCTCTAAAAAGCAAATAAAGCCCTCTGGGCAGATACTAAACCTCCCAATTTCTTATTTCAAAAAACAATTGATTGCCTACTTTTATTTCTTCATTTTCTATTTTACTACCCTGATCACATTGAATCAACGGAAAAAAACTCCTTGGCAATTATAACCCATTGTTTCTGGCAACCCTCTAGAGGAAAAGGAGGCTGTTTCATTTCCTCATAAAATATTTTTGTTTTATTTCAATTTTTGTAGTCTTTTAAGTGCGTCCATTTTATTTAATTCGAGGCTGTACTTTGTTCTGTACCTCTTTCCTAAATATTGGAGAAAACAGTGTTGGTGTAAAAGACGTAGATTTAATCTAAAGCGTGTTTTAAAAACCAAATATTTACCTCAGAAAACAATGATAAAGTTTTTGATAATCGATTACTGTGTGTGAGTTAAAAATATAACTATTGAGTTACTTAGCCTGCAATTTAGCTCTTGAATATCAATATAACTAATTGGATTTTATGCCGAACTACATTAATAAGAACTATGAAGTAAAAATACAGTGGACTGCGCTTAATGTGATCAGTTTGGGGCACCATGATTTTGATAACAATAACCAATCGATAACAATAGACGATATGCAAAATTAGATAAATTTAACCCCCTTAAATTCATACATCATAAATTTCAAAATAAAATGAAAAAACTCACCTTATATTTATGTACTATATATTATCCTTTAAAACATAAGAATTATATACATAATTAAAAAACTTGATCAATTGTTGACTGTCTGTTATTATTTCTACGAAGCTCATTGATAAATTGTATCCATAATGTTACTGTATATTATCCTTTAAAACATAAAAATTATATACATAATTAAAACACTCGATCAGTTGTTGACTGTCTACAATTTTTTCTAGGAAGCTCACTGATAAAATGTTCGTAATCATAATGTTACTGTATATTATCCTTTAAAACATAAGACTTATATACATAATTAAAACACTTGATCAGTTGTTGACTGTCTACAATTTTTTCTATGAAGTTCATTGATAAATTGTTCGTAAGCATAATGTTACTGTATATTACCCTTTAAAACATAAGAATTATATACATAATTAAAAACTTGATCAATTGTTGACTGTCTACAATTTTTCTAGGAAACTCATTGATAAATTGTTCGCAATCATAATGTTACTGTATATTATCCTTTAAAACATAAGAATTATATACATATTTAAAACACTTGATCAGTTGTTGACTGTCTATAATTTTTTCTATGAAGCGCATTGATAAATTATTCATAAGCATAATGTTATTGTATATTACCCTTTATAACATAAGAAATACATACATAATTAAAAAACTTGATCAATTGTTGACTGTCTACAATTTTTCTATGAAACTCATTAATAAATTGTTCGTAACCATAATGTTACTGTATATTATCCTTTAAAACATAAGAATTATATGCATATTTAAAATACTTGATCAATTGTTGACTGTCTACAATTTTTCTAATAAACTCACTGATAAAATGTTCGTAATCATAATGTTACTGTATATTATCCTTTAAAACATAAGAATTATATACATAATTAAAAAACTTGATCAATTGTGGACTGTCTACAATTTTTTCTAGGAAACTCATTGATAAATTATTCGTAACCGTAATGTTACTGTATATTATCCTTTAAAACATAAAACTTATATACATAATTAAAACACTTGATCAGTTGTTGACTGTCTACAATTTTTTCTATGACGCTCCTTGATAAATTGTTCGTAATCATAATGTTACTGTATATTATCCTTTAAAACATAAGAATTATATACATAATTAAAAAACTTGATCAATTGTTGACTGTCTGTTATTATTTCTAGGAAGCTCATTGATAAATTGTTCTTATTCATAATGTTACTGTATATTATCCTTTTAAACATAATTATTATATACATAATTAAAAAACTTGATCAATTGTTGACTGTCTACAATTTTTTCTAGGAAACTCATTGATAAATTGTTCGTAATCATAATGTTACTGTATATTATCCTTTAAAACATAAGAATTATATACATAATTAAAACACTTGATCAGTTGTTGACTGTCTACAATTTTAATTGTTCGTAACCATAATGTTACTGTATATTATCCTTTAAAACATAAGAATTATATACATAATTAAAACACTTGATCAGTTGTTGACTGTCTACAATTTTTTCTATGAAGCTCATTGGTAAATTGTTCCTAATCATAATGTTACTGTATATAATCCTTTAATACATAAGAATTATATATATAATTAAAAAACTTGATCAATTGTTGACTGTCTGTTATTATTTCTAGGAAGCTCATTGATAAATTGTTCTTATTCATAATGTTACTGTATATTATCCTTTTAAAAATAATTATTATATACATAATTAAAAAACTTGATCAATTGTTGACTGTCTACAATTTTTTCTAGGAAGCTCATTGATAAATTGTTCGTAATCATAATGTTACTGTATATTATCCTTTAAAACATAAGAATTATATACATAATTAAAAAACTTGATCAATTGTTGACTGTCTACAATTTTTTCTAGGAAGCTCATTGATAAATTGTTCGTAACCATAATGTTACTGTATATTATCCTTTAAAACATAAGAATTATATACATAATTACAAAACTTGATCAATTGTTGACTGTCTACAATTTTTTCTATGAAACTCATTGTTAAATTATTCGTAACCATAATGTAACTGTATATTATCCTTTAAAACATAAAAATTATAAACATAATTAAAAACCTTAATCAATTGTTGACTGTCTACAATTTTTTCTATGAAGCTCATTGATAAATTATTCGTAACCATAATGTTACTGTATATAATCCTTTAAAACATAAGAATTATATATACATAATTAAAAAACTTGACCATCTACAATTTTTTCTAGGAAGCTCATTGATAAATTGTTCGTAATCATGTTTCTTAAAATCATCGGAGCGGTGTTGTACTCCACGTTTCAACACTTTCAATGCAATTCCAAGGCTGAGAAATGTTTAACTGGGCTACAGCATGGCACTGACTCATTTTTGGTAACCTGTCATAACAATTTAAAATTTCGATCTTTTGTTTTAATGTTAAATCATTTCGCTTTCTGGCATGCAAATCGACAAACTGCATGTAAGCCAGCAGGACATTAAATGTGAATACGCTCCTTCTCAGTTCCGATAAGAATGTGTTGCCTTCAGCTTATCTGAGAACCATTGACCACCAGCAGAGTGTGCGTATTTCTGATAAAATTCCAGGAACGTATAAATCTTCACTCCTTTGATTATTTCCCATTTCCCTAGGTGGAAGAGGGAGAATCCTTGGAAATAAAAACAAGAGCGAGGGAAAGAAAATATCGGGTTCCTTCTGAATACATTGTGAGTATTCCATTGTAAGTTAAAATGAAGTTCGAAAACTGATAACATTAACTGATGTAACGATCACATAAAGCGATAATTTTAACATACAAAAGAATAAAGAAAATCGGAACCAAGTGATTTCGATAACAATAAGAGATTGATAAAATTAACCGTCATCACATTAAGCGGAGTGTATTATGTTCTTAGTGGAAGAAAAAATACTTTTTTTTATGAAATTTATAATAAATTAAGATTTATTAAATTTTATAAAAGTGGAATAAAATGATAGTTTGTTATTTTTAAAATACATATATTATATTACTATATTTTAAATCCCAAAAATAGTGGTTTTATAATTGTGTAAAGTCAATGAGATGACGTATAAAAGACAACGGTTATTTTTAAAATTTTACATTTTTCTGTTCAAATTAAAATATTTTTCTGCTTTATATTTTATAAGAAGAAAAACAGTTAAACCCAAAGTAAAATTAATTATCTAAACAATTTAATTTTATAATTATAGAAATCTGAAAGATTGTGTTTATCGACAACAAATATGTAGTGAAAACTTAAATATTTCCTTTTATTTTACTTTATTTTTTATCTACAGTTCAATCTTTCAAATCAACAAAGTTATTTGCTGCCACAATAATTCTTTATTATCAGAGTTAAAAATATAACTATTGAGTAGTTACTTAGCCTGCAATTTAGCTCTTGAATATAAATATAGCTTATTAAATTTTATGCCGAACTACTTTAATAAGGACTATGGAGTAAAAATATTATGTTCTTGGTAGAAGTAAAAATACTATTTTTATGAAATTTTAAAAAAATTATGATAAATTAAGATGTTATTCAATTTCATAAAAATGGAATAAAATAATAGTTTGTTATGTTAAAAATACATTTATTTTATTACTATATTGTAAATCTCAAAAATTATGTATGTTCATTAAAATAATTGTGTAAAATTGCACGCAATGATATGACGTATAAAAGACAAAGGTTTTCATTTTAAAAATTTTACATTTTTCTATTCAAATTAAAATATTTTTCCTGTTTTATATTAAAAAAGAAGTAAATCAGTTAAACTCAAAAATTTAAATATTCTAAACAATTAATTTTTATAATTATATAAATTTGAAAGATTGTGTTTATCGATTTTTATAGCAGCTAAAAGGCTCTACACCTTTTAATAGTATCATCAAGAACGAATTTCTGTTTTTAGAAATTCTGGAATGTGATTTCAAGTACAACATTTCACAAAAATATTTTTTCTTTTATTAATTATAATAAGTTCTCAGGGGGTTAAAGAATGCAGCAATCAATATTCAACATTAACAAATCTTTAACGATCTCCAAAATTTTGAAGTTTTATTGTGCTGATAAATTGTTCAACTTTTCTTTTACAGAAAACTTCAATTTACTATTTTATTATATCTTAACCTTACTCTAACATTTTACTAGTGTAATTATTTGTCAAATGGCGTGCAAATATATAAACTATTCCCATTTTAATTAAAGCATTTTTGTTCAAAAATATTGAAACCTGCCCCTTGAGGAAGACACAAGAATCAATTATAAAGAAATTATTAGTATTTTGCCTAGTTTTTATTTGTTGTTAGAACAACAAATATGTATTGAAAACTTAAATATTTCCTTTTATTTTACTTTATTTTTTATCTACAGTTCAATCTTTCAAATCAACAAAATTATTTGCTGCCACAATAATTCTTTATTATCAGAGTTAAAAATATAACTATTGAGTAGTTACTTAGCCTGCAATTTAGGTCTTGAATATAAATAGAGCTATTTTAATTTTATGACTAACTACTTTAATAAGAACTATGAAGTAAAACTATTACGTTCTTAGTAGAAGAAAAAATACTATTTTTGTGAAATTAAAAACATTTTGTGATAAATTAGGATGTTATTCAATTTTATAAAAATGAAATAAAATGATATTTCGTTATTTTAAAAATACATTTATTATACTACTGTCTTAAATCCCAAAAATGGTATTTGTTCATTAAAATAATTGTGTAAAGTTGCACGCAATGATATGACGTATAAAATACAACTATTTTTATTTTAAAATTTTACATTTTTCTGTTCAAATTAAGATATTTTTCCTGCTTTATATTTAAAAAAAGAAAAACAGTTAAAATCAAAGTAGAAATTAAACTTTTCTAACTAGTTTATTTTATTATAATTATAGAAATTTGAAAGATTGTATTTACTGATTTTTTTGGGGCTATTTAAGAATTGGGTTTTCCTTGGCAAATTTGGCGAAAATATTGACGCTATTTACTGAAACACATAGGTAATCCATCTAAACATTGTATTTCTGGCTTTTTCTGGAGACTTTAATTAATGAACAGTACTTCATCGTAATAGAATTATATACTCTTACTTAATTAAAGAAAACGACTTGAAAACGGGGCATTTATATTTATGGGCAATTAATGTCTTAACAGTTTACAAATGTCTTAACAGTTCCTAATTATTAAAAATCAGCCATAGTGAACCATTAATGATTTGTTCTATCTTGTTGGTTTGTTGTATCTAATTTTTTTAAGCATTGCGCACTTTTAATATATAAGAAAAGAGTTACACAAGGAAAGTTGGTTGCAAATATCATATAAATTATAATATAAATACAGATTGCTTAAGATCAGGAAAAAAAGTTAGGCGACCATACTTAAACGATGATCGCCAAGTTGGCGGGGGAACCCAGTTCTTTAGTCAAGCCTCGATTTTTATAGCAGCTAAAAGGCTCTACACCTTTTAATAGCATCATCAAGAACGAATTTCTGTTTTTAGAAATTCTGGAATATGATTTCAAGTAGAACATTTCACAAAAATATTTTTTCTTTTATTTATTATAATAAGTTCTCAGGGGATTAAACAATACAGCAATCAATATTCAACATTAATAAATCTTTAACGATCTCCTAAATTTTGAAACTTTATTGTGCTGATAAATTATTCAACTTTTTTTACCAGAAAACTTGAATTTACCATTGTTATCTATCTTAATCTTACTATAACATTTTACTAGTGTAATTATTTGTCAAATGGCATGCAAATATATAAACTATTCCCATTTTAAGTAATGTATTTTTGTTAAAAAAGATGTAATCCTGCACTTTGAGGGAGACACAAGAATCAATTATAAAGAAATTATTAGTATTTTGCCTAGTTTGTATTTGTTGTTAGAACAACAAATATGTAGTGAAAACTTAAATATTTCCTTTTATTTTACTTTATTTTTTATCTACAGTTCAATATTAAAAATTAACAAAATTATTTGTTGCCACAGTAATTATTTATTATCAGAGTTAATAATATAACTATTAAGTTCCTTAGACTGCAATTTAGGTCTTGAATATAAATAGAGCTATTTTAATTTTATGACTAACTACTTTAATAAGAACTATGAAGTAAAACTATTACGTTCTTAGTAGAAGAAAAAATACTATTTTTATGAAATTAAAAAAAATAATTATGATAAATTAAGTTGTTATTCAATTTCATAAAAATGGAATAAAATGATAGTTCGTTATGCTAAAAATACATTTATTTTATTACTATATTGTAAATCCCAAAAATGATGTATGTTCATTAAAATAATTGTGTAAAGTTGCACGCAATGATATGACGTATAAAATACAACTATTTTTATTTTAAAATTTTACATTTTTCTGTTCAAATTAAGATATTTTTCCTGCTTTATATTTTCAAAGAAGAAAAACAGTTAAACTCAAAGTAAAAATTTAAATTTTCTAAACAATTTATTTTTATAATTATAGAAATTTGAAAGATTGTGTTTATCAACTTTTACAGCAGTTAAAAGGCACTAAACATTTTAATAGTATCATCATGAACGAATTTCTGTTTTTAGAAATTCTGGAATATGATTTCAAGTACAACAGTTCACAAAAATATTTTTTCTTTTATTTATTATAATAAGTTCTCATGGGGTTTGAGAATGCATCAATCAATATTCAACATTAATAAATCTTTAAAGATCTCCTAAATTTTGAAACTTATCGTGCTGATAAATTATTCAACTTTTTTTACCAGAAAACTTGAATTTATCATTGTATTCTATCTTAACCTTACTATAGCATTTTACTAGTGTAATTATATGTCAAATGGCGTGCAAATATATAAAATATTCCATTTAATTAAAGCATTTTTGTTCAAAAAGATGCGATACTACCCCTTAAGGGAGACAAAAGAATCAATTATAAAGAAATTATTAGTATTTTGTCTAGTTTTTATTTGTTATTGGAACAACAAATATATAGTGAAAACTTAAATATTTCTTTTTATTTTACTTTATTTTTTATCTACAGTTCAATCTTTCAAATCAACAAAATTATTTGCTGCCACAATAATTCTTTATTATCAAAGTTAAAAATATAACTATTGAGTAGTTACTTAGCCTGTAATTTAGCTCTTGAATATAAATATAGCTTATTTAATTTTATGCCGAACTACTTTAATAAGGACTATGGAGTAAAAATATTATGTTCTTGGTAGAAGTAAAAATACTATTTTTATGAAATTTTAAAAAAATTATGATAAATTAAGATGTTATTCAATTTCATAAAAATGGAATAAAATAATAGTTTGTTATGTTAAAAATACATTTATTTTATTACTATATTGTAAATCTCAAAAATGATGTATGTTCATTAAAATAATTGTGTAAAATTGAACGCAATGATATGACGTATAAAAGACAAAGGTTTTTATTTTAAAAATTTAACATTTTTCTATTCAAATTAAAATATTTTTCCTGTTTTATATTAAAAAAGAAGTAAATCAGTTAAACTCAAAAATTTAAATATTCTAAACAATTAATTTTTATAATTATATAAATTTGAAAGATTGTGTTTATCGACTTTTCTAATTACTAAAAGGCACTAAACATTTTAATTGTATCATCATGAACGAATTTCTGTTTTTAGAAATTCTGGAATATGATTTCAAATACGACAGTTCACAAAAATATTTTTTCTTTTATTTATTATAATAAGTTCTCAGATGGTTAAACAATACAGCAATCAATATTCAACAATAATAAATCTTTAACAATCTCCTAAATTTTAAAATTTTATCGTGCTGATAAATTATTCAACAGTTTTTTTTACAGAAAACTTCAATTTTCCTTTTTATTCTATCTTAACCTTAATCTAACATTTTACTAGTGTAATTATTTGTCAAATGGCGTGCAAATATATAAAATATTCCATTTAATTAAAGCATTTTTGTTCAAAAAGATGCGATCCTGCCCTATGAGGGACACACAAAAATCAATTATAAAGAAATTATTAGTATTTTATCTAGTTTTTATTTGTTGTTAGAACAACAAATATATAGTGAAAACTTAAATATTTCCTTTTATTTTACTATATTTTCTATCTAAAGTTCAATCTTTCAAATCAACAAAATTATTTGCTGCCACAGAAATTCTTTATTATCAGAGTTATAAATATAACTATTGAGTAGTTACTTAGCTTTCAATTTAGCTCTTGAATATAAATATAGCTTATTAAATTTTATGCCGAACTACTTTAATTCTGAGATAATTCTATATGAAAATATTCTATAAAAATTTACTTTATCAACACATTCAATTTAGGTGCCACACTAATTTAGTTCTGACAGTAATTTTCCATCAATTAGGTAAATACGTAAATACAAGAAAGAGGACCTAATCTCAATTTCAAACATATGTAAAAAAAGGTACATTTGTGGGTAAGTATGGTGTGCCAGGAACACTGCTGGTTGAGATCTAATCAGGATTGGGTATGTGTGGATCTTCCATCTCTCTGGTCAGGGACTTCCTTCTGAGTATCTGCGGTGCGGCCGTAATATTTGACACAGGAAACTGCTGGTATCCGCGAGTTGTTTCAGACGTTTCCGGAGTCTCTGTCGAACTCATAGCTATTCTCCTTGGCATCCCGAAGTCTCACTGTCACAGTCGTCTTCTCCGACTTCTGACCTCTCTGTTCTCCTCGACTCGACTCCACTCTCGAACACCCCCTCGACTGCCAAACTTCGACTCGATTCTCGAACACCCCCTCTCTTTCTAGACTTTTCTTATTTTATATTAATTTCAGCTTTGTCCGCTCTTTCATCTTTTCGTCCAATCGGGGTAGAAGTAAAAATTTAATTTGTCTCCTTAACTCCGCCTTGAAACTCCAACGTAGAAACACCTTATCCCTTTAAATTGGGCACTGACTCTTAGGGACTTATAAATAACTCCACAAACTTACATTCTTATTTAGTGTCATGTACGGAGACGGGATTCTAATCTGGGACTGGGATTAGAATCCCGCCAGAGTCTACCGCACAAGACGAAAAAATCCGCTGAATATATTTTACGGTCCTCTTCTCCTTTACAAAAGATGTGATGAGGTCAGATTTAGATCCCAAGCATTTTACTTCTCGTATGAATTAATGAATTACATTACTGATCTAAATCGCCTCATCACAACGATATATATAGATATTTAAATATATATTAATTATTACTGTACTTAAAAACCGTGTACTATACAAACATATCGAATGATGAAAATAATTTAGTTTACCATGCCTTTGGTTACATCTGAAATATAGCAAGGGCTTCGATTTAAAACTGAACCGAATACCGAAGACCGTAAAAAACCGTTATTTTGGTCGGAACGACAACTGGAACTGAACCGAAAAAATATCGGTTTATTTCGGTTCGATTTATTTTCAGTTTTGTAACTGTAAATGGCTTATCAACATTTTGTAATTTAACGTCAACCGCATAATTATCGTCATTACATAGTCAAACGATTAGTTAGGGCCCTGATCTTCGGTACTGGAATTGGTAAATTCTAATCCTATTTTCGCATGGATATTCGTAGCCCTTCGGAATTGGCTTTAAGCAGTAGATCCCGGCCTCAATATCCCTCGCTTTGTAAAAAAGTAGACCATAGCGTTTCAAACCAAACCAAACTACATGTTCATTGCTTCTCAATTTCCTTTTTTGATGTTCACTAGTACTTTTCTGTTTCATTTCTCATATACTTGTAGAATAGATTTAAGCTGAAATATTGTTGTCAATACTATTTTGACAATGCATAACAATGCTAATGCTCGCCGTTCTATGCTCACCGCTAGTATCGTACATGCTGGTTAATTGTACCAATTCACATAGTATACCAATTAAAAAAGAATGAAATTTTCTAAACTTTCATAAAATTACGTTTTCTATGAGAGAATTATATTTTTAGTACAAATGAGAATATACATAAAATAAAATTATATTTTTTCTGAACAAAACCATTATTTTTGAACGAAAAAGAAATTATATTTTTTTTGTTCCGATTCAACTAACGGAACAAAAAAAAATATGGTTTAAGACCTGGGAAAAATTATGGTGCCTTGCAAAAAATTATGGTTGAAACCCTGGTAAAAAAAAATGTGGTGCTTATTATGTTTGAAGTCCTGTCAAAAACTATGGTGCCTTTGCAAAAAATTATGTTTGATTTCAAAACCTATGTGCCTGAAAAGAAAAAATTTTGTTTGAAGTCCTGGTTAAAACTATGGTACCTTGCAAAAAATTATAGTTTGAAGCCCTGGCAAAAACTATGGTGCCTTGTAAAAAATTATGGTTTGAAGCCCTGGCAAAACCTATGGTGCCTTGAAAAGAAATTATGGTTTGAAGACCTGGCCAAAACTATGGTGCCTTGCAAAAAAACTATGGTTTGAAGCCCTGGCAAAAACCAATAGTGCCTTGGAAAAAATTATGGTTAGAAGTCCTGGCAAAAACGATAGTGCCTTGCAAAAAATTATGGTTTAAAGCCCTGGCAAAAACTATGGTGCTTTGCAAAAAATTATGGTTTGAATCCCTGGCAAAATTTATGATGCTTTGCAAAAACTTATAGCTTGAAGTCCTGGTTAAACTATGGTGCCTTGTAAAAATTTATGGTTTGAAGCCCTGGAAAAACTATGGTGCCTTGCAAAAAATTATGGTTTGAAGTCCTGGCGAAAACTATGATTCCTTGCAGAAACGTTTGCAGTATACTTATTTTAAAATTTTGAAAATGAACAATTAATAAACTAAATAATCTTGTGACCCCTTAAAAATATTTTTTGTGGGTAGAGATAAATATTGCTTAAGTAATTTAACTGATAAGTAAATTAGGCAACACAATTCGATAGATTTTTTTTCACAAACTGTGAACTTTATTCTCCTGATATTGGGAAAAAACTGAAAAATAAAAATTAGGTTACAAAACAGAACTCTTCAGAAATACGTAAATAATCTCCATGGGAAATAAGACTTTTACTTTTTGTTTGAAAACAATGAGCAGTAACACTTGCAGCTATTTTTTTTCCTTTTTCGCTGATACCGTGTGATAGGTGAAGCAAAGCGGAACAGAGCCAAAAAAAGATATTTATTTGTCTTTAAAGAAGGGAAAAGGAAGTTGTACAAAACACGGATTTTTTTTATGATACACTAGAGAAAAGAAAGAATGGGACTGTAGTGAGGGAGAAAAGTTTTTGTGCATGCATTTTTTCTAGGATTTATTGTTTTATTGTAATATTTAATCAAATATTGCATTAGAAAAAAATATTGTATACTTTTTTTTGTAATAAAGCTTCAATGTCTTGCGAGTCATTCCTTGGAGACTAACAAATTAAATGGTGGCAATGATTTTACAAATTGTTATTTTAAAACCGGCAAATCTAAAAATCTTTCTATGTTTAGTTTCGTTTGGAGAGCTACCATCTAGTTTTTTATAACACAAGGGCTAATGAGACCAGACCTATATAACCGACTGTAGTGAAGGAGAATTTTTTAGACATGTATTTTTTCTAGGATTTATTGTTTTATTGTAATATTTAATCAAATATTGCATTAGAAAAAAATATTGTATACTTTCATTTTTCTAATAAAGCTTCAATGTCTAGCGATTCATTCCTTGGAGACTAACATACTAAATGGTGTCAATGTTTTTACAAATTGTTATTTTAAAACTGGCAAATTTAAAAAACTTTCTAGGTTTAGTTTGGTTTGGAGAGCTACCATCTACTTTTTTTAACACAAGGACTAATGAGACTGGGGCCTATATACTGTAGGGAAAGAGAAAAATTTTTGTGCATGTATTTTTTCTTTGATTTATTGTTTTATTGTAATATTTCATCAAATATTGCATTAGAACAAAAATATTGTATACTTTTTTGTTTTGTAATAAAGCTTCAATGTCTAGTGAGTCATTCCTTGGAGACTAACATATTAAATGGTGGCAATGATTTTACAAATTGTTATTTTAAAACCGGCAAATTTAAAAGTCCTTCTAGGTTTAGTTTGGTTTGGAGAGGTATATGTACTTTTTGTAACACAAGGACTAATGAGACCGGGACCTATATAACCGACTGCAGTGAAGAAGAAATTTTTTGTGCATATATTTTTCTGGGATTTATTGTTTTATTGTAATATTTAATCAAATATTGCATTAGAAAAAAATATTGTATACTTTCTTTTTTGTAATAAAGCTTCAATGTCTAGCGAGTCATTCCTCTGAGACTAACATATTAATTGGTGGCAATGATTTTACAAATTGTTATTTTAAAACCGGCAACTTTAAAAATCCTTCTAGGTTTAGTTTGGTTTGGAGAGCTGCCATCTACTTTTTTTAACACAAGGGCTAATGAGACCAGACCTATATAACCAACTGTAGTGAAGGAGAAAATTTTTTGTGCATGTATTTTTTCTGGGATTTATTGTTTTATTGTAATATTTAATCAAATATTGCATTAGAAAAAAATATTGTATACTTTCTTTTTTGTAATAAAGCTTCAATGTCTAGCGAGTCATTCCTTGGGTACTAACATAATAAATTTAAGGCAATGATTTTACAAATTGTTATTTTAAAACCGGCAACTTTAAAAATCCTTTTAGGTTTAGTTTGGTTTGGAGAGCTATCTGTACTTTTTGTAACACAAGGGCTAATGAGACCAGGACCTATATAACCGACTGTAGTGAAGGAGAATTTTTTGTACATGTATTTTTTCTAGGATGTATTGTTTTATTGCAATACTTAATCAAATATTGCATTAGAAAAAATATTGTATACTTTTTTTTGTAATAAAGCTTCAGTGTCTAACGAACCATTCCTTGGAGACTAACATATTAAATGGTGGCAATGATTTTACAAATTGTTATTTTAAAACCGGCAAATTTAAAAATCCTTCTATATTTAGTTTCATTTGGAGAGATAACATCTACTTTTTTATAACGCAAGGGCTAATGAGACCGGACCTATATAACAAACTGTAGTGAAGGAGAAAAGTTTTTGTGCATGTATTTTTTCTGGGATTTATTGTTTTATTGTAATATTTAATCAAATATTTCATTTGAAAAAATATTGTATACTTTCTTATTTGTAATAAAGCTTCGATATTTTGCTAGTCATTCCTTGGAAACTAACATATATGTTGGCTTATATTAGATGGTGGCAATGATTTTACAAATTGTTATTTTAAAACGGGCAAATTTAAAAATCTTTCTAGATTTAGTTTGGTTTAGAGAGCTACCATTTACTTTTTTGTAACACGAGGACTAATGAGACCGGGACCTATATACTGTAGGGGAGGAGAAAAGTTTTTGGCCATGTATTTTTTCTGGGATTTATTGTTTTATTGTAATATTTCATCAAATATTGCATTAGAAAAAAAATATTGCATACTTTCTTTTTGTAATAAAGCTTCAATGTCTAGCGAGTCATTCCTTGGAGACTAACATATTAAATGGTGGCAATAATTTTACAAAGTGTTATTTTAAAACCGGCAAATTCAAAAATCCTTCTATATTTAGTTTCATTTGGAGAGATAACATCTACTTTTTTATAACGCAAGGGCTAATGAGAACGGATCTATATAACCGACTGTAGTGAAGAAGAATTTTTTGTGCATGTATTATTTCTAGGGTTTATTTGTTTTCTTGTAATATTTGATCAAATATTGCATTAGAAAAAATATTGTATACTTTTTTTTTGTAATAAATCTTCAATGTCTTGCGAGTCATTCCTTGGAGACTAACATATTAAATGGTGGCAATGATTTTACAAATTGTTATTTTAAAACCGGCAAATTTAAAAATCTTTCTAGATTTAGTTTGGTTTAGAGAGCTACCATTTACTTTTTTGTAACACGAGGACTAATGAGACCGGGACCTATATAACCGACTGTAGTGAAGGAAAACATTTTGTGCATGTATTTATTCTAGGATTTATTGTTTTATTGTAATATTTCATCAAATATTGCATTAGAAAAAAATATTGCATACTTTCTTTTTGTAATAAAGCTTCAATGTCTAGCGAGGCATTCCTTGGTGACTAACATATTAAAAGATGGCAATGATTTTACAAATTGTTATTTTAAAACCGGCAAATTTAAAAATCTATCTAGGTTTAATTTGCGTTGGAGAGCTACCATCTACTTTTTTGTAACACGAGGGCTTTTGTGACCGGAATACTATTTAGAACCAATTCCGAACAGCTACCAACATCCATGTCACGGTAGATTCGAACCCAGGAACATCAGTGCCGAAGATAAGCGTCCTAATCGTTCGGCCAACGTTCGGCAAAATCCTTTTAGAAGTCATACTATTATAATAATAGGTGCGAAATAATAAACACATTTTTACCATTATTTATCTAATTAATTGCTAATTGTTTAATTAAAATTAGGGTGTGACTCACATAGCAATATTTCAACCTCATAAAAGACTACCTTATTTGTCAAAAGTATTCTTCTGAAACTTACAGTCTGGTAAACTTACTTCTGTGTATTTTTGAATATTAAAATTTTATTATTAATATTAATTGTACAGAAGATTCCAATTTCCTCTCAAATAGAAACTAAATCAAAACATTATAAAAACTCGTGTATTGAACAGGACATAGTAGAGTCTGTATCGGTTATATGGCCACCTCAGTGGTCCAGAAAAATCAGACCATATAAGCTGGGTGACCATATATACAGAACAATATAATCCTATTGAATTGTGGCAAGATTATATTCACCTATCAGAATGTAGTACTCATAAACAAACAATTATACTTTTAAGAGCATTTTAAAAATTAATTTGATAAGTAAAAATATGCAATATTTTGGGCTGGGAATTTATTTACTTACCTTACCAATCGAAGAACAGCACACGTACATACGTACATTCATGTTCAATGCATTTAAAAATAATCAAATATACAAGTTTGCTTCCTTTTGTTGATTGTTAACACAACTTTTACTAAGTCTCTAGTAGCTTTTAAATTCTCATCGGCTGTTTTGGAATTAGTAAATTAACACCTGAGGTCATGTATGGCTTTAACCACATCTGATGTTGATACTGATTTCTTTTCACATCCACTGTCATCCTCATCATGGCTCCCTTCGGCATTCAGATTTAACACATAAAAAACAATATCTTGTATTGAAACTTCACTGTTAGTAGCGAGATTTTCATCAATTTTTGCATACAGATTTTCATCTGGAATTACACAACCACGATTTCGCAGTTTTTCTGCTAATTCAGTTAAGGCAATATCTTCATCAACATCTTCCGATAATTCTTCAGACCCTGGAAAACTGTGAAATCTGGCATATCGTAAGCAATTTTCAATAGTTTTCCTTGATACCATATTCCAACTTTGGTCGATATAAAATATTGCATTTAGCACAGACACTTGAAATTGTTCTTTTCGGTCAATAACAGAGATCATATCTCTCATAAGAAGTTTTCTAGAGATCGTCTTGAAGTTTTGGATTATGCCTTGATCTGAAGTCTGTAATACACACGTGCTACTAGGAGGCAAGAAAATGAGTTCAATTGATTTTAAATCAACAGTTCAGTGTCCAATACAGTAGACTGCAAATAATGCAACTTTCCTGTTCTGTTTAGAAAAAAATCCATCCCACTATATAATCCATCAGCGTTTTTCCTAGATGTCCGCAGTCATCCAGGCTTTTGAAATAGCATTGTAGAAGAGAGGCAAAGATTTGCAATTCTTCATACATCGAGGTTTCAGAAATTTTCCAGAGAATCATCCAATCCACCATATAAGCAAGCAACATAGTTAAGCGTTTTTTCCTTCTTACACATCAAAACACAGGTTTTTGGCAGATCTGCCACACTCAGCAAAGAGGTCATATCTTTCGAGAATTACACACTACATCATTCTTTTAAGAAAAGCATTTTTATATATATATATTTTTATATATATATATATATATATATTATTTATATATATATATATATACAAAATATATATATATAAATATATATATTAATATATATATATATATAATATATATATAGAATTATATAATATATATATATATATATTTATATATATATATATATATATATATATATATATATATATATAATATATATCTATATATTATAATATATATATATATATATATATATATATATATATATATATATATATATATATATATATATATATATATATATATATATATATATATATATATATATGTCTGTGTATAACACATATTTGTAAATGAAATTTTATGAGTATAGAACCGAAATGTATTTAAATAACACATGTTAACAATATGCCACGTTTCCATGTTTTCTGTATTACCATTACCAACAAATTTTTCACAAATCAAAAAAGAAGGGTTATTTTATTAAAATTAACGTAAATTACTATCAAATAAAATTCATTAGTCTAATAATTTGAATTTAATTGGTTTTTCTCAATTAAAATAAAGTATCAAGTTGTTTATTTCTCTTTATATACATATCTGATTTCGTTTGTATTTATTATATTTTTTTCATGTATTTTTTCGATAAATTTTATTAAAATACTTAAATTTTTGCACATACTATTTACAATGTTTTTTTAAATTTCTCAATCTAAATCCCGTGTGCAATGCAGAGAAATGGGCATTGTTTTCAAAATGTAAATAGCAAATATATGTTTTACATAAATTTATGAAAATCGCCGAAGACAAAGCGTTAAAATGTGTAGCCTCCGTAATTAAAGTATATTAAATTCATTCTTATATTGTGAATCTTGAAACTAGCCTCATATACTGTATTCTTAATCTTAAATAAATTCGGCTTTGTTAGACTGTATAACACATAAAATAACTCAGACTTGCAGTTATTTCTTTTCCGCATGGGGATTAACCATGCAGTGAAACACGTTCTACAGGCAGAGTAAGAATAAATTCCTGCTGAGAAACGGTACATTGGCGACAAAATGTTGATATCTCTAGGCGCGAAAAGAAAACACCAGAGACAATATTTACGAAATTATTCTTGAGACATCTTGGCAACACTTCGACTGTAATCGTTTGGCAGCGAGATTACACTTTGTGAGACAACGGTCTCTTGTGATTGTGTTCTAACTGCTGTTTACTGCGTAATGTTTGTTCTATTTCTATTTCAGAGAGTTTAATATGTTGCCAATTTTCTAGAGAAAATAACAGTTTTTGCAGATTGAATTTGATTCTTATTTAGAAGAAATTTCGGGGTGATTTCTTTATTTAATCAGAGAAAACCTGCAAGATATTATATTGTATTTCCTTTCATCGTCTTAGATTACACTTCGGTTTTCTTGAAAACGAATAAACAGTTTTTTGAATAGATTCTCATTGTTTTTATTTAAAGTGTTCTTTCAGAAAAAACTTATTTGCAAAATATATTTATTATCTGTATTTTTTTGATATCGTTTATTGCAAGCATAAATAAATTTTTTGAATTTTACTCTTCAGTTATTTCTTATTTATTATATTAGTTTTGATAGTTTAATTTAATAAGAAATTTATTCATATAAAAATAGAATTATTTTTCACTTATTTCAATCTATTTACTATTAAACTTAATGAAAAATTACTTATTTAACAATTTAAGTAAATTATTTTCAATAAGTAAAAATATTTTCTTTTTAAGAATTTTCCCTATCACCTTATTTTTATTCATCGATTTATTACTACAAAATAATTAATTTTAATTTTTCACTATTTAATAAAATCTATTTCTTTATTCATTATTGTCTTAATTTCATAAATTTTAATTATTTATCAATATTATATATAGTAAGAAAAATTTAATATAAAAAAGCAATAAAAATATTTTTTCCTGCTTTTTAAGAATTTTGGCCTACCAAGCCATTAAGTGCTGTCATTGTGTATCGAAAGCTCTATATACAGTTGACAAAATAATTGTTTTGTACTTCCTTTTACTAAATTCTAATAAAATCAGATAAAAGATTTAAGCAAATATAAATAAATTGCATTAATTTAATGCATTAAAGTAATATTAAAGCAAAAAAATAAATTGATTAATTATTTATATTATAATTAACAAATAAAAATATATAGTGTAGAAAAAGAATTTAATGGGCTGTAAAAATAAGAAATATTTAGTCAAATACTACAATATGATATAGTAATAGTGTGTATGTAGCTTTAATGACTGCATTAAAATATTGCAGCATAGATTTTATTAAGTTTATGTGATAGTATGAGCTGTTTTTCTCCATTATATAATGAAAGTTTATCTTTAAGTATGCTTACTTGTGATACTTTTTCTTTCGAGTTTGTGTATTCAATAGCATTCATATTTTTTCTGAGGAAGTTCTGGTCACCTTTGATCGTTAAAGATTAACCACGTCTAGGTGACTATAGCAGTATAGTTTGGTTATTATCCTACTGAAAGGGGGAAATTTGTTCTAACTCCCTGCACTAATTAATAAAATATTATGCAACACATCAATATATATTAAAGATGTCATTTTAATGTTAATAAATTCTATTTTTTACTTCAATAGAGAACATACACCCCCAAACTATAAACTTTCTCCCACCACGCTTGAGAGTTAGGAGTATATGTTTGGACCTAAAATAATCTTTTTACTCAAAATTTTTAGAAAAAATATGAGACTTACTCTCATCAGAAAACTTACTGATTTCTAAAATATTTTTGGTTGATTTATTTTTATAGGCCAAAGAAATTTTCAGTCATTTTCTCCTAGTCTTTTGACAGATGAATGGATTTTTCTTGGCCTTCCTTATTCTAATCCTGCATAATCATGAACATTAGATATGAAGGGATTAGACCATAGAAGAGTATGAATTCTTTAACGCATTTGCAGTGTCTGCAACGGTCGAAATTCAAAACAAACATGTAATCAAATCGTTTACACTTTGTTTGTATCAATAACAATTTTTTTTTATAACTTTTACCTTATTTTCCGTTCGCTAGTCACTCGCCACGACTGAAATTTCAAAAAATAACTTACACTATATCTGTATATTCCTTTTATGCTAAAAAACTTATTTTTTGCCAGTTTTTCCAAAAAAAACTCGTAATTTAAGGAATTAATACACTTACTGTATGAGGTGTCACTGTAATACTAGATATTGCAGATATTGATTTTAGATATGAAGAACTATTAGAGATTTTGAAGTTAGTTTGACAATATTTATCGTTGCCCTCACTAGTAATTTACTGTTACGTCCTGGTCTGAGTTTATTTTTCATGTATCTAACTTCTTTATACTTTCCCATTACATTATAACTGATGATTTAGGAGCTTCTTCAATTTCTGGGTATCGCTTTACATTGTTAATAAGCTCAATAGTACGTTTCTCATAACTACAGCTACTTCTCTGGTTTCAGGTGCAAACATCAATTACTTAAGAAGTTTAAATAAAGTATCCCACTTCATAAATGATACTGAGTGAGCAATTAAGGAAACCTATTATGTCGATAGTCCTTTGAATTATCAGCACTATAAATGCAGTACATATCTTACTGAGTAAATGTAAAAATACCTTTTTCCAAAAACTTTAAAAGGAACTACTTTGACATAATCCCAAATCGGAAATTTGGCGACTTTTTTTTCTCGCCAAGCAAAATACCTGTTTGGGGCGTCTGTTTTTCTTGCCAAGATGGATTCTCGCTAGATACAAATAATTAATACATAAAAAATACGGAATCATTAAACACAAAAAAAAGAATACCTAAAAAATACAATAAATACATAAAAAATACAAATAAATGACACTGAATAACATATTATATGCAATTTATACAAACATTTTAACAAATACAATTGAAAATACGTGTCGGCAATCTAATAAAAAGAATTATTTATACAAAAATTTTGAATTCCTCACAATTTACCCCAGCAGCAATCTCAATAAATTTATTGAAACAATCAACATTAGCCGCTAAATAGGATTTACGGAACATGTACATCCCAAGGTAAAATTTATAATCTGCCTTGCGATCAACTTTAATTAACTTTTCAACAACACTATATACAGTAGGCATGTTGAAAGCTAAAAGATAAAAATAATTAATAGAAAAAAATATAATTGGAAAATACAACGAGATTTGCAGCAAAATACAGCAAGTCAGAAATCCGCTTGATCACTTCACAAAGAAATGGCTAATGAATGAAATGGTGGTAAAACATACATTAAATCCAAAAATTGTTGCCACAAAACTTTAAAAAAACTCAAAAATGGTACAAAATACAAGAAAATACTAAATTTGGCAACAGCAAAAACCTAAAAGCTGAAAAAACCTAAATTGGCAACACCAAAATAAGAAACAGCAGCCCTAAAAAGTCCGTAGGGAGTGCCAGATTTGGCGCGTAATTTTTGGGGGGTATATCAAAGTTGTACCCTTTTAAAATTTGTCACTTAGAAATATTGTATTTCATTTTATCAAACATACACCAAATACATTAACATATGCCAAATATATTGTATTAAAACTATTTCTGTCCAAATATGTCTGTTATTTAGATAATTTTTAAAAACTTAGAGTGCAGAAATAATTATGTTACTAGCTGTGATTTCCCTCATTGTATGCTCTCCTTTAATGCATCTTTTGGGTTACAACTTTATTTCCCTGGTGACTTGTTCTTCTTACTTTAGAAAGACCTTTTTGTAATTTAGTACATTTCATTTCATTTAAATACCTTCTAAAATACATTCAAAGCTTTTACACCGTCTTAGAAGAGAAAACTAAATAACATATATAGCTCCCAATTTATTAAAGGTAAATCCAATCCAATTTCCTTTTACATCCTAGTCACAAAATAAATTTTCTTTCTTTCCGAAAAGCATTGCATATATCTTCATAGTATTAATGCTTTTATTTAACTTCTTATTTCTTTGACCGACTTTACCTATTCATAACATTCACACGAGGTTACAGCTGCTAATCAAATATCTCTCTGTTATGAAGCCAAATGAAGCCTCACAAATATATTGATATCATATCTTTTAGTGTATTAACCTCTGAAGAGAAAAAGCTGACAGTTCATAAGAACGTGGCAAATTCAATTCTTGCGTACTTCTACAAAGGTTTCCTTCTCTCTCCAAAACAAATCATGTTTTCATCATCTCATAGATGCAAGAAAGAAATATGTCATGTTAAGGTGACATCAAAGTTTCAGCTGAAATAAATTACACTTAATATTATATGTTTCTATGAAGTTCAGTTAAAATTTAATGTTAAAACTATTAATGAGAAGCAAAAATCGCGTTTCTTTTGTATCTTGGTTTAATAAACAATTTAATACAACCAAAATATTGATAGTTAATACCCCATAATTCAACACAATAATTACCAATGATAATATTTAGCTTTTTAAAAAAAATAAACATTTTTGTATATTATGGGTATTTTAAAAACTCTAAATATACCTAGAACTGTTATATTTCATTGAAATTTATCAAATGTATACTTTATACCTTTCAAAATAAAGAGATAGCTAATATGTAAATACAAAATTTGTGGTTTTACTTAAAAAATATTATTATAGACATTATGTCCTCAAAACATTGATATTTTCAATTTAATTGCAGATTTTCATTTTGTATTTTTAATGCTCATAATACAAAAAATATAAAGAATTATATTTTACTTTAATTGAAATAAAATATCAAATCTCACATTTACGTATGGAAGACTGTATACTTCAGCTGGTCCCAAATAAATGCAAACGCAAAATAATTTTATATACATTTTGAATAATTGTAAAGAATTAATCCTATTTAAAATAACACTGCAAAACACGTGGGTAAAAATTACTTTAGAGTTTTGATGTAGCTGTAGTTTCACCCACTTGAAGATTATCGTTATCTATAAACTCTACAGTAAGAAAAATGTGAAATAAATTTAAACACAAAAATTTTAACTTTTTTTCATGTCTGAACAAATAGATTTGACAACATTTTTGCTTAACCCTGAAAGGACAAATAAAAAGAGATAAGATTACGTCAAAGTTGTTACTAGGAATGTAAATTTTCATACCACTCCAACGTACGTAAAGAATATTATTATAGACATGTGGTCAAAAAGTTGATATTTTCACTTTAGTTGCGATTTTTCTTTTTGTAATTTTTAATGCTCATAATATGATAAATGCAAAGGATTATATTTTAATTTAGTCAAAATAAAATATCAAATCTCATATTTACGTATACAATGCTGTATACTTCAGCTGGTTTCAAAAAATGCAAACACAAAATAATTTTATTTACATTTCTAATAATTGTAAAGAATTAATTGCTATTTTGAACATTCATGGAAAACTCTATAAAAGGGGTAAAAATTGTTTTAGAGTTTGGCTGCAGCTGTAGTTTCATCCACTTGAAAATAGTCTTTATTTCTAAAGACACTACTTTAAGAATAATGTTAAATAAACTTAAACACAAAAATTTTAATTCATGCTTGAACAAATAGAATGTACAACTCTTTTGCTTAATCCTGAAAGGCACAATAAAAAGAGATAAGATTATGTTAAATTTGTTACTAGGAATATAAATTATCATACCACTCCAACGTACAAAAAAAAATATTATTGTAGACATGTGCTCAAAAAATTGGTATTTTCACTTTTTTTTTTTTTTTTTTTTTTGTCAATTTTAATGCACATAATATATAAATGCAAAGGATTATATTTTATTTTAGTCGGAATAAAATATCAAATCTCATATATACGTATGCAAGGCTGTACTTTTCAGCTGATCGCAAATAAAACAAATTAATTTTATTGCCAAATCTAATAATTCTAAAGAATTACTTGCTATTTTGAAAATCAGTGTAAAACGCTATAAAACGGGTAAAAATTAATTACTCTAGAGTTTTGTTCCAGCTGTAGTTTCATTCACTTGAAGATAATCGTTATTTATAAACACTACAGTAAGAATAATGTCAAATAAATTTAAACACAAAAATTTTAATTCATGCTTGAACAAATAGAATATACAATTTATTTTGCTTACCTCTTAAAGGAATGATAAAAAGCGATAAGATTGTGCTAAAATTCTTATTAGGAATGTAAATTTTCATACCACTCCAAAGTACATAAAAAATATTATTATAGACATGTGCTCAAAAAAATTGTATTTTCACTTTAGTTACAGTTTTTATGTTTGTAACTTTTAATGTTCCTAATATGATAAATGCAAAGGATTTTATTTTACTTCAATCGGAATTAAATATCAAATCTCATATTTACTTATACCAGGCTGTACTTTTCAGCTGATCTCAAATAAAACAAATTAATTTTATTTCCATTTCTAATAATTTTAAAGAATTAATTACTATTTTGAACATCCTTCTTAAACACTATAAATGGAGTAAAAATTACTCTAGAGTTTTGCTGCATCTGTAGTTTCATCCACTTGAAAATAATCGTTATTCATAAACACTACAGTAAGAATAATGTAAAATAAATTTAAACACAAATATTTTAATCCAAGCCTGAACAGATAGAATTAACAACACTTTTGCTTAACCCTTAAAGGCACAATAAAAAGAGATAAGATTATGTTAAATTTGTTACTCTAAATTATCATACCACTCCAACGTAAGAATAAAATATTATTATAGGCATGTGCTTAGAAAATTGATATTTTCACTTTAGTTGCGGTTTTTCTTTTTGTAATTTTTAATGCTCATAATATAATAAATGCAAATGATTATATTTTACCTTAGTCAGAATAAAATATTAAATCTCATATTTAGGTATACATGGCTGTACATTTCAACTGGTCTCAAATAAATGCAAATACCAATTAATTTTATCTCCATTGCTAATAATTGTAAAGAATTAATTGCTATTTTGAAAATCGTTGCAAAATACTATAAATGTGGTAAAAATTACTCTACAGTTTTGCTGTAGCTGTAGTTTCTTCCATTTGAAGATAATCGTTATTTATAAAAACTACAGTAAGAATAATGTCAAATAAATTTAAACACAAAATTTTAATTCATGCTTGAACAAATAGAACGTATAACTCTTTTGCTTAACCCAGAAAGGTAGATAAAAAGAGATCAGATTATGCTAAAGTTGTTACTAGGAATGTAAATTGTCATACCACTCCAAAGTACGTAAAACAATATTATTATAGACATGGGTTCAAAAAATTTATATTTTCACTTTAGTTGCTGTTTTTCTTTTTGCAATTTTTAATTCTCATAATATGATAAATGCAAAGGATTATATTTTACTTTAGTCGGAATAAAATATCAAATCTCATATTTACGTATGCAAGGCTATACATTTCAGCTTGTCCCAAATAAATGCAAACACAAATTAATTTCCTTTCCATTTCTTATAATTGTAAAGAATTAATTGCTATTTTGATTATCCATGAAAAACACTATAAAAGGGGTAAAAATTACTCTAGAGTTTGGCTGCAGCTGTAGTTTCATCCACTTGAAGATAATCGTTATTTATAAACACTACAGTAAGAAATATATCAAATAAATTTAAACACAAAAATTTTAAATTTTTTTCATGCCTGGACAAATAGAATTAACAATACATTTGCTTGATCCTGAAAGGTACAATAAAAAGAGATAAGATTATGTTAGAGTTGTTACAAGGAATATAAATTATCATACCACTCCAACGTACGAAAAAAATATTATTATAGACATGTGCTCAGAAAATTGATATTTTCACTTTAGTTGTGGGTTTTTTTTATTAATTTTTAATGCTCATAATAATATAAATGCAAAGGATTATATTTTACTTTAGTCGGAATAAACTATCAAATCTCATATTTACGTATGCAAGGCTATACATTTCAGCTATTCACAAATAAATACAAACACAAATTAATTTTATTTCCATTTCTAATAACTGTAAAAAATTCATTGCTATTTTGAACATCCGTGTTTATTTGGCCATCGTTTGGCAACATTAACATAGAACTGAATGACGATGATTAGAAGATAATCAGGAAACTTCTTTAAGTCAATCTTTTGAGGAATTTATATGTGATTAATTCCCTTCTATTTCTGGAAATTTAAGAAACTAAAAAAACCACCAAAGAAATTTGCTTTGATTCTGAAAAATGGTGGGGATAAACAATGGAATGTATAGACATTCATAAAGTCACTGCGAAAAATGCAAAGAGGGCAACTAATACTCTAAAAAAATTTTTGGGATTGCAGGAGGACGATGTAACTATGAATTTTACAACATTGCCCAAATTAAAAGAGTTATAAATCAAAAGAGAAATGTTTGAGTCCGACTGTATTGACAGTTTTTTTCACTGATATGTGAAATAGTTTTCTACATTATGTTTAATGGATTTCATTATTTTATTCATTAAATATGTAGTCATGGCTTAAAAAATACACAGTTTTGGGTGGATAATCCATGCCAAACAATGGCTAAAAACACTATAAAATTGGTAAAAATTAATTAATCTAGAGTTTTGCTGCAGCTGTTGTTCATTCACTTGAAGATAATCGTTATTTACAAAAACTAAAGTAATAATAATGTCAAATAAATTAAAACACAACATTTTAATTTAAATTCATGCTTGGACAAATAGAATGTACAACTCTTTTGCTTAACACAATGTCACTATAAAAAGAGATAAGATTATGCTAAAGTTGTTACTAAGAATGTAAATTTTCATACCACACCAACCTTAAAGCAGGGCCATCAAAAGGAGAAAAAAGGAATGCTTCGAAAATGTTATAAAGGGATTACCGGTTAATACGTTATAACAAGAAAACTACAAGAAATGCAATTATGCAATTTTAAATTTATCTTTTATTTGACTTTTTAAGATTTTCAAAACATTATGTTGTTTAATATTTTTTTTGAAGTATTTTTAAAAGAACATTTTGTAAAAGTTTAGTTGCTAATGAAACATTTCACTAGCAATCGTAAGAAAAATTCTGGTATTACCCATATATTTAGCCAAAATAAAAATTATAAAACCAAATCTGTTAAAATGTATCACTGTCTAAACATCTAGCATTAAACTTTACATTTCCCCCCTCTTAATGCATCCCTAAAACTATGCTGTAAACAATTGTAAATAAATAAATAATCCTTCTTTATTCTAGAAAACAAATAAAGCCTAACTAAAGCAGGTTACGAATCTCGGGTATAATTTTTTAAATTAAAAAGAAATTCTTTATTTTGCAAATGTTTTACAATCCAGCTGCAGACTGCAAACACGAATTCTATTTACAATCACAATGCATTACTTTCAGCTTTCCTCTGGGGAGAACGCAGTCGTATTGTTTTTTCGTAAAATTATTGTATTACAGAAGCTAAAAGCTAATTACTGAAAGCATGCTGACATTGTGTTTAAATGATTCTGTGAGATTACGCTTTTCTTTGGAAATTTTGAAAAATAATACGGATAATTTCATATTCAGTCACTGCGCATCCTTAGAAAGATGCGGACGAGTTAAAATGTATTTTTTTAAATAGAAATGACTTTTATGAGTTAAGAAAGTGCATTTAGGCTAATATATTTTTCAGACTATCGTTATACTTGGAAAGATACTTGCTTCACAAATGAATAACTTAATTTAGTCTTATTAGACTACAGTATATTGTTTATTTAAAACAAAAGTGTTAAAATATAGGGGTTGATTTTACTTAAAACATTTTTACCCTTTTAGCCCATTTATCACATTAAAATTAAAAGATTTTGTGAATTAATGCACAGCTTCATGCACAGAATCATGCACAGTTGCACAGAATTTCATGCGTACAGAAAAACAATTCTAAATAGATATGTTTCCGAGGTATACATTAGAATTTTGAAAAATTTATATGTTATATTATAGTACACACTGTAAATTAATTTACATTACAGGTATTAAACTAAAACTTAAATTATCGTAATTTGAAAACTGCTTTCAATAGAATGAATAACATAACATTAGAATGAATTAATAACCCTTATTGATACCAAAAGCTCAAAAACTCATGAAAACTAACACAAGAGAGAAAAGTGGAATAACATTATAACTTATCAGCCTTAAAAGTAATCTGTTTCTTTACCTGAACGATAATAATTCATTCTATAAGATAACACAAATATATGCACACAATAGAAAATTTAGGTTTATCTATTAAGTAGAATTTCCTTAATCCAACTGATCGTTATATAATTTCATCTACATTAATTGCTTTATGTTTTTATTAGAATTAAGAGAAAATAAATTATGGTTAACAATAAATAAGTCTTCAATATCTCCAAATTTTTGTAGTTTAGTAACATTTTAGAAAATTTTATGATAGTTAAAATACACATTTTCAGCCTACACTGAATTTCCTTTAAGGGATACGAGACTCAGTAGTAAGTTCTAAATTTTATTTAATATCTAAAAACTTATAGTTAAAATAGATGTACTTTCAAAATGCACCAATTGCTTTTAGGAGGTATAAGACCCTTAACAGGTAAATTTTGATTTAATTTTATTTAGAATTTAAAAACTTATAGGTGTAACAAATAAGCCTAGACTGTGACGTAATCTACAGCACCCTTTACTGGTTATAACAAAATAGAACTTAGTTCGAGGCTTGCTGTAGACCAGTATGATCGTGTATTGTAGAATTTTCGTCCCATTGTATTTGTGTGTAAATGTTTATGTTTCGGGGAAGAAAATTTTGTTAAGTTAACACTGGGCATATTTATTTATCACATAGGTTAAAACAGACAGATTTTCATTCTGAATTTCCTACAAGAGGTACGAGACCATCAGGTAGTAAGTTCTAAATTTTATTTAATATCTAAAAACTTTTTCTATGTTAAAACAGATGTACTTTCAGTTTGTACCAATTTTCTTTACGGTACCCTTAAACACTAGTTTCTGTCTTAACACTTTGTGCGGGCAACGTATTTTTATGTTTTTTGCTGTTTGTCACTGGAGCGCGGGTCACATAAAAATGCGTATTTAGTAGAATTGTGGTGGATACACGCTAACCACCACAAATCTACTATAATTATAAGTATGTGTGACATTATATACGTGTTGTTTGTGTTGCTATGCAACGCTTTGCATTTTTTTCTTCATACATGTTATGATTGTCGAGTTACTGGGTTTTTTGTTGCGTTATTTCTTCATCAATCGAATTCCTAGCTCCAGAACTTGCAAGTCGTGTTTTGTCAATTTGAAGCTTGGTTTTTTATTGTTGAATACAAAATTGATAAAATAAGCCGTTGTGACAAAGATAGTGATAAAGAAAAATGCGCTGACAGATTATCGGATTTTAATTTTAAAAATCACTTATTTTTGTGATTTCGTAAAATATTGTTTTTTGTTAAATAATCATACAGTATATATTAAAGTGTAAAATAAAAAAGTTTCGCTCATAAGAACAAAGTAGTTTTCTATTTACTGCGATTTTTCTGAATAACTAAACTTTAGCGCGATTCGCGGAAAAAACGCCAGCTGCAAGCATAAGTTGGCAATGAAGTATACCCACATGCCAAGTGTTAATCAGACTGTTGAAAACAAATTGGTGATTCAATTGCATGTACTCAAACCCCTTCCGGTATGATTTAATGATGAAAAACTGTGCATGAAATAACCATTTAATTTTTTTAAAGCTTGTTTCATTTTACAATTCTTACATATTCTTAATTAAAACTCACTTTTTACATAGTGTTAAATAATATCAGAAACAGTAAAATTAAGAAAATATCAAAGCAAAACATTAATAAGGTATACAGATAATAGTCTTCAAGCTAGTGGTACTTTTCAAAACAAAGTGCAAAGGAATTCTTAATTGTTTACACCGCCAAGTAGTCTCACTTTTAATTTGATTCTTGTAACACACGCGACATTTCTTAGTAGGTTTTCTTTTATTAGGACTCATTAATTTGGCAATGACTGGTACCAAGTAAACAATATGCAATAGTGACTTGTGATTTTCACAAGTGATAAAAGTGTTGCCAAATTCAGTACACTAGAAATTTTAAACTAAATTAATTATCATATTTAACAGTAACTTTAATCGCATGACGAGTGTAGCTCGTCATTGTGCGGTATGGAATGAAAAACTAATGACGAGCTAGACTCGTCATTTTACCGGAAGGGGTTAAATGATAGGTTATCCTCGGTGTGTTGTTCCTATAGTTAAGAAAGAGAACTCTGAACAAATCCAAATAAAATATATGGTAAAAACTAATTGTTTTACAGCACCTATTTTAATGTCCATTTTATAGGGCGGAAGATACAATATTACAATTTGTGTATACCAAAATTATTACACATGATTTTGAAATGTCCCAAGCTAAGGAGAAAATATATTAGAGACATTATAACTGCAATTTCAGTTAAATTATTTTCTATCTATCAGACGTTCAGGAAATGCAATAATACTTTTTCTTCAATCGAATAATAAGTTTATACATATTTTCTCTTAATACGCAATATATTGTTATACCCTACAGTTCAATTTTTTAAAAAGCCAAACATGAAATAAATACAATTTTTATGAGTTCCCGTATTTCTTTTGGTTTAAGACCTTTTATGACTAGCCGTTCTTTTCGCTTCTACGTTTGTAAGAGAAGGAAAAAAACGTAATTGGATTTAGAAGGCGTTTAATGGTGCTACGCCAAAGAATAATGAAATTTCGGAGCAATTCGTTTCTTTTTGGTGAACCTCAATTGTTGCAGAAAATTGAAAGGATTCCGGGTTATGGTTATTTTAATTTAATACCCTGCCACAAATGAAACGTTTCTGGCAGAAAAAAAAACTATCTGT
>CM063510.1:56460838-56480838 GCA_032207245.1 Pardosa pseudoannulata | reverse complement strand
GTAAAGCTTTAAATTTCCTCCGCCTAACAGAAAATGTAACTAAATTAAAGACACTACACAAAATTATTTTCCGTTTGAAATATAGTTCATTTTATATCACATATGATATACAATCATATAAAGAATTAAATGTGATTTGCAGGATAAGAAAAGGGGTTAAACTGCAAAAGTAATAGTAAAAATTTCATTACACGACTTCTTAACGTTATATATTTTGTCACAATTTTTCTAATCCAGATAAACCTAAAAGTGGCATAGTCACTTAATATATACATGAATGTAACGTCTCAAAACTAAAGCGGAATAATTGACTAAAGAGAAATCTGATTCTCAAAAGACAGGAGCGAGTTTTATATTGCAAATGAGTCATTCATTTATTAAACCGTATGTTTTTAAAAGTACTTTACATGCAAATAGGACAATCTTTTACTGAATATGAACAATATTTATGAAAATAAGTGCTTAAATCACTTGATGCATAGTTTTTTATCATGTTTTTAACATGAGCATTTGTACTATCGAAATCATTTTCTGCTAATTCAATACCCTTCTCCCACATGATGGGACGCATGCGTCACAGCGAAAGGAAATTCAGGTTCACAGACTGATCATTCACGTACCCTGTGTCTTCAATGAGATATGTTAGAACTAGAATCTTTGATATATTTCTAGATATATTTGAATCTAAACAAGGAATTTTTTATTTTATAGTGAATCAAAAATAGTCTGCTATAACAAAGATTTTCCAGGTCGAACGATACTATTGTCACCTTAATTAGATTTAGAAGACATTTAATGGTCTCATGCGAAAGATTATAGCAATAACATTCCATAGCTGTTCATTGCTTTTACATGTAATTCTAATACTCCACAGAAGTATATCTTTCTGTGTATCTATATGTGTGTAACAAAGAATTACAGGAATGTAACAAAGAGTAACATCCGTAAATACCATAGCTGCTATCAGTGGGCTGCCTACGGAGAGGCTAAATGTTTACAGATTTCTTTTTTGTTCCGTCCCTGGTTGGACAAGTGAGGTTTACCACCCTCACCTTCCTGAGTGAGGAAGTGAGATCGTCAGAGTGTTTCCCCTCCACGCAATTAACAATAGCATTTTTAAGTAACTTTGATTTTTTTTTTATTTTATCCCCATTTTTCTTTGATTTCCGTCATTCTATTTAATAATTAATTTTTCTCAAAAATAATTTTTTCTTAAACCGTGAACAAACTTTGAAAGATAATTTCTCGCCATTTTTCCTTGCTTTTTTAATACTTAAATTTTAAATACAAGTAAACTGTATCTGTTTTAAATATGGAACAGAAATGTTAATAGTCTTCTCCGTTAATTGAGGGAATTTCCATTCTCTCTTTTCATCTGATCCAGAAAGAAAAACTCTCGTAAACACAAATTAATTTCAACGTTTTAAGATTCATACAGGTAATTTATGACAGACAATTCCAAACACTACCCCGCTAGGTAAAAAAGGAAAGTAATTAATTGGTTTTAGATAAGGCTTCGTGGTTCCAGAAAAAAAACATGGTATTAAAATTTCTTAAAAGTTCAATTTATCAGTTGTTTTGATAGAAACCGAAGAATTTTTTAGATGTATTGGAATACTCTTTATAAATTCTCACATAGCATTTTTAAGTAACTTTCTGTCCTTTTAGTCTGAACTGTCTTTGACTTCCATAATTTTATTTAATAATTAATATTTCTTAAAAATTAATTTTCCTTAAACCGTGAACAAACTTCAACAAACTGTGTCTGTTTTAAATATGGAACAGAAATGCTAATAGCCTTTTCCGTTAATTGAGGGAATTTCTATTCTTTTTCTACTTCCGATCCAGAAAGAAAAAAAAATCTACATAAACACAAATGAATTTCAATGTGGAGCGCCGTAACTCAGAGTGGACTGTATGAAAAAATTAACACAAGAAATTAATTCCATCAGAGAACATTTATTGAGAAGACGCTATGCACACACTACATCATCGTTAGAAGTTCACATGAGTAGTGGTCTTTCTCCCTTCAAGCGCTACCTTGCCCGAACGATGGCCGAATGATTAGAGTTTTGCCCTTTGGAGCCAGAGTTCATGGGTTCGAATCCCACTATGGCATGGATGTTTGTAGCCATTCGGAATAGGCTTTAAGCAGTAGGTCCCGAGGGCATTAGCCCTCGTGTTGCAAAAAGTAGACCGCAGTGCTCCAAAACCAAACCAAGTCAAGTGCTACCTTGACAACGGTTCCCTCGACAACAAAATGTGAGAAAGGTCGGTTGCTAAGAAAGGAGAAATTTGCTGAGATGCAACTTAGGAATCACGATGAAACACAATGTTTTAAGGTTCATTAAGGTAGTTTATGACTGACAATTCGGGACACTACTCCGCTAGGTCAAAAAGGAAAGTAATTAGTTGGTTTTAGATCATGCTTCGTGGTTTCACGAAAAAGAACACGGTAATACAATTTCATAAAAGTGCAATTTTTCCTCTGTTTTGATAGAAACTGGAAAGATTTTGGGGGGTATTGGAATACTCTTTATAAATCCTCACATAGCATTTTTAAGTAACTTTATGCCGTTTAAGTCTCATCTCTCTTTGACTTCCAAAATTTTAATTAATAATTAATATTTCTTAAAAATTAGTTTTTCTTAAATCATGAACAAACTTCGACAACATTTAAAGACAATTTTTTGCCATCTTTCCTTGCTTTTTTACTACTTAATTTTTAAGTACAAGTAAACTGTATCTGTTTTAAATATCGAACAGAAATGTTAATAGTCTTCTCCGTTAATTGAGGGAATTTCCATTTTCTTTTTTCTTTTGACCCAGAAAGAAAAAAAAACTTTATATAAACACAAATAAATTTCAATGTTTTAAGGTTCATTAAGGTATTTTATGACTGACAATTCCGGACACTACTCCGCTAGGTCAAAAAGGAAAGTAATTAATTGGTTGTAGATAATTCTTTGTGGTCTCACGAAAAAGAACACGGTAATAAAATTTCGTTAAGGTTCAAGTTTTCAGCAGATTTTCAGTTGATTTCAGATTTTTTTTTTTGGGGTGTATTGGAATACTTTTTATAAATCCTCACATAGAATTATTATGTAACTTTATGCCATTTAAATCTCATCTCTCTTTGACTTCCATAATTTTATTTAATAATTTATATTCCTTAAAAATTAGCTTTCCCTAAACCGTGAACAAACTTCGACAACTTTCAAAGATAATTTTTTGCCATTTTTCCCTGCTTTTTTAATGTTAAAATTTGAAATACGAGTAAACTGTATCTGTTTTAGATATGGAACAGAAATGTTAATAGTCTTCTCCGTTAATTGTGGAAATTCTCATTCTCTTTTTGTTCTCATCCAGAAAGAAAAGAAAAAAAAATCTACATAGACACAAATGAATTTCAATGTTTTAAGGTTCATTAAGGTAGTTTATGACTTACAATTCAGGACACTGCTCCGCTAGGTCAAAAAGGAAAGTAATTAATTGGTTTTAGATTATGCTTAATGGTGCCACGAAAAAGAAGAAAGTAATAGAATTTCGTAGCAGTTCAATTTTTCAGCTGTTTTGATAGAAACTAAAGAGATTTTTGGGTGTATTTGAATACTCTTTATAAATCCTCCCATAATATTTTTAAGTAACTTTGTGTCATTTTATACTCATCTCTTTTGACGTCTAAAATTTTATTTAATAATTAATAATTCTTAAAAATTAGTTTTCCTCAAACCATGAACAAACATCAACAACTTACAAAGATAATTTTTTGTCATTTTTCCTTGTTTTTAATGTTAAAATTTGAAATAGGAGTTAACTGTATCTGTTTTAGATATGGAACAGAAATGTTAATAGTCTTCTCCGTTAATTGGGGAATTTTCCATTCTCCTTTTGTTCTGATCCAGAAAGAAAAGAAAAAAATCTACATAGACGCAAATGAATTTCAATGTTTTAAGGTTCATTAAAATAGTTTATGACTCTATAGTCCGGACACTGCTCCGCTAGGTCAAAAAAGGAAAGTAATTAATTGGTTTTAGATTATATTTAATGTTGCCACGAAATAGAACAAGGTAATACAATTTCGTAGCAGTTTAATTCTTCAGTTTTCCAGGTAGAAACTGAAGATATTTTGGGGTGTATTGGAATACTCTTCATAAATCCTCACATAGCTAAACTTTAAGCCATTTATGTCTCATCTCTCTTTGACTTCCATAATTTTATTTAATAATTGATATTCCTTAAAAGTTAGTTTTCCTTAAATCATGAACAAACTTCAACAACTTTCAAAGATAATTTTTGCCATTTGTCCTTTTTTTTTAATGTTAAAATTTTAAATACGAGTAAACTGTATCTATTTTAGATATGGAACAGAAATGTTAATAGTCTTCTCCCTTAATTGTGGAAATTTCCATTCTCTTTTTGTTCTGATCCAGAAAGAAAAGAAAAAAATCTTTATAGACCTAAATGAATTTCAATGTTTTAAGGTTCATTAAGGAAGTTTATGACTCTCTGTTCTGGACACTGCTCCGCTAAATCAAAAAGTAAAGTAATTAATTGGTTTTAGATTATGTTTAATGGTGCCATGAAAAAGAAAAAGTTAATACAATTTCGTAGCGGTTAAATTTTTCAGTTTTTCCAGTAGAAATTAAAGAGAGTTTGTTCTGTATTGGAATACTCTTTATAAATCCTCACATAGCATGATTAAGTAACTTTGTGTCATTTAAGTCATTTCAGTCTCATCTCTCTTTGACTTCCATAATTTTATTTAATAATTAATATTCCTTAAAAATTAGTTTTCTTTAAACCATGAGCTTCAACAACTTTGAAAGATAACTTTTTGCTATTTTTCCTTGCTTTTTTAATGTTAAAATTTGAAATACGAGTAAATTGTATCTCTTTTAGATATGGAACAGAAATGTTAATAATCTTCTCCGTTAATATTGGTTTTAGATGATGTTTAATGTCGCCACGAAAAAGGACAATGTAATACAATTTCGTACCAATTCATTCTTTTAGCTGTTTCTGAACTAAAGAGAGAACTTAAAGAGCTGAAACTAAAGAGATATTTTAGTCTATTAGGATACTGTTCGTTTTACATCTTCACAACCCAGATAGCAAATTTAGTTTGCAGCAAACTTTCAGCAGTCTTGCTTTGAAAGCCTGCAAACTCGCAGCAAGTTCAGCATGAGAAGTCTGCAAGTTTGAAACAAGACTGCAGCAAGTCTAAGAATTTTCGCTTGCTTCAAAGTTGTCATGATAAGGTTGTCACAGTTTTGCAGCAAAATAGCGTTGCATAGGAGTGGTCGCTTTATGTTCCGTCTACCTTGCAAGAATTTTGCTGAAAATTTGTAGCGTCAAATTTGTTATCACAAGATGTTATCCAGAAAAAATCATGCTTGCTGCAAGCATGCATGCTATTTGAAAAAGCATTAAGTAACTTTGTGTCATTTTATCCACATCTCTCTTTGTTTTCCGTCATTCTATTTAATAATTTATGTGTCTCAAAATTAATTTTCCTTAAATAGTGAACAATCTACAATCAACATAAGTTTTCCCTATTTTCCCTTATTTTTTCAATGTTTATATTTTAAATACAAGTAAACTGTATCTGTTTCAGATATTAAGGAGATTAGAAACGTTAATAGTTTTCTCTGTACTTGCGGAAATTTCCACTCTCTTTCTGATCCAGAAAGAAAACAAAAACCTTTCTATAAACACAAATAAATTTCAATGTTTTTTCCGTGTTTTAGGTCCACCAAGGTAGTTTATGGCTCACTGTTATGCACACTGTTCCACTAGGTCAAAAAGGAAAGTAATATTTGGTTTTAGAAGATGTTTAATGATGTCACATTAATAAAATTTCAAAACAGTTCAGAATTTCAGTTCATTTCTAGAACTCCGGTAGAAAAAAGAAGATATTTTGGAGTGTAAGAAGATACTGCTCATTTTACATCCCCTAAAAGCATTTTTAAGCAGTTCTCTGTCGTTTTAACGCTACCTATTTTGTATTTCCATCGTGTTATGTAGCGATTGATAATCCTCTTACTAAACTTCTTCTAACAAGAACTACAAGCTATGTATAGTTGTAAAAACTGAAAACCTTTTCATTCGAGAAGGCAGTAAATTTTTAAATTCCTTTTATTTATTTCATTCTGATAGAAATCATAATAAGCCACTAGTAATACATTTGTGTAAAAACGATGATAACTTAAGTATAAATTATTATTTTTGAACTTATAAATTATTGTCTGAAAATTAAGTTTATTGAAAAAGCTTCTTGTTTATTTCTATAATATTAAATTATATATTGTTTATATCTTGCCGTAATTTTTTAAAATAATTATATGGCGTTTTAGCTTCATCTTTTTATTATTCTTCCTATAATATTTGGAAATTGATATTACTTGTATGAAAGTTATCTGTGAATATCTATAAACTATGCGCAGTTGTAATTAAATATAAAATATACATTTGTACAGTTTTTCTTTTAAGGTGACAATGGGCACTAAGTATTCTTTAACTCTTTAAAGCCTAACGTTCCTTTTCAGATACCGCTTAAAAATAGCTTGTAGAACTTTTAAGTTTTCTTAGAACAAAAAAATTTTTTGAGAATAGGTAGAGGGTGAACTTATAAATAATCTACAAAATTTTCAAGAAATTTCTGTTATTTATAAATTTTCTACTTGGATTGAAACTTTATGATTTTTTAAACAGTGCACATAAATTTAGATCTTCGGCAGGTACATAGACTGAGACATAAATTGGTTCATCTATAATAAAACTCCATTTTATAGTACTTACTTTATATATAATAACAAATAAATATTATACGAAGATTTTTCCTTTTTATAAATGGCCTCCTATGATTTTTCAAACTATAGCTGATCACTAAGGTGACGTGCTGTAGTATTCAAAGTTGTTTAAACTTCATATTACTTTATTCTATACGACCCATAATTAGATTTAAGATATGTATCGATATGTAATCGACAGAAATGAATTGGGAAGTAAAGGTTAATTTTCCTAAAATCTGCTGAAAATATAATAGGCCATTTTCAATATATTTATGAATAGAAGGGTAATAAAGAAATGTTTTTTATATAAATCGTCTATCCCTAGAAATTTTCAATTTCTAAGCTTCATTTTAACCATTTGACTTCCTGTGGTTGTACCTCAAAATTACATGTTAAATATTAAAACCTTTGCTTTTTAAAAACATATAAATAGTTTTATATCAATTTCTTATTTTTTTATTATTATTTCAAACTAACAACAAATTCCAGCACTACGCTTACTTTTTTTTATAAATATACGTATTTAAATTCATTTTAAATGGAATTCAATTTTTCATACATATGGCTCCAAATAAAAATATTTACCAAAACAAAACTTATGAAATTTTAGCCATTTAGTTGTTACACTTTTTTAATGATATGTATACTATGTATACTTCATTCTCCCAAGGTAATTCAAATTTAAGAAAATAGAATCATTGCATTACAAGGTGGAATACTTTCAGAATTTAATACCTTTCAAAATGTAAATTTGTGTTACATATATTTCACATTTAAAACGATCAGAGAGATCATTTATAAAGGAAGTTTCACAAAGTTTCCACTTTTCATTTCTAATCCAGAAAAGATACGAAAGGGAAAAAAACTTCATATAATCAAAATGTTTGTGATGTTTCAGGTTCACCAAGGTAGTTTATGACTGGCTGTTCCGGATTCTGCTTTTCCAGGTCGAAAAAGAAAGCAGTTAATTGGATTTATATGGCATTTAATGGTGCCCTGAGAAAGAACACGGTAATAAAATTTCGTAGTAGTTCGTTGATTTCAGATTTACTTCTAGTGTTCTAATAAAAACTGAAAGGATTTACGTATGAGTGTGTTTGTGGGGTGGGAAATATATTGTTTTTTTTTAACAACCTGACGAAAATTTTATTAAATAATTGTTTAATCTCCACCTTCTTTTATTTGCTTTACGATTGTTGTTGTTGTTGTTGTTGTTTTGGGGGGGGCATAGATTGTCTGGGGAGGATACATTTTGTCTTCAATTATCTACATGCTATGACCATCTGTAAATTAATAAATATATCCTTTAAGTTTTTTAAAAGCAATAATTGACTTTTATGTGTAGTTTATTTTTCATTTTCAATTAAACTGTTACAAATCATGATTTGGGGTTTGTAATAAGTTTAGTAAAGTTTGTTAAAAAGAAATTCTTTAAATACAAACCATCTATCAGTAGTAATTTTAGTAATTTCCCTATGTTAACATGGTACTAAGCAAATTCTGTGTCACTAAAACCCAGTCTGCTTTGTAAAATATGCATGTAAATATAAAAATGCTTAATGATCAATTTTTCAAAAAACTTATTGTTTCCTAAATCCGTGAACAATCTTCGGCAATTTTCAAAACTTACCTTTTCTTACCTTGCTGTGTTTTCTTAGGTATTTTTAGCTTTTAAATCTGAAGTTAAAATGCAATAAAACTTTTTCTGTTTTAAATTTTAAGTAAAAAACAAATATTATTTTTAGAATATACACACAGAAAATTTACGCTTTATTTTCAGAAATATTACACTTCATTCTGAAAATTTACACTTTTTTTCCAATCTAGCAAAGAATTAAAAGGAAAAAACTCTGAAGAAATACGAAGAAATACCATATGTTGCCATCTTTTGGAGAGAGCAATGAAAATTGTTACAATTTGAAAAATAGTGACATACTTAAGTAGGCTTCTTCATAACCGCTAACCTTTATTTCGGACTCAACTTTGCTAGAGAGAAAAAGAAAGCAGTCAATTGGATTCTGATGGATATAATTAGTTAGACATAATTGCTTTCAGCTGTATTTCCAGTATTCCGGTAAAAACTGCTGCAAATACAGGTGAAAGCTACAAATTCTGCGAAATTTTATTACAGTGTTTTTACTCATAATTCCACTAGATCCTAAATCCAATTAACTGATTTCTTTTTCACCCTAGTAAAGCAAAGGACAGAATAGCTTGTCATAAACAACCTTGCTGGACCTAAAAGAGAGCAATTTATTGTGTTTATCTTGAAGTTTGTGAAGATATTTTTGTGCGGGTGTATTTCAAAGGAGGAAGGGGTATGCTGTTTATTTCATATTATGACTTAGAATGGCTAGTTAGCGGCTCCTCGGTACCGGAGATCTCGAGTTCGAATCCCCCGATGGTGGAATGGATGTTCCTAGCCATTCGTAATTGCTTTAAACAGTAGGTCTCAGTGTCGTTAGTCCCCGTGTAGTAGAAAAGTAGACCTTGAATCTGTAAGCGTTTGGCGGGCACCACAGATCTTCAAATCAAACCATATTATGATGTAACGGTTTTTTATACAGCAACTGTGTGTTGTTTTACCTCCACCTCTTTTTTAATTGTATTATATTATTTAGGAATTAATATTCTCGAAATGAACGATATAAGACAAACTATCTGCATTTAGAAATAACATAAATAAAATATTTATTTTATTTTCAATCCATCTGATATAAAATTTAATACGTTACTCTCAATGCATTTTTGTAAAAGGAGTTAAAAATAAATCGTTTTTTCATAGGCTGTTTGTCAGTAAATATTTTCCTATGTAGACATTGAGCTAAGGAATTCTTCAGGATGAATAACAAACCCTCAGCTTAAGAAAGTACTCAAATTGAAAACTTTAAAATGTTCACCCTTCAAATCTGCAAGAAAAGATTATTTTTCGTAAAACAGTGAACAATCTTCTACAACTTCATTTTTTCTTATTTTTGATTGCCTAAACTTTGAGTTTAAATAGAAGAAAACAACTTCTATTTTAAATTTTAAGCACAACGGTAAACGTTAATAAACTTTTCGGTTAATTTAGAAAGTATTCATTCTTTTTTTTAATTCAGAAAGGAAAGAAAAGGAAAATCTACAAATAAACAAAATGTTTGCAGCGCTTCGGATGCACGAAGGTAGTTTATGACTGGTTGAGCCGGACTGTTCTCTAGGCCGGAAAAGAAAGCAGTTAATTGGATTTAGAAGGCATTTAATGTTGCCATGAGAAAGAAAACGGTAATAAAATTTCGCAGCAGTTCGTTGCTTTCAGATTTATATATAGAGTTCTAGTACAAACTGAAGAGATTTTCATGCGTAAATAGACATTTTGCTTATTTAACATCCGGACGTTTTTAAGCAATTGTGACACATATTTCTGGAAATAACTTTTATTTGTGCAGATCTTCAAGCTATGCGCAGTCGTAAAAAAGACATTTATCTGAAATTTTCCCTTTATTCCATCAACGACTGTTTTTAGAGGAAAGTTAAATAGTCTCAGGATAACTTTTATCTGCTATGATCTGCTGTGCGCATTCATGATAATCAAAAATACTTATTTATCTGAAATCTTCCCTTTAACCCAACAGCGAATAGTGTTCGTATTTGAGAGCAGTTAATAAATCTAAGGATAACTATTATCTTACGATGATCTACAAGCAATGCGTATTCGTGAAAAACAAAAATACCCATTTATCTGCAGTTTTCTCTTTAACCCATCAACGACTAGTGTTCTTATTTGTGAAAAGTCAAAGAATCTCGGGACAGCTGTTATCTGCGATGATCTACAAGCTGTGCGCAATTGTAAAAGACGAAAATACTCCTTTATCTGAAGTCTTCCCTCTAACGTATCAACAAATAATGCTCTTATTTGAGAAAGTTAAAAAAATCTTGGAATAACTTTTATCTTACGATGATCTACAATCAATGCTTATTCGTGAAACACAAAAATACCCATTTATCTACAGTTTTCCCTTTAACCCATCAACGACTCGTGTTCTTATTTCTGAAAATTCAAAAAAATCTCGGGACAACTGTTATCTACGATGATCTACCAGCTGTGCACAGTTAAAAAAGACAAAAATACTCATTTATCTAAGTCTTCCCTCTAACGTATCAACAAATAATGCTCTTATTTGAGAAAGTTAAAAAAATCTTGGAATAACTTTTATCTTACGATGATCTACAATCAATGCTTATTCGTGAAACACAAAAATACCCATTTATCTACAGTTTTCCCTTTAACCCATCAACGACTCGTGTTCTTATTTCTGAAAATTCAAAAAAATCTCGGGACAACTGTTATCTACGATGATCTACCAGCTGTGCGCAATTGTAAAAGACGAAAATACTCCTTTATCTGAAATCATCCCTCTAACCTATTAACAAATAATGTTCTTATTTGAGAAAGTTAAAAAATCACGGGATAGCTTTTATCTTACTATGGCTTACAAGCAATGTGCTTTCGTGAAAAACAAAAATACCCATTTATCTGCAGTTTTCCTTTTAACCTATCAAGGACTAGTTTTCTTATATGAGAAAATTTAAACAACTCGGGATAACTTTTATTTGCAATGATCTACAAGCTATGCGCAATCGTGAAAAATAAAAATAGTCATTTATCTTAACTTTTCCTTTTAACCCATCAACGGCTATAGTTCTTAGTTGAGAAAAGCTAAAAAATGACTAGCAAAATTTTTTCTTGGAGCAATTTTTTTCCTCTTAGGAGAGGCAGATAACAACTCAAAACATAATCCCTCAAATTTTATATATCTCTATTATTTATAATTCCATAATTTGCATTGGCATTTTATGTATTTATGCACATCATCATGTGATGCTTAAAAATACATATTATCACTAATGATAACAAGCTGTAATATTCAAAATGATCTACATTTCATATTTGTTATGAAACAGGAGTTTCTGTTTATAATGTCACTTAAATAATCCAAGGAAGTGAACCAGAGGCTACACGAATTAAGGATTTCACATTTCGTTTAAAGGGGCGAAAAAATGACTTCTTTCTCACTGTGGGTCCTCGCAATTTAGAAGAAGGGAATAGTTTTGGACTCTTTTTAGCAACTTTGGACTATCTTTTTTCTTTTAATTTTGAAGGGACAGAATTTAGCCCACCACGCTATAAAAAGTTAATGGGCTATATCGACAGTGAAATATTAAAGTTAACTTATTTTCGTTGGAAATCCCTGTCTGAAGACTGTAAAAACACATTAGTCTAGTACACAGTAATCCAAAATTATCCAAAATTTCATGTATGAACACGAACATGTTACTTCAGAATAGGGTAGATTTCGGCAGTAATTTTACAAAATTCGCCCTTTGGCAAATTTTGTGAAATGTGTGATGGTGATTTGTGTTGATGATTACAAAACATAAATGCACAAACTAATTTCACTTTTAGCTGTCTGCCAATCCTGGAATAAAGAGGAAATTAATGCCTCAACAGCTTACAAAACCAATAGCTTTAAATTATTGAAAAAATAGCAGTAGTGAACAAATAGGAGAATGAAACTGTATATGAGTAGGAAACGACCATAATACAAACGTAAAAAGTAGAATACGGGTTTAATCGGTTTGGATTTTAGGGGAAATTGCTGTTTGTCAGTGAATTCAATCAATTAAATTTACAAAATTAACAACAAATAAGAAATAGGCATATGTAATATGTAGCAAAGAGGTTTGACATGGAATGTTGGATACTAAAATAATAGAAATCAAAATGTAAATAGGGATTATTTGAACAAGCAGAAAAAGTTTCCTGTGCTTAGTTTTATCGCGAAATTGGCGGGAACCCTTTTCTGATGTCAAACCAAAGTATAAATTAAAGTACACCTTGAATGAACTATTTAAAACAGTTTTACATTTCCTGATATAAAAATATATCGATTTAGGGGGAAGGAGATTCCATCAATGCCAAAATCTCCTGACATTCCATCCCTTAACTTTTTCTTTAGAAAAGCTTAAGAATTGAGTGTATGCAATTCTAGTTTTAGCTATGGATAACATAAAACAATGAATAACTTCTGAAATGGTTTGGTCTAAAATGCTAGAGGCTACTGTTTTTCGACACTATGGCTAATGACAACCTACTGCTTAAAGATGACTTCGAATATCTACGAGCATCTATGCCATGCTTACATATTCGATCCTCATTTGATCCTTCTGAAACGACACATAGCACTGAAACTAAAACTGGACATCAACATTTTGCCTACCACAGATGAAGCTCGTGTGGCAGTTATTAAATGTTTAAATTTTTGTGTAAAATTTATTGTGTTTTTAATTAGTATACGTTGAGAAGTAAAAAATTCCTTTTTAAAGATAACTGAATAAAATATCAATTAGCTTAAAAGTAGCTTTATGTCCTTCCCCAGAAAAGTTTATCTTATTTTTCCTTTTCTTATGATAGATTTCACATAAAAGAAGAGGAATGTTTAAAATGCATTGGTTTCACATTGTTTTTTCACAGATGTAAGAATGGTAAAATAAAACTCAATACACCATTTTTATTTATATGGAAATGATTAAAATGTCAAAATTATTTATTTATTGTTATTAAAAGTTACCAATTATTTTAATCGATTGACTTTAAGAAGTGGTTCTTTATATCTTTCAAACATTAAATACTGTTATATCCATACGGTTTCCAGACAGAGATTCTTCAAGTTATTCTTTTGCAAATTTTCTTTGAAACGATCCCATCTATTAATCATTCATAGATCAAAAGTCCGTAGTTGTAGTAAATGATGAGAAACATCCGCCAGAAAGTCATAAAAACTAACCATCAGTTCATTGTATCGCCACCCATTCTTACAAGTCCACTTTTTCTCCCTTTAAAAGCAGCTCATACAAGAGATAAATGGCTTTTGAACTTAACTGTTGCCACATTCTGTATCAAAATGATGTCTTGTAGAACAATTCATAATTTTTTTTAAATGATTAACCTTGGACTCTAAACTAGGTCACTAGGCGGGATTTTAGAGTCATATTTAAAGATTGTATTATATCCAAATGTATCATTAAATACCATTTTATGTATTCCTAAAAATAATTTCTTGTATGAATTCTTATCTTTGAGTATAAATTGTTATATTTCAGATTATTAAATAACAGTTTTAAGGATAAAACAAATAATATTCTGTATCAAAATGCTTTCATTATAAAGCTCCAGTTAAAAAAACTGATATTAAATGATTCCTTGAAAATAGATTCTAATTATTTTAATCGTGTGTAATTTATGAATAAGTATGTTACTTCAAATGTATCGTTATATAAAATTACTTGCCATATCATTCTTACATAGTATTGGATTCATTATAAAATTATAATAAAATTTAAAAATTCAAGCTTATTTATAAATTTAACGTAACGTAAATTTAATGTAACTCTAGAATCAAGTGTTCTATTCAAAACTTTTTTTTAAGTAAAATAAGCATTTTGAATTAATTTAGCACTAGGGTTTAAATATATTGTTAAAAGCTTTTAAGAATTAATAAAGAAAAAAGAATTTCCTTAGCACATTCGCTGCCTGTCAAGCACTAACACACGATCAACATAAAGGTTTTTTTTTTGGTTTTGGTTTGGAGTGCTACGGTCTACTTTTTGCAACACGAGGGCTAATGAGACCGGGACCTACAGCTTAAAGCCGATTCCGAACGGCTACGAACATCCATGCCTCAGTGGGATTGGAACCCACGAACTCCGGTTCCGAAGATCAACATAAAGGAAAATGGGCATTTGATAGTGGGTTTAGTAGCGCATGTGTTAAGAGTCATTCTAAATTGCGAAAAAATATTTTTGAAATATTTCTAAGCATTTAAAAATCCATTTAAATTTTAAGGAAGCATATTAAAGTATGTTTTTGCAAAACATTCAAAAATGCAGCTTATAAATATATAAGTTCAAATGACCATTTCTTAAAAAAATATAAAATAAAATTAGAAATAACAAATAATAACAAAGTTTACGTTTATTCAGCCTTAACGTCTCCGGTGTTAAATATATCTATCTAACTATATATGTATGTATATATATATATATATATATATATATAGATAGATAGATAGATAGATAGATAGATTAGATATATATATGCTTGTGTGTGTATATGTATATATATATGCATGTATATATATATATATATATATATATATATATGTGTGTGTGTATATATATATTGTGTGTGTGTGTGTATGTATATACGTATATATGTATATATATATATATATATATATATGTATAATATATGTATGTATATATATGTATATATATATATATATATATATATATTAATATGTATGTATGCATGTATGTATGTATATATATATATGTATATATATTTATATATATATATATGTGTGCGTGTGTGTGTGTGTGTGTAATCCAATAATTATAAAATTGCTGTACAAGGAGAAAGCTAATCAGCTAGCAGTTATAAAAAACGATTCAGTCTGGCCACATTGAAGAGAACGGCACAAGTTTAATTAAAACTTTATTTTACAGCTGCTAAAATGGACATCTTTACGAGTCAAAGACAGACAAGAGAAAGACACAAAAATCACTCTGCTCGAACAGAAGTGCACCCAAGAGCGAAAACAGAAACAATTTTCCCACTTACACAGCGAATGGGAAATAGATCGAAAGAATATTACGTCGAGAAAGCTCCTTTGATTAAGACATTTAGAGGATGGGAAAAAGATTTTAAGAAATTAGAATAGGAGAGAGGAGGTTTTTAAGGAAACATTAAAGTTAAATAATTTTGATATATTACATATATATATACATATATATATATATATATATATATATATATATATATATATATAAATATATATAATATATGCATATATATATATTTAATATATATATATAATATATATATATATATAATACATATACCATATATATATATATATATATATATATATATATATATCAATAGACGGTCTACTGAATGACATAGACATAAAACCAAAAACGTCCTTCTTTTGTTTTCTAATTCATCCATTGCTTAAGAAACTAAAAAGAAATTAATGTTACAAATTGGTAAGTACGATGTTATTGATTGTTCGTCAGAGTAAAGAATAAACTCTTTAATACCATAATTTAGCAGAAAAACGTACACGTGCGGCGAGAATTGCAATGAAACGCACACAAGAATTCCCGTTTCCTGATGTGAATGTGTTAATGTGTCGTGTCCTGGAACTGTAAGTCTTGTTTCATTTTTCGGCTCCGTTTTTGAGCATCCGGTTCAAAGTCCACTGGTAATATACTATCGATGTAGCAATTATTTATCATCTTTTGAGAACTTTGCTAGTTTGGATAATTAGTTGCATAAAAGAGACGGTTAATAAAGAATCCTCTATGACATTTTACCCTAATACCAGGTTGCGGCTTGTCTGTCCAACAAATTCAAATACGCATAAAATTCTCCTAACTTCGTTAGGATGTACTCAGCTTAAATACACCGTAATGTCAACTTATACAACTGCAGAACATAGTTTTCTCTGAGTGCCATTTAAAATTTGCCTCCAAGCAAAAGTAGTTGCTAAAAAATTGAGAATTAATAAATGTTTATTGGAGAGCCGATGAGCCGATAAAGTTTCAATAGTGTTAGGTCAATTATCACGCTGGCTTCAGGACCTCCCTGACTGTCCCAGAGACAGATCTGTGGCTGCTTTTCGTTTGACGACTCACCATGACTGTCTCTAAGCCCATCGTTGTATCGACTTCGTTTGGTGGATAGCCATGCCTGCTCCCTCTGCCGCAGCGGTGCATTGATGAGGGCTGAACACCTCCCAGTATGTCCAAGCCTTTCAAAGACATGCATCTTATCTCGTTATTGGAAAGCAAGAGACTTTCTGAATAATTCTTTTTCTTGATCATTTAATATTGTTCTGTTTTTGTCTTTTCTTTTGTTTTTGTTCAGTGATTTATACGTTTAATTCTTGCACATAGATTTCTGTATAGCGTTAGAATAATGTCCCAAACGGTACTGAATGAGTAATAAAAAAATATCAAGCGTGCATTTATACGCCAGGAAAGTTTTCCTACTCTAAATTGCAGTAACATGCAAGTTCAGAATCTTATCTGAGATGAAGTTGTTTAAAAGCCTCCAAACACAATACATAAATTTTATATGGCGGCGTACATTGCATTCTATTCCTTTTTAAATTTCATCATTCGGCACTGGTAAACAAAATCGAAAATACATCATGTGCAACTAGATTTAGGGACAAAGATATGGGTGAAAAAATTTGGGATCGAAAGCTCTTATTTTCTATGCCAATATCTAATTAAAAATCATGTACACGGTAACTTTTATTTGTTAATATAGATTCTATAACATTGTAGAAACTATTGACTCCTAATTAATCCTTAACCCTCTGACTGTCACACCTGTACATGCACGGAATCTCTCAATGTCACTTCTGTTAAAAAAAGGGGGTTGTACAATTTATAAATTATGAAATTAAGTAATAAATTGTATATTTTTGCTTGTGTGTTAGATATCCAGTGCTCAATTTGTACTCATAAGCTATCTTAATACGTAAATCTTCGTATTTATAACAGTATTAATAATTTTGTAAAAGGTTATTTTTTCTTTTAGCCAACTGCAAATACTGCTAAGTTTTTACAGAACAGGACAACAATATTTCAAACCGGTTATAGTTCTTTAAAAAAGAGAAAATCTTGATTACGTTTTCTTTAGAAGTCAACGAAGCCAATGCTACATTTCATTAAATTTACTAGCTTCCTTAAAATGTAAAGAAATAAAGAATATTTCTATGTAATGATAATAGTAAAGCCCTAAAGCGAAAACTTATTCAAATCTTAGATCATCATTTTAAACAAGACATCACTATGTTACGGAAAACTTCAATGTTTTACGTTTTTCAATTGTCTTTAAATAAAATGCAAAATCAGTACTCTCCAAATTTTATTGGAAATTCTAAGGAATTTTAAAAGGGAAATATACGTGAAGCTTACGATGATATAACGACACATTGTAACTAAAGAAGTAAGAAGCACAATAAATTACATTTCCTCCGTTAAATCTTTGACCGCAGATATTTTAATATTTTTTCGGTTTTTGATTCTTCGATAGTACTCTATATTTTCATAACCAGGAAAGAGTTTTTGTTAGTATTATGAAAGAGTATATCTTTTGTCCTTAAACCAAATTCTATGGAATCCAACATATAACTAACTTTTTTTTCTCTCGTTCATTTCTGAACTATAACCCGATGCTTAGAACGCTGATCTTCGGTACCGTAGTTCGTGGGTTCGAATCCCACTGTGGCATGGTTGTTCATGACAGTACAGAATTGGCTTTCAGCTATAGATCCCGGTGTCTATAGACTTCGTGTTGTAAAAAAGTAGACCGTAGCTCTCCAAATTAATTTTTCAGTGTCTTTTTGTTTGCTTTAAAACTTTTCTCATTTGGGTAAACAGTATATCGCATATAACTTCCTAATACATTGCATAAAATTAATAAGTTTTTGTCTACAAAAACAGTAGATAACTATTTGATGCTTTTTGTTGTATTCATGAAGGAATTTCATCAAGTTGTCTTGAAATCGTAATTACGTCAGCGGAACTAATGTAGGGAGTGACAAGTAAGGTAAAATTGATTATTTTTAATTTGCCTTCATTTTTGGTCAATTTAATATACACAATATCAAATTTACTTATTCTAATTTTGTAAGAACCATTTAAATAGATTAGATTTTTATCCTATTTTTACAAATGCATCACGAATAATTATACTTATTTATTATGTATACCTATTGTTATATTGTTAGCATTTTCCGTAAGAACTCGGATATAGCAAACCACTGTGCATAACGAAACAAAATTTTTAGTTCCTTGAGGTTCGATAAAATAGAGTTCAACTCTATATCGGAAAGTAAAAGAATATGAATATAATCAATCCTACATATGCATTTAGCGTTTCATACTATTACGCTTTAATTGTGATTACTTTCTTTCCATAAAATAAATTACGAATGCATATTTAAATACAGTTCAACCTAGTTAAGTCGAAAGGACAAAAAAATTTTTTTAAATCAACCGAAATTAGTATTGACCAATAAAGAAGCAGAATAGGATGACTTAAAACACTTAACAAAGTAATAACATGATATCTGTAGAATAGTTCTAACGACACTATATTGAAGCATGCTCTTACACCGATACACGATAATAACATGTCATGGTGGTACATCCCGTTATCTAAAATGAACATCTATCCTCTTTTCTAAACATCTTGAAAGTAATAAACTTGTCTCTAAGTGGAAGATTGCCAGAAAAAAGTAGTGTACCTTTTCTGAGCCAAACAGGCAAGACAGAAGTAGTTAGCAAATGAGTGGGTGTTATGGAAAACAAGTGGTGACGCCCACCTAGTGACGTCCAATGACTTCAACATATGTGTTGAAGTTTTATATCATAACACATGAGAGGAATTGGTTTATTAGTATATGAAAGAGGTTGGCGCCATTTTCTTTTAAAATGTTAGTACCTTCAATAATTAATAAGTTCATAATACTTAATTCAATAAAATTGGAATTAAGTACTATTAACAAGGGATTAATAAAAAAATTGTGGAACCTTCCTCTTCAACTTGCATTAATAAAGAATCCTTAGATATAAATCTTGAAGGTGGTGTAGTGTTTCTAACTTCCATGAGAATTGCAGTATACATTCATATAGTAATCTGGGACGCTAGGCCCGGTGGATGATCTCAGAGCCTTGATCAGGAATTTCTTGAGGAAGGTTGGAAATCCCACACCTCTTTCCACTACACAATTTATTGTTAATTAACTTATCCATTGGCAATTTGCAGCATACAAGATTGATTTAACCCACTGAACGGACGCGTCGACGGGGGTTCGACAGCGAATTCCTGTTCGAAAACGGACCTGTCGACCCCTTCTCGTTCCCACTTGTAACTCGTATCGTACACTTTAGAAGAAAAAAAAATATTGCAAAGCGATAATAAATGAAAGAAACTAATTTTGCGTAACGGAACTCCTTTACCTTGCAGGGAAAATAACTTAAAAGTAGCCTGACAACTTTTAAACCGGCAACTCTAGTATGGTACGGTAAATTCCGTCTGGAATTTACGAAAAGGGGGACTGTTTTGAACGGGAAAAAGGTGGG
>CM063510.1:56440838-56455838 GCA_032207245.1 Pardosa pseudoannulata | reverse complement strand
TTGTTTCTTGTAAAAAACGAAAACAAGTTTTTCATATACAAGTTTTCTTTACATTATTTTTAAAACCACCTAAATTTGTTCCTTGTAAAAGAAACAAGTGTTTCGTATACAAGTTATCTTTATATTCACTACAAAACCCTCTTTATTGGTTTCTTGTAAAAGAAACAAAAATGATTTTTTCATATACAAGTTTTCTTTACATTCATTTTAAAACCACCTACATTTGTTCCTTGTAAAAGAAAAAAGTTTTTCGTATACAAGTTATCTTTATATTCACTTCAGAACCCTCGTCATTTGTTTCTTGTAAAATAAACAAAAACAAATTTTTCATATACACGTTTTCTTTACATTCATTCTAAAACCCCCTCCATTTGTTCCTTGTAAAAGAAACAAGTTTTTCATGTACAAATTATTTTTATATTTATTCTAGAACTATCTTCATTTGCTTCTTGTAAAAGAAACAAACATAATTTTTTTCATATTCTTCTTTACATTTTATTCTAAAATATGAGAAGAATAAAACATTTTCATATTCAAAACTCTTTGTTACTTTGTATGCAGTGATACAATAATAGTAAGGATATTGATGCAAGTACCTTCTACATATTTCATGTAAACACACACTTATGAAACGCCAGACGTTTTCTATACAAGTATTTTTTTCAAATTTTGTTTGCTATAAAAAATATTGTAAACTGAGGACAAATCCTTCCAAGTTAATAACCATAGCTCTACCAACAAAAAATAAAAATATAAAACATTCTAAACAATATCAAAATGCTTGCATAAGAGTTCTTAACTATCTACAGATCCTACAAAAAAAAACTGAATAACATATTTATATGCAAAATAAATATCCAGAACAATTTATCGGTCATTCTTTCAATGAAAATCTTACACCACTTTCCCAAACAACTAGCTAAAATAAACAGTTTAACGAAATAGCTCTTTTTTCTCTCCACAATCATTAATGACACAGGAAATTTTTGAAAATTGATTCTCTAGATACATAACGGATAAAATCCAACCACAACTTTCCGTTCTTTACAAAAATCACCTGCAATTAACCGCCGTCAAAAGCAAAGCTTTCACATTTCTTTCCGCTTGTCAAATGTCAGAAACGAACGAACGGATGTCAAAAGAAGTTAAAAACATTTTGTTGCCTTTTAAGCACCCAATTTTTCTGACTAAAGCGATATTCAATTTTTATACGAAAAAGGAAATGCTAACTTGCTGAATTGTGCGTCATTCCATTATTTTCAAGTGAAATAGCTTCGCTTCTTTTTTATTTTATTCCCAGCAGGAAAGACGTGTCATTTTTGTTTTTGAGAGGACTATCACAGACAGGTAATTTCAAATTTTCTGACCTTTAATCTGGTTTAAAGTGACAGTGGATTTTCAAAATGAAATTATTTCTATTTAATCAATCTACTTGAAATTTAATATGCCATTAGCAATGAATATATATAAATGAGGTTAAAATTTTAAGCTATATTTCATTGTCAACAGAAATTTGAAACAATTTGTTGCCTTTTTTATGTAAACAATTTTTCTGACTAAAGCGATTTATATAGGAAAAAGATAATTGTAACTTACTCAATTATGAACCATTTCATTATTTTCAAGTGAAATTGGTTTGTTTCTATTTTTATTATCAGCAGGAAAGACGTGTCATTTTTGTTTTTCAGAGGACTATCACAGACAGGTAATTTTAAATTTTCTGACCTTTAATCTGGTTTAAAGCGACAGTGGATTTTCAAAACGAAATTATTTCTATTTAATCAATGTACTTGAAATTTAATATGCCATTAGCCTTGAATATATATAAATGCGGTTAAAATTCGAAGATATATTTCAATGTCAAACGAAATTTGAAACAATTTGTTGCCTTTTTTTCAGTAAACATTTTTTCTGACTAAAGCAATTTATATATGAAAAAAATAATTGTAACTTTTTCAGTTATGGGCCATTTTCATTATTTCTTTTTTATCAAGTGAAACTGGTTTGTTTCTTTTTTATTGCCAACAGGAAAGACATGTCATTTTTGTTTTTGAGAGGATTATCACAGACAGGTAATTTCAAATTTTCTGACCTTTTAATCTGTTTTAAAGCAACAGTGGGTTTTCAAAACAAATTATTTCTATTTAATCAATTTACTTGAAATTCTATATGCCATTAAGAATGGCTATATATAAATGCGATTAAAATTTTAAGATATATTTCAAGTCAAACCAAGTTTTAAACATTTTATTGACTTTTAAGCAATCAATTTTTCTGTCTAAAGTAATTTATACATTAAAAAGGTAATTATAATTTTCTCAATTATGGGCCATTTCATTTTTTTTTGAGTGAAACTGTTTTACATATTTTTTATTTCATTACCAGCAAAAGAAGAAGTGTGATTTTTAACTTTCTTAGGAGTATTTAAAACAGGTAATTTTAAATTTTCTAAATTTTTAATCGGATTCAAATTGTTTTGGGGCTGTTTTAAAAACTAAATTATAATCTTTTTAATAAAACTACTTGAATATTTATTATATAAATAGAAATTAACTTGTATTAATGTGGTTTAAATATCAAAAGGTTACAGTATCAAATAAATACACGAGTAATTTCTATCGAATATATGTAATATGTTAAAGGTTATTGGCCTAAATTTCTCTAGGCATTAATATGTTAATTACCATAGAACCTCTCTAAAGATATCACTTTTTGGATCGTAAAAAATGTTTTTTAGAGGGGTTGTATCTTAACCCATTTGCACCATTAGTACTAATATACACAGAACTTAAATGGATGTTACCTGTGTGATTTAACTATAACCATACCCGAATATGCACTATTTATACTGTACCATTTAGTGTAACTAATCCAGTTTCCTTTTTCATTATTTCTATTAAATTTATGACTATTTTAGGCACTTGTATGCTATAAACCATTAATATCTAAGCTAAATACTTTTGTCTACCCATCACTACAGTTCTCTATGTCTTGGACTAGGCCAGGTGCGTAATAATGTTACTTCTATATGTCACTCTTTCATAATGTAAAATTTTACTTATGCTAAATTTATAATTTTATTTCTGTACGATTGGTTTTTTTTCATTATTTCAAACATTTTTATTTCTGTTTTATTATATTTTCGCGTATTTTCTCATATTTAACCACTTTTGATATTTTTACTTAACGGCTTTCTTTAACTTCTTTTTTAATTTATATTTACTTTATATGTATGTATGTATATATTTTCCTTTTTACTATTGTATTACGGTACCGTAACTGGTATCTTGATGTACAATATATTCATTATGAAACGATCCCTTATTAAATATCCTACCTTGCTTACTGGAGATATGCCCGACCGGACGAGGTGCTCCGAAGATTACCCTTTATATGGAGAGATATAAAACTAATCCAGTATGTCTAGACTCTTCTTGATTGCATGTTATTTTCTGTTGACTTTAAAGACATAAAAGATGTTTTATAATGATTTCTTTATGCTAAATTCCCCTGTCCATTAATCTTCAACAGTATCATTAGTGAATATATGAGCAGAATCTTTCTAGTTTCTCTCACAGAAGGATACACATAGTCTCATGTTTTAGGCAGTTTTCAGACATTCTAACAAAAGAACTTTTACATTGTGGCTACGTTTTAAAACACATTTATTTTGGAGCATTAAAAAGGATTTTTTATTATAGCAAACATTTTTGTATTTTTTGATATGATGCAAATGGATTAATAGGGGTAGTTTGAAATGCAAAGTTTTATGCATATACATACTAAAAATTATATTATTGAATGTGCCTACTATATATCATTCCTGTAAAACTTTAAAGAAGGAATTAATTTCAATTATTTAATTCAGTTAGAGCAGCTGTGGGCATATATATGGTGACATGTTAATAAAATTTTGCAGTCAGTGGTGAAATTTGCAGTATTTGAAGTTGAAACAAACATCGAAATTTATTAAACTAAATATAATTAATCAATTTATTTATTAGTTATTATCATAAACATTTATGAAAATTTATAAAATTTTTAACTGGTCTATTGTTGTTTGATGAATTATAATAAATATAATAACTTTATTAATGTATTATTTTCAATTTACAAGGTCCGCGGAATCTTTTCAGATGCCAGGCCAGGGGTAGAGTGAAATAACAAAGTGGCTGCTTTCCAATGCTGTATGGATGTAGGTTTGCTCATGAACGATACCAATTGCCCCATTTACGAAACTCAAATTTAATTTGTAATTATTAAAAATATTTTTGTTTTATTATTTTAAATATATTATATCAAGATTTTTTTTAATATAATAAAAAAAAATTTAATTTTAAATTATAACCTTATTTTAACTTTAATTTAATATACATGAATCTAGTTATATATATAAAAATGAATTTGTGTGTGTCTGTCTGTATGTGTACTCAATAGACTCAAAAACTATGCATCCAATCGCCGTGAAATTTGGGAAATGTTTAGGTATATCCCTGGGAAGGTTTTTGTAAATTTTCAACGTTCGAAATTCATTCCTTCCCCCTTTTTCGAGCATTTCATGTCATTATTCCAAGCATTATTTTCCCCGGTTAAACGCAAACGATTAAGTTTTTAATTTATCGCATCATATCTAAGGGAAAGAAGCAATATTTCTAGCAATGTGACGTCATCCCAAGTAATTGTTTTAAACGCAGTTTTCCACGGTTAAAAGCAGGAGATTAAAATGTTCAATTCATCACATAATAAATAGGCGAAAATGATATTTTTCTATCATTATGACGTCATTCATTTAAATATTTCATTTATTCATTTCTTATTTTATATTATTTAAAATCGTCTGCTTAGTATCTATTCGATTTGAACTGAAATTTGAGATATAAAGTGATTCACTTTCATTTCTATGTGACGCAAATTATAGCATTTTTATATGAGAACTAATTTTAAATTTAATTCTTGGTTCATTTTTATGTTACAATGAAATGCATATCAACAATTATTTAATGTTCAAAAAGTACAAATTTTTACTCTATATAAAACATCATTTTTATAGTTATCTTCATATTCAAGTTTCGAAATGAATGTTTATGCATTTCATACTAAATTACATGTGGTTTGTCATATATATTTCTAATTTTAAAACAATTATTCAAACCAATTCAAAATTAGCACTGTTGAAACCTTGCTTATTCTATCAGTAATTTGAAATCTGTTAACTTTGAAATCAACGTACATAGTAAATATTAAATGCAATTTTAATTTATTATAGTTTTATCATAAAAAAAGTTTATGCAAATTTAATATTTTTAACAATTGCTTGATGAATTATAATAAATATAATAACTTTATTAATGTTATGATAGAAATTTCAATTTACAACATGCCAATGACCAGGCCATGGGGTAGAGTTATACGAAATAATAAAGTGGCTGCTTTGAAAAGTAATATGGATTAAGTTGCAGCCATGAAGCACCAAATTTGCCCCATTTAGTCAATAATCTTGCTAAACATTCAGTTCTAACAAACAAGTCTTAAATTAAAATTTAGAATTCTAATTATTTTGATTAGGATATTGAGTTGTTTACTTTTATAATTAGTGTAACATAATCTAAAAACTAATTGGACTTTTGAAATAAATATAACCTTCATTTGATAACTTTAATTCCCCAGACCGAAAACTGGACATGAATTGGCTAGTAGTCAATATTTTGATACAAAACATATGCTCAACAAACAAGTAAGTCTTAAATTCAAATCCTATTTTCAGTAACTACAGTTTATTTTTCCACTGAAAATGAAAAATCTGTATTGTAGTATTTACAAACTACACCCCTAGGAACGTTTTAAAATCGTTTCTGTATACACGCATCTGTGTAACACGATACAAACGTGGTCAATCGGCATTCTTTTTCTCTTTTCACAGTGTCTGATAGTGCATACACCAAAGAAAGCACGACGTTCTCGTTACAAATGAATTTGGCAAACATTCGCCCCTCATTTTTCTCTGCAAACATATTCCTTTTTTCTTCCTCCACATCTTTTGGGGCTCTGCTATTGCCTGAAGGCGCTACACTTCGGAAGTTTTTTGATCGTCTTTCTTCCGACTCCCGTTACTTCTATAAATAGAAAGAAACCGATAAGATTTTTCACAAAGAAAGAAAAAGGAAAGAAGTTTCCTCTTGAAAATTTAATTTAAAAGCAAGGGAATTTTTTTTTCAACCTCGGGATTTTAGTTCGAATCGATAATGTTTTTCGCTTTATACCCTTGAGCTGCAACTAGTAACTTCCGTATGCAAGGAGGGAAACGAGAAATTGGTAATAAACTGAATTTTAAATGCATAATTTTGGATTTTAAGGCATTTTTATTCGTGTTTCCAATGAGCTGTAATTTTTTTTTTTTTTTTTTTTTTTTTTTGTAAAAATGGAAAAGAAAATGAAAGTAATTGTTTCAGATATTTAAATATTAACCTGACAATTTTTTAACAGGAATGTATTAATAAACTTTTTGAATTGAGATTTACTTTAAAATATGAATTTAGTATAATTATTAGATTAAGTTAAATTCATTTTAACTTCTATTTTGTAAGAAGTATGCTTACCACCAGAGTGCTATTAAGAGGTAGTACAATTTATTATTATATAGAATATTATATTAAACCTTTATAAGGCCATTTTATCTAAACAGTGACATATTAATATACTTTTTATTTGAGATTTATTTTAGAAAATAAATTCATTCTGATTATTAGATTAAGTTCAATTCATTTTAACTTCTATTTTGTAAGAAGTGTGCTTATCACTACTCATTGGGAGCTATTTAGTGATAGAACATTTTATTATTATATAGAATATAACATTAAGCCTTTGCAAGGTCATTTTATCATAACAGTGATATATTAATTTACTTTGTAAATAGAAAATTATTTTAAAAAACAAAATCAATTTGATTATTAGATTTAAACACTTGTTGACTGCTGTTTAGTTAAGTGCATATAGGTATTTTGTTCTTATTCGTTATCATACAAGTAAATTAATTAAAAGTTAAGTTGAAGGAGAGTTAAAGAAAAAATTAAAAAGTTAAAGATAAAAGAGTTAAAATTTAAGTTTGTTTATTGAGTATTTAGTAAAAAATAATGAAGATAATTACAAAATTGCAAAAGTATTTGTTACTATACAAGTTAGTTTACTAAAATTTAAGTTAAAAAATGTAAAGAAAAAATTTTAAAAAGTTTATTAAGTATTTAGTAAAAAGTAATGAAGATAATTACAGAATTTCAAGCTTACAAAAGTATTTTGTTCCTTCTTGTTATTAAGCAAGTTAATTAACTAAAAGTTAAGTTAAAGAAAAGTTGGAGAAAAAAATTAAGCAGTTAAAGTTATAACAGTTAAAGGAAATATTCTTTTTAATGAGCATTTAGTAAAAAGTAATGAAAAGAATTTCAAAATTGCAAACGTACATAGGTATTTGTTCCTATTTGTTATTATATAATAGTTAAATAAAAAACTAATTATAATTATAATAATGAATATACTTTACCTATATGGGTTTGGTTTGGTTTAGTTTAGAGTGCTACGGTCTACTTTTTGCAACACGAGATTACCTATAGCTTAAATCAACGGCTAGCAGCGAGATTCGGAGACCAGCCAGCACCCTAATCAGCCCATCCCCAAAAAAAAAAAAAAAGAAAAATTTTTTTTTTAAAGACCATTTTGTAGATAGACAATGTCCCACGTTTTTTTTGTGTGTGTGCTATCTGCCTAGCTGTTTAAGGACATAAACAGTTTTCTCTTTAAAAAACCGCTCAGATCATAAAAGTCTTCCTATACCGCTGGTCGGAAATACAGCACTGTATTCCGGAAATACAGTGCTTTCCCTTTCATCAATTGAAGGATCATTCACAAATAAAGATGTCTTTCTCCGTTGGTCCCCCTCCGAAAATAATTTCTGGCTAGGCCCTGTTAAATATAAAAAAGCTTTCCGTCAATTTTTCTGCTTTGCACTTATTTTTGTTCCTTTGTACATATATTTCCAAAACTTAAAGTATACATTCAAGTTTTATAAATGTTTTCCAATCAGCTAATTATTCATTTCATATATATATATATATATATATATATATATATATATATATATATATATATATATATATATATATATATATATATATATATAATATATATATATATATATATATATATATATATATATATATATATATATATATATATATATATATATATATATATATATATATATATATATATATATATAATATATATATATATATATATATATATATATATATATATATATATATATATATATTATATATATATATATATATATATATATATATACTTTCATAAATAATTTTTAACTATCTATACAAAAGAAGTTTTGATTATTTATGATCTTTCATGATATCCAAGAAATCATTATGGCATTACATCCAAAGAGATGAATAGCGAAAATTTAGTAACGAGTAAAGTACTGCCCTTGTAAAAATTAAAAATTTAAAGTTAAAATATTGAAATAAAATATATTTTTAATGATTATTTAGTAAAAAATAATGAAGAGAATTCCAAAATTCCAAATGTATTTGTTACTACACAAGTTAATTAACTAAAATTTATGTTAAAGAAACGTTAAAGAGAAATATTTTAGAAAGTTAAAGTTAAAATATTTAAAGAAAATGTGTTATTTAATGTGTATTTAGTAAAAAATAATGAAGAGAATTACAGAATTGCAAATGTATTTGTTACTACACAAGTCAATTAACTAAAATTTAAGTTAAAGAAACGTTAAAGAGAAAAATTTTAGAAAGTTTAATAATATAGTTAAAGATAAAATAGTTAAAGAAAATTTAAAATAGTTTACTGATTATTTAGTAAAATGTAATGAAGAGAATTACAGAATTGCAAGCGTAGGTAGGTATTTTGTTCCTATTTGTTATTATATAAGTTAGTTATATAAAAAACTGATAATAATTATTATAATTATTACAATAATTATAATAATGAATACAGTTTACCTATGTGGGAAGATTTTTATTGCAATGTTTCATTTGGAGATTATTCAAAATAAAAAAAGCTTTCAGTCAATTTTCTGCTTTACACATATTTTTGCCCCTTTGTACATATATTTCCAAAACTTTACGCGTGTATTCAAGTTTTATAAATGCTTTCCAATCAGCTAATTATTTATTTCATATAATTGTTTTAGCTTCAGAATAATTTTTAACTATCAATACAAAAGGAGTTTTGATTATTTATGATCTTTCATTATATCCAAGAAATAATTATGGCATTACATCGAAAGAGATGAATAGCGAAAATTTAGTAATGAGTAAAGCACTGCCCTTGTTTAACAAAATGCATCTCAAAATATCCCTTTTTTATAATTAACTTTTTTCTTCCTTTTCAGAAACAAAATTTAATGATTATGTAGCACTTAAAGGAATTTTTCGAAAAAAAAAAAGGAGAAAATAATTTTCTTCTCTTAAACATAGTAACATATTCTTATGCGATTTGTTTTTTGTTGTAATCACTTGAAATTTGTAATCAATGCCAAAATAATACAAAAAAATAACTTTAAAAAAAATTTCAAGTTTTCGTGATAATTAACATAATCGATAAATCGATAGCATACTTATCTGAGGCTCTTGAAATAAGAATTTTGCTTAAATTTCTTTTTCTTGGAGTAATTTCGAAGAACAGTTAAGAGTAGAAATCTTAACATGTATTGAATAGTAAGGGTTTTGATATTTAAAAGTAATTATTTCCTAGTTCCGATATTTTTTATTTTATATAGAATTTATTATATAAAATCATATGAATAAAAGCTATTTCATAAACAAAGTATTTCATTAATTGGAAGAATTATAAATGGCTGATAATTTATAAATATACGAACACACACACACACATATATCATATATATCGTATAATATATATATATATATATATATATATATATATATATATATATATATATATATATATATATATATATATATATATACATATATACATATATATTAAGATATCAAAATTATTAAATATCTTAGAGCAGATTATGAAATATCTATATCTATTTTCCAATTCTTTTTCTTTCAAATCTATTTTCACAACCGTCTAAAATCTTATTAAAAGGAGTGTACGTTTACTTAAAATTCTTTTAGTAATCTTTCAAAGATAGCTCTGAAATAAAGGCTGATTTTCTGTCCACTCGCTACATTTTCCAGTTGTCCTAGGTGAATGGTTCCCTTTTTTATATGATCTAAGTTTCTTTCTGACTATTAAATTACTATTAAAGACAATTCTACTCTAATAAGCTAAATTAAGAGTTACTAAAAATCAAATATTACACACTCAAAATAAACACATATAAGGTTGATAGATTAAAATAAAAAATAAGCTAATTTATTATTATGCTATTTATATGTCTAAGTACAACATTTTTGATTGAAACTTTATAACATTTGTTTCTCCAAACTTTCTGCTAAGTGCCACATTGTTCAAGATTTAATATTAATAATATCCTTGACCTAAGATGACCTAAAGACTAAAGAGAACCTAATTTCAAATTCAAATTTTGGTTATTCAAATCAATTCAAAATCAAATTCAGAGGATCTAATTTCAAGTTTATAAGTACCTTTTTGGATCTATTGAGTGCGCCAGGAAGGTACTCAGGTTGGGATCTCTTGGTAAAAGGATGTATACACTGCTGAGTTCAGTCACACTACTAGTATGGGGCCTTCTAAATGATTGGGGTGATTCTGAAAGGCGGATGCACTGGAAGACTTCTGGTCTTTGAGAGATGTCGTCCTTGTTGGTTTTTCGTAGTCTTTCTTGGGCCAAGTCTTCCTTTGGTCTCCGACTCCCGGACTCCCTTCTTAACTTCTCTTCTTTTATATTATTTTCTTACTTCTCTTCGTTCAATCAGCAGAACTGTATATTCCCATTGGTCTCCCTTTCCCCGCCTTCAAACCGCAAACATGAGGAAAATCTTACCCTTTCAAAGTGGGCACTGTCCCTTGGGGATTCATAAATAACTCCACAAAGGTAATTCTTATTTAGTGTCATGAACGGAGACACGATTCTAATCTGGGACTGGGATCAGAACCCCGCCCGAGAATCCCGCACACGAAGAATCAGTCCAGTTAATTTTTATAGGTCATCTCTTCTTTACAAAAGATGTGATGAGGTCAGATTTAGATCCCAAGCATTTCACTTCTCGTTTTATTTATATCAGTTATATTAATTACTCAGTTATATTACTTATATCAATATATTAATTATCAATTATATTAAAGATCTAAATCACCTCACCATACTAGTTTCATATGACCGGCGGATTAAATTTACAAACATTTAGCCCTGATTACATGCATATATGTATATGTGTGTGTGTCTGTGTGTCTGTACGTGTGTGTGTGTGTGTGTGTGTGTGTGCAACGAGTGAAAATATTTTTCACCCATTACTCTGAAGATTATTCCCTATTATTTAATTAGTCCAAGCTTGCTGGGCAAAAGGAACTCCTAATCTAAATGCAATCACAAGCCATATCAGAAGTGCAGCGTTGTTGAACTTCACGTTTATTGAGGATAAATAAAGCAACTGTCAACCAACCGTCTGTACAGGGCAACTGCTCTTAATTGGATGGTAGAAGAATAAAACAACTTTCGGCAATGTAATACACGTTAGTTTTGAGAGACAGGTATAAAAAGAACAACACTCCTGGATCTGAAATTTCACTGCTAGAAAATTAGGTACTAAAAAAGGGAAGGGGAAAAGCATAGTTCTAAATATCTATTTTAGGGGTAATAATTTTTATAGTGTATATATATATATATATATATATATATATGTGTGTGTGTGTGTGTGTGTGTGTGTGTAACGGGTAATTTGCCCCGTCACAAAGGAAGAAACCCGTTTATTATGCGATGCAATCGTGAGGCTATGGAAAGTTTTTAAAAAAAGTCGATTTTTTATTCATAAAATTGGTAGAGTGATAATAACTTAAACTGAACTAAGCTAAAAATGAACCTAAATTTTGAAATTGGCGGGCTTGCAGCTCTGCGTGGTGTCTTCGTCGTTTGAAAATGGCATCGTAATAACAAATGATACATAAACAAAAACACATTATAGAAAATTTTACAAAAAATTGAATATAAATCTATTGAATTAAAAAGAAATCACAAAGCAAACACATAACATTTTCTAAAATAGACTGAAACATTTCACTGTACTTATATAAAATTTCCTACAAATTTTGATATAGGAAATTGTAAAATTAAATTTAATTTTTGATGTCTATATTTTTAGTATGAAGAATTGTAAAAATTAAAATTTTTTTTTTCAATCATGTATTCATAAAATGTAGATATAATAACTTAAACTGAAAACTCTAAAAATGACCTAATTTGTTTGAAAAAATTAATGTTTTATTTAGAAACATATAGAAATAAGACATCTCTGCTTATTAGAAAACAGCTAATTACTAAATAATTTAGGAATCGCTTAAAAATTTTTACTTTTTAATTAATTTATAATGAATAGTTGAATGTTTGTTTTTGTTATGTTTGATTAGTTTTTTGTTTTTAATAATTTTAGATAAATTAGGTCTTTATTAAATTACTTTTTATGTAAATCATAATTTAAATATGAGAATATAATATAAAAATCAGCTAATTACTAATAGATAAATTTGGAAGCCTTACAAATTTAATTTATTTCACTTGCAAATCATCTAAATGAAAATATATTAATATATATAAATCACGAATACTTTGTATTAATTTTTACAATTGCTTATTATTAGAACTATAGCTAAAAAAGAGAATTTATATACAAAATTTATTTAAATATAAAAAGTGTAAAAAATTCCCTGTAATTATATGGACAGATTATTAAATTTCTTTAAATAAATAAATCTATACAAAAAAATTCCCAAATTAAAAAATAAATAAAAAAAAAGCATCTAAATAAAAACTTTTAAATAAAAAAATTTATAGTCTATATAAATATATTTAACCAAAATGTAAAATATAAATAAAAAAAATATTTCAGTAGATTAAATAATATAAGATTTAATATAAATTATAATATATATATCGTAATTTATATATATATATAATATATATTTGTATATATAAATATATATATAAATATATATATTTTTTATTATATTTAGAAATGGAGGAATAATTATAATATGTATATATACAATAAATATATTCAATAAGATAAAATTTTACTAAACTTAAATATAAAAACGAATTTTAAAAAAATATTCTCCTAAATTTATATAAATTTTTATTTTTTATTTAAATATAATTTATTAACAATTATATTTATATTTTAATTGCAAATAAATTACATTGAGGATAAAAACGAATAAATATAGGATAAAATAAAACCTAATAAATTGCACATAATATTATAAATAATAATATAAATAATATTAAATATTATTTTCGGATAAAATATAAAATTATAACTTTTTAAAATATTTAAATTTTATAAATCTGTAGAATGTAAATATAATAATATAGAATCAAAATTATATCATAATAATTAATAATAAAATAAAAAATGATAAAATTATACATGGAATTTATTATTCTATATATAAATAAAAATTTTAAATCTAAATTATGAGAATATTTTTAGGGAGTTGTTATTGGTACAAATTAATAAAATTCCCTCTTTTATAATTTTAATAAAAAATTGTTTGAATTATATTTCTTTTTTTTTCTTTTCACTTTCTTTTACCTTTTTATTATCATTTTTTTCTTATTATTTTTTTATATTATTTTTTTTATTACATATATTTTTCTTTATTATATTATATTTTTTATTTTTTTTCTTATTCTTTCCTTGTTTTATTTTTATATATTATATATTCTCTTTATTTATTTTTTATATTTATATTATTATTATATATATATATATATTTATATAATATATATTAATTCATATATATTGTTATATTATTTTATATTTTATTCTTTCTACAGAATATGCTTAATATATATAATATATATAAAAAAAAGAGAAAATATTATATATATATGTTTTAATAAATTCTGTATAGAGATTAAAATATATATATAAAAAAAAACAATTTTTTATAATATTTATTTAAAATAATTTTATATTATATTGCATATAAATGTTTTCTTACAATTTATTGCATTTTTTAGTGGTAGAGGGTTAATGTTTAGAATTCGAAGCTCAGCGGATGAAAATCTGACCTGTTTCAAAATGCAAAGTAAAGGAAAGAGCAGCCGCACATGGTGAAATCTAAATTCAGAGAAAAACAGAATGAGAAAGGAGTATAATGGAACCCTCGATTTAGGAGGTTTCTATTCCGAAGCGAAGCAAAAAGAAATTCGAAATATTTTCTGAAAATTCCCCCAATATATATCTAATGGAATAATGTATTATTCATAAAGAAGTTTGGTAAAATAAAGCACTTTATTTTGAAAAACTGTAAAAATATTCAGAATAAGTACTTAAAATATGTTATACCATTAATGAGTGTTTTTAAATAATTAAAATTTAACTTAAACTAAAAAAAACACTTCTATTTCAGTTTAGTTTAATTACGTGATATATATATATATATATATATATATATATATATATATGTAAAAGAATATATATATATATATATATATATATATATATATATATTTATATATATATATATATATATATATATATATATATATAATTTTATATATAAATATATATATATTATATATATATATATATATGTATGTATAAATGTATATAAATATGTATATATAATATATACATGTCTAAATGTATATGTATATATATTTATATTTGTATATGTTTATATGTATAATGTATAATATATATGTTATATATATATATATATAAAATATAATATATATGAATAAAACATGTATATGTATATTATATTTATATATCTATATATATAAAATATATGTATATGAATATATATATA
>CM063510.1:56425838-56435838 GCA_032207245.1 Pardosa pseudoannulata | reverse complement strand
AATCCATTATTTTTGAGTGAAATTAATGACTTTATTTAACATGTTTCGGATTGTTCGATTTGGGTCAAATATGCACCGTTTTGTTGTATAATTTGTTGCCATTTTAAAGGTAGCTTCATAATGCCTCTCTCATAGAAGTCTTGATTCTTATAGGAGGAAAAGTCTAGTAATCGATTTTTACAATCTTCTCTTGATCCCAATTTCTTATCATTCACATAAGTTTTGTAATGGGAGAAAAAGGTGGTAATCGCTTGGTGCCAGGTCCGGACTATATGGTGGATGTATTAAAACTTTCCAACCAAGCTCTCTGAGTTTTTAGCGAGTCACTACAGACGTGTGTGGCCTGGCATTGTCCTTATGGAACACAAAACCTCTTCTGTTGGTCAATTATGGCCGTTTCTGGTCAATCACTAGCTTCAAACAGTCCCGTATTTGACAGTAGAGATCTGAATTTAGTGTTTGTCCATGCAGAAGCAACTCATAATAAATTATTCCTTTCCTGTCCCACCAAATACACAGTAGAACCTTCCTGGCAGTTAGTCCTGATTTGGCCACCGTTTGAGCTGCTTCCCCTCGCTTTGACCACGATCATTTTCGCACAATAATGTCGTATTTGACCCATTTCTCATCCCCAGTCACTGTCCGTTTAAGAAATGGGTCGATTTCATTCCGTTTGGTCAAGGCTTAGCAGACGAAAATTCGATCCATCAAGTTTTTGTTGTTAATTGTTGTTGTATCCAAACATCGAGCTTCTTTTGGAATCCAACTTTGCGCAAATGGTTTTAAACTATTTTACGGTCAATCTTTAGCTCCTGGGCGATGCTGCGACTACTAACATGCCGGTCAACTTCGATTATTTCTGTGATTTTATCGTCATTTTCGACGACGAGTCTGCCCGTCCGAGGTGCATCTTTAACATCAAATATGCCTGAAGGCAATCGACGAAACCAAACTTACACGTAATTACCTGTTACACTATCGGCGCCATAAACACCATTCACAATTTCAGCCGTCTGGCTTGCATTTTTGCCTTTATCGAAGAAAAACTGTAAAATATACCAAATTTTCTCTTTGTTGACGTCCATTTTTAATACCCTGTGACTCACAACTGAATGGACCAAACAAAAACAGTAAAAAAATTTTTAGTGTTACATGTTACCTTGACAACGAGTATAAATTTGAAATTCTTTGATTGATGCTTTACGAGATATCGATCACTAAACCCATCTACCTAAAAAATAATGGAATTCTTTTTCCCCAACCTAATATTACTTCTTTTTCTTTAAAAGGTCTGAGAAAATTGCTGCTAGTTTGTTGTTCTGTGTGACTGTGTTTTTTAGAATACAGTGTGTTACATGACTGCATATTTGTTTATAGACGTTCGAAATCGATTTTCTGCAGTATCTTGGTTTTATTAACCCTCTTGCAGAAAAACATTGACCTGTTTCCCCAAACGATACCGCAGCCACTATAGGGTTAAAAACCTATTGCTCAAAAGTGAGCATAAGACTCTACTTTTTTCATCAGAGTTGTCTCTTTTTTCAGCTTTCGCAAAACACAAAGTTAAAAAATTCCATCCTATTCACCTTAAAAAAGGAGTTGACAACAGGCATTAAAAATTTATATTTAATCAAGTAGCCTACGGTACTGTTTCCTTTACACTCGCTTTCGAGGACTGGATTTTATCTTTTCTAACGCACTTCCATCGAGGTGCTCCATGCAAGATGCATTTCAGAACGTGAGGCATTACGGATTTCCGGTATATAAGGAATCCTATCTTATCCCTTGTCAAATAAAAAAAGGAACGAACGAGGAGTGTACAATAGAAGAGATAAAGAAAGCAGGAATCACTCCACGAAAACGGAGAAATATTTTATTAAGCTTTCCATAAAAGTATCCTTTAAAAAAAAGTTTTACTGAATTGCAATTCTGTAAAACATTGCCATAGTTTAAATTTTATTAATATAGGGCATTCTTTTTTAAACTTATGTCTTTCAGTTTAATTTGGTTTGCACCACTACAGTCTAGGTTTTCCTACACAAGCAATGGGACATACTCCTTACAACCGATTCCGAATGACTAAGAATACCCATGCCAACAGTGGGATTCCAACCCACGGATGTACCAAAGGCAGCACCTTACCTCTTGGCTTTGACAAGTCCTTATGTTTTTGAATTAGGTTATTTATTGTAACGTCACGGAATCCTCGGGTAGCGTGTGGGTATCGAAGTGGTTATGACACGGCGTATAGCTTAGAAACAATAGCAACGTTTATTCTTGATTAAAATGGAATATCTACAAATTTTCCAAATGGAAATCACAGAGCTCAGGCGGGCTCGTCCCATGTTCAAGGCGAAATTAAACTGTCTGCGGACCGGTGCAGACAGATACCGTTGTACAGGGGTACAACTGGGCCTCCTTGAGTCCCACAAAAAGGCTGGAGAAAAGCTCTCCAAAAAACTAACCGCCACAAGTCAAATCTCTGTACTCTTTTTTTTTTCTGGGGACTCTCCGGCGAAGAACTCGCGCCTCCTGACATCACATTCCGCTTCTTCCCATTGGCTTTTTCTTTCCGTGTCGTTGTCCTGGTAGCCTCTGATTGGCTGCTTGGTAGTGCCTCATTGTCTGACATTTCGTTGTCACGTTCGTCTGTCCGATTCACCTTGGACATCTCAAGGCGTTGTCGAAGCGACAACCTTTTGTGGTGTAGTGTCAAAAAATTAGGCAGAGTGTCGCCCTGCCCTGGACTTTAACAAAACCCCTTTGTGAAGCCAATGGGGTGTAGCGACGTCACATTATTTATAAAATCTGCTTGAAACTATAAAATAGTCATAATTTTTTCGTATTTATATGCAACCAAACTATTTAGTATTTATGCATCTGTAACATACATTTTTTTTCAAAATATACATAATAATAATATAACTATAAATAAATGTAGATGTACATTATACATTAAATATTTCTTATTGCTTCACATAGTACTCAATATATTGTGGATAACACATGATTTCATTATGTGCCTATTAAATTATACGCAATTTTTTTATTTTGATTTTTTGATGCGTCATCAGAATTATTATACATTCCCTTCCAGGATGAAAGTTTCACTTATAAAAGTAACGGTGTTGTCTGAGTAGGGAACAATACTGCTATCTGGCTGCGACTTTCCGCGTTAATTACGATTATATTGAAATTTTCCGTTCTATATATATATGTATACATATATATATATATATATATATATATATATATATATATATATATATAATATATATATATATATATATATATATATATATATATATATATAAAATATATATATATATATATATATATATGTATGTATATATATATATATACGTATATATATATATATATATATATATATATATATATATATATCTCGTTACAAACCAAAACTTTTCAAAATTACAATACTACCTTAAATCCGTACAAGAGAGAGATTTTAAAAGTAGTGTTTCAGTTGCTTAAAAAGCATTACTTTATCTTTTATAAAAAATAATGTTATAACTCCATATGAATGCATTAATTTTTTTTCTATTATTGCATTGTTTCACTCAGCGACTGTCAGCAATAATATCTGTAATATTGAAATTTTTCGTCTTATAGAGTGCAGATTGTCATCTAAGCAGTTCATAACAGTCGATATAGATGATAAAATTGTTGTATTAGTTTATTATATTTATCCAGAAAATTATGTCATCTGATTTATTTTGCAAAAATTAATGTAGTCTATTTGTACCGAGGTACTTTTCCACGATGGTCAGCACATGCATACACAGCTGTGGAAGAAATTTGCAAGAAGAATTTAGGACTTTGATAGTTGACTTCGAGTGTTAGGGACCCCTGCGGAGTAGTTATGGATCACGGAATGTCACAAACGTAACGGTCAAGCTTGAGAAGAGATGTAACCGTGAGTTATAAGGGCATGGGCTAAAAATAGTGTCTGCTTTAACAAAAGGGGCTATTTTAATGAGCCCACCTGCACTCCCGAAGGGGGTGCAGATGTTGGAAAATTTCACCAAACAAGCGATTGGCAAAGATGAAAAAGGGGCGTTAAAACCGAGGTGAAGAGTTAAGAAAGTAGTTTGAAGTCGGGATTGAAGAGTTGCTGGACATCCAGAGAACCCGGACCAGCAATCGAGTCCCGAAACCCACATGCCACCATAGACGCACAGCAAAATAACAGCAGCTACGCCAGTACCGACGCCCTTTTACGTCCTTTACATCCTGATGAAAGCCCGAGCCTGCAATATCTGGAGGTAAATAGATTTAACATGTTCATGACGGTTATTTAGGCCTGAGTTAGTAATTCAATATTTTGATTAAGGAGTAAAGCATAACTAAAGAGAATTGTTATAATTATGGTGTGAATAGGAATATAAAACATAAATAATTGCTGGTTATGTTATATGGTGATCAAGGATATCAATTTGTAAATAGTGTACAGAATAAATGTCTTAATCTAAATATAAGGTATCATTTTTACTGTATTTCCCCTTTGTAAAGAAACACTTTTGTTACTGTTGTAGGTACATTACAACACCATTATTTCCCTATTATGTGAAAATATTAAAAATAGTAGTTATTTCGTTTAATTATTTTTAAATTATCTATTTCTAACATTTTGATGATATCAACAAACAAAATTAAAGAGAAAAATTTTTTTTTTCCTTTTTGGCATATTTTTCTCAAATATATTCCATGGGGAAGGGGGTTAAGGAAAAAACTAGTTTCGCCACATGCGGTCATTATTAAAAACTGTATGATTATTCAAAATTGGCGTGCATATGTAGTTTACTAACACCTCGATTAAGTCATCTATTTTTAGTGATAAATTATCTCATTCATCGGAGTTTAATATCATTCTATTCGGATAGATCCGTATCCACTTATAATATATGTCTCTTTTTAATGGATTGATAATGATTTTTCCTTTCCTTACAACAAACACTGCCTAAAAATTTTCTACTCTTTTACATAAAACTCTACCTTAAACTTATTATTCCAGTTAATTTGGTTTCTATCTTAAGTGGGATAAATGAAAGGAAGAACACAATGCAAGCAATTACTCAGTGCAAGAATTAATTAAAATACACGAAGAGAATGATTATTTTTTCTAAGACGCATCATTTGTAGTGATAAATGCTTGGCTACAAATAGCAGATTTTTCACAATTTGTTTCTTTTTTATATAACTATTAATTTTGTAATTCTGTAATCCTTTATTATAAAATATCTAAACAGTCTGGCATAATCTCCAAATGTTTTATTAATCATTCGGAGTTTTTTTTCATTGCAAAGCATTTCCAATTCAATTCGTCAGCCACTAAGTTTTTCTGACTAGTTTCTATTAATTCTATTTATTTTATTTTATTTTATTTTATATATTTCTTTTTTTCCATTATTATTTATTTATTTATTTTATTTTATTTTTTAATTTTTTGTAAATTCTTATTTGCTTAGGAGTCCGGGGTACGCTCTTCCCTAGGGCAGCACTTGCAAGCCGTACACCTAATAGGTTAGGCTGAGATATATACCCAACAGGTTAGGCCATGAGATTGCTCAATATCAATGTTGATGCTTCACTTTCTCGAACGAGATTCAGTATGAGATTTAAACTGTACAATAAGAATGATTTTAATTGTTTTTCATATTTATGGGGATATTACATCACGAATATAATTGGCGTCTGTTATGTTCATTTCAATATACTGTGAACACATTGAAAATTAGGCATTTCAACCTGCAAAAATATAGTTATCCGTACAAATACCGTATCGTAACTTCAGTTTTTAGATTTCTTTTTTTTCCGCTCGAGAAGATATATAGGTATAAGCATGATCGAAGCTCATTATTCAGATTCATTTCTTTCTTTGAATAGTATGTGTATATATGAAATATAGGCGAGATTCATCCAAAAGTACAACACATTTTATTTCTGGTGACGATACATCAAATCAATACAACAGGCAAGCACTTTTAAAACATCGTGCACACACTTTTTAAGTAGGGATTTCTCAGGTAAAAAGGCTACGAATAATCCCTATGCCTATTTGATCACGTGATAAAAAATACCCATGTTAAAAGAGAACGGGTTTGCTATTGGTTAAAGAGGTACAGACAGAGGCTAAATTAAGTCTATAGCTTGTCTGGAAGGAAAAATCAGACCGCGCAAACCCCAACGTAATATATGAACAGAAGTTATTAAATTCATATTAAAATATGTAAATAAGAGATTTTAATATTACACATATACGTGCGTGGTGTTTTAATTCCCTGTGGTTGAAATTTTCCTGAAATACTGTTTTCATCTTTATGTTTTATACATAAAATGCTTAAAGTGGATGTACGTAAACACAATTGGGCAGAAAAAGTGTGGCTTGCATTCAGGAAATGTGCTACAGTGGTTCTTCATAGTACCGTAGGAAGATTTTTTCCGAAATTAAAAAGAAATATTTTTTCACACTTTTTAAATAGTGTTAAAATAATCTGCAATGTTTTATTGGAAGCATTTTATTAATACAAAACCGAAAAGCTTAGAAACATTGGGGAGAACTGAAACACCGTAAAGCATAATTTTTTGCACATAGTTTTTTATGCTTTAACACATTTTCAGATAAATAATAATAAATTACAAGAAAAAGAGTTGTAAATAAATGAAAATTCTTAAAAAATTTAAAATTTTTAAAAAAATATTAAATAACGATTAATAACGATTATTTAATCACTATTACTTGGAAAATGCAACGCGCTCCTAATCCCTCACGATTTCAAGATGAATGGCAAAATCCCAAATTAATCACAAAAAAAATTTTATAAAGAATACTTTAAAAAATTTTATAATAAAAAACACTAAGCAACTTTTTAAAATAAAAACACTTAGCTATAAACTAAAAACATTAAACAAAATACAAAAAAACATAAACAAATCTAAAAAACAACACAAATTCATATTTAGATTATCAAACAAATAAACCATAACTAACAAAATTTAAATACTTTTATACTAAAAAATAACACATTTTTTACATATATTTTCTAACGATTGATACTTTACTACTTTTTAACAAAATAAAAATTTTTACAAATAAATATTTATAACAAAAAAAAATGTTATATTTAATAAAAAAACTATTAAAATATACAAAAAAAAATTTATAATAAAAAAAAAATATAAAAAATATAAATAATAAAAATATAAAAATATAAAAAAAAAAAAAAAATATATAAAAAATAATTTAAAAAAAAAAAAAAAAAAATAATAAAAAAAATACAATTCCGCTGCGAAATGTAAATGTATCCGCACACAATGTGTTAATCACATTCTACTCCCATGATGCTTTTCATAATAGAAACCTGCCGAACGATAAAGAAGCATGCATTGCTCTCACTCTCTTTGTTTTCCTTTAAAAATAAAAAATAAAATCCCAAAAGTAACAAAACAGTAGACCGTGGTACTCCAAACCAAACCAAACCATAAAACAAACCTAAAGGAACAAGATAATGTAAAGGCGTTTGCAAAAAAGGAATTGAATTTGACTATTTATTCTTGTATTTAACTAGGGTACAGATGCATTATAGACACCTTATTTTTTTTTCGCCAAACTTGGCTAATTTTTGGTCTTTTTATGAGGCGATGAATGGGTTGATGTGTTTGCCCTGACTTTAGTACATACTGTTGAGCATACTGTCTTCTCCTTTCCAATTTACATCTGTTATTAAATTTATTTTACATTTCTTTTATTACAAGGGGGGTTGGGAGAACCTTCCCTCACTTGATAGATTTTTTTTATAATATTAATGCTTATAAAAATGATATATATATTGTGTTTATGCTGTGTTAATATATATAAGTATTATTAATCTGTTATTTATGTTTAAATAACGTAAAAAAAGGATAATTATGTACCATTAAAAATGATAACGTAAAATATGATTATTTAATAATGCTATAAATCGTGAATCTTCTGTTTTTTGTTTTTTTTTTAATTGTTGTGTTTCAAATATTCCATGTGACCTGTGACAGCCATGACGATTACTTGGCGATTTTTGAAAACAAGCATTTTTCTGTTGGTCACCAAAAAAGAAATATGTTTGACGGGTCCGGCGTCTATAATGCATTTGTTCCTTAACTAGCACTTTTTTATATTTTAATTAATTCTATTCCCCTGATACTTTTTATGAAACAAAACTAAAAGTTCAAATCAGGCCCGCGTTAAGCCACGAGATAACTCGGAAACGTTTGCAGAATAACGACACCAAAATTTGACGAAAATTTGGCAACTAAACTTCCTTTTAAAGGGACATTCTGGTTAATCAATACATACAATGTGCAATACGGATTATACAAAAACGTTTTATGAAGTACCATCCATTGGCTACAATATATAAGGATTCAGAGAATTAAATGGGAAGAACACCTCTGCAGAATGAACGAAGATCGTGTAATAAAAAAGATCTTCTCTGCCAGACCATTTGGCACCCGAAAAAGAGGGAGACCTAAACTTAGGTGGCTCGACTGTTTGGAATCAGACTTAAGACTCTTAAAAATTACTAACTGGATGTATATGGCGAGAGACAGAAGAACTTGGAATTCGATTCTGAGGAAGTCAAGGGACCATCCTGGGCTGTCTGGCCATTGAAGAAGAAGATCTATTGGCTATCCGCAACTTTAATATCGGTTATATTGTCACATCCCGTTACAGGATGTACGGTCTTCGTAGTTTTTAATATAAGAGATTACGAAAGTGAAATATAATTAAACGAATTCCAAATTATAAAAGGCTTAAAAGTGTTTTTAGATTTTTTTATTTGTATTTCAGTTGAGCACATGGAATTAATAAAGCATTGATTTTCTGCCTATACATGTATCTGTTTTCCATCCGCTGACTTAGCTTAAAATAATCATGCAGCTTTATAGCTGCGTAACAGCTGTCAGCGTTCAGTCTTTTACTTTCGCAGCTCCACTTGCGTTAGCATTTGATTTATTGCTATATTCTAGTATTGATATTAATTCCTGCATTACCTTCTCCTACACATGCGTTATTTTTTGCAGTAAAATAGAAATTACATTTCACAAAAGATTGTACTTCTTTAAATATTTTCGAAATGTCTCATAATATCAGTCGGGTACATTTTTCTAAAAATCTATTCAATTTGCTTTGCGAAAATATGGTTAAGGAACAGAAATGAAGTCATTGGCCATTAATATAAAGGGTTTTTCTGTAGTAAGTTTTAAAGTAGCAAATTCGTTGCCTGTATCTGGGTCAAATAAAACTGTCCATCACAGGTGGTTGACGACAGACTTATCAGGCTCACAGACCTTATCAGACTGATAAGGTAATATCTATGACAGAATATAGTAATAAATGAAATGCCAATGCAAGTGAAGCCCCGAAAAGAAAAGATTGAACGCTAACAACTGTTACGCAGTTAGGAGTACGTTGTTGCTTACGCTGTATGTAGTTGCTCCATTAACCGCCTGCCTGTGGAATATATTTGAGAAAAACGTGCCAAAAATGGAAAATTTTTCTTCTCTTTAATTTTGTTTGTTATTATCAGCAAAATGTTAGAAATAAATAATTTTTATTAAAAAAAAATTAAACAAAATAACTACTATTTTCAATATTTTCACATATATGAGTAATATTAATGGTTTACAGTAATTTTGTTCAAATTACAGCAAAATAAATCAAATCACATAATTTTCTGGATAAATACAATAGACTATTAAAACAATATTATGTCCGTCAGATCCTTTGAATTTCACAAATCCTTTATAATATCCGAGAAATAGACACAAATGGCACGAAACTGCCGAACTTTTCGCGGGAAAGTATCTTATCTATCAAATTAAATATTATGTATTGGACGAACCTTTTTAGAGCTTCACGGAATTGAAATACCATTTTTTCTCTTTTCCGAACTCAGATCTGGCATTCCAAAATTGGCGCATTTGCGGTTCAGGCGTCACA
>CM063510.1:56368338-56415838 GCA_032207245.1 Pardosa pseudoannulata | reverse complement strand
ATTATAATATCACTTTTTTGGAAAAAGCAGTTTTTAAACAAAGTAGAATTAGAAGAAAAAAAATAAGATTATTTTGAAACAATAAAAGCGTGAGATAAAAAATATTTAAAACTTATAATATCACTTTTTTGAAAAAAAAACATATTTTAAACGAAGTATAGTACAGGTAATAAAGTTTCGCGCTAAACTACTATTATCAAAAATAAAATCTTTGGATAAAAATATTTATGAAGTATAATATTATTTTTTTTAAAAAAAACCGTTTTTAAATAAGATATAATTAGAAGATCATAAATAACACTTATTTATGAATAATTTAATAAACAATTTTAATAAACAATGAATTGTTTCACATTCATTGTTAATGCATTGATAAAGAGAAGTGCACTTTTATATAATAAAAAAATAAATAACAAATTAAAAATTTCGGCATTAAATTACTATTTAGAAAAAATAATAGCAGTTCATAAAAGAAAAAGTATTTAAGAAATGTCTTTACTTTTTCTTGAAAGACAAACAGTCTTTTAACACAGTATAATTGGTGGAATATAAATAACACATTTATACATAATTATCTGCCAGTTTTAGTTTTTGGGTTCTCAAAATTAATGCCAAAGATTTTGGTGAAAAAAAAACTTTTCCATCTTTATTTATTCACGTCACTTTATATATTAAAATTTAATATCACTAAAAAGATGTAAAAACCACAATTGTGTAGAAAGTACTAATTAATGAATTCTCTCATATTGTTAAACCAATGATGAACTAAGAATTGTACTTTTAAAAAATAAATAATAAATAAAAAAGTTCGAGAATTAAACTACTATTTTCAGAAAATAAAAGCATTGAATGTAAATATTTAAGAAAGATTATTTTGGGGGAGTAAAAAATAGTCTTTTAAAGATAGTATAATAACAGAAATATGAATATGACGCATAATTATCTCTCAGTTTTGGTTTTACGAGTTCATGAAAATTAAAGTAAAAGATTTTCAGAGACGAGAAAACACTACTTTTTCCTTTTTATTTCTTTACGTCTCTCAGTTAATTAAAATTTGAAGTTATTATTAAGAGACGTAAAAGTCCACATACATATTTAATGAACTGTTTCATATTTTTAATGCATTGATGAATTCAAGTGCACTTTTAAAACTATAAAAAACCAAATTACGAAAAAACAAGTTGGGTATTAAATTACTATTTTGAGAAAATAATAGCATTTGATAAAAGACAAAATATTTAACAAATGTTGTTACTTTTTCTTGAAGGACAAACAGTCTGTTAACAAAGTATAATTAGCGAACTATAAATAAGACATTTATACATAAATATCTCACAGTTTTGGTTTTTGAGTACACAAAATTAATGCCAAAGATTTTGTTGACAAAAAAATACTTTTCCATCTTTTTTTTTCACGTCTCTTGGTATATTAAAATTTAATATTACTAAAAATATGTGAAAAACACCATTGTGTAGAAATTACTAATTAATGAACTGTTGTTTCATACTGTTAGACCATTCATGAACTAAGAAGTGTAGTTTTATAAAATAAATAATAAATAAAAAATTTCGAGGATTAAACTAATATTTTGTGAAAACAAAAACATTTCTTAAAAGAAAAAGTATTTAGGAAACGTCGTTACTTTTTCTTGGAGGACAAACAATCTTTTAACAAAGTATAATTAGCGGAATATAAATAAGACATTTATACATAATTATCTGCCAGTTTTGGTTTTTGAGTTCTAAAAATTAATGTCAGAGATTTTGGTGAAAAAAATACTTTTCCATCTTTATTATTTCACGTCTCTTTGTATATTAAAATTTAATGTCACTAAAAAGATGTAAAAACCACAATTGTGTAGAAAGTACTAATTAATGAATTCTTTCATATTGTTAAATCAATGATAAACTAAGAATTGTACTTTTAAAAAATAAATAAAAAATAAAAAAGTTCGAGAATTAAACTACTATTTTCCGAAAATAAAAGAATGAAAATATTTAAGACAGATTATTTTTGGGGAGTAAAAAATAGTCTTTAAAGATAGTAACAGAAATAAGAATAAGACGCATAACTATCTGTCAGTTTTAGTTTTACAAGTTCATGAAAATTAATGTAAAAGATTTTCAGAGAAGAGAAAACCCTACTCTTTCCTTTTTATTTCTTTACGTCTCTTGGTTAATTAAAATTTGAAGTTATTATAAAAAATGTGAAAAGTTGAGTATAAAATAGTATTTTGAGACAATAATAGCATTTGATATAAGAAAACATATTAAGAAACATCGTTACTTTTCTTGAAGGACAAACAGTTTTTTAACAAAGTATAACTAGCGGAACATAAATAAGACATTTATCCATAATCATGTGCCAGTTTTGGTTGACTTCACAAAATTAATGCCAGAGGTTTTGTTGACAAAAAATACTTTTCCATCTTTTTTTTTTCACGTCTCTTGGTATAATTTTATGTTACTAAAAAGATGTGAAAACCACTATTGTGTAGAAATTACTAATTAATGCACTGTTGTTTCCCATTGTTAGGCCATTGATGAACTAAGAAGTGTAGCTTTATAAAATAAATAATAAATATAATATTTCGAGAATTAAACTACTATTATTAGAAAACAATAGCATTTGATAAAAAGAAAAAGTATTTAAGAAACGTCGTTACTTTTTCTTGAAGGACAAACAATCTTTTAACAAAGTATAATTAGAGGAACATAAATAAGACATTTATGCATAATTATCTGCTGTTTTAATTTTATAGTTCACAAAATTAATACCAGAGATTTTGTAAGAAAAAAATAATTTTCCATCTTTTTTTTCACGTCTCTTGGTATATTAAAATTTAATGTTACCAAAATTATGTGAAAACAACTATTGTGTGGAAAGTAACAATTAATGAACTATTGTTTCATACTTTCAGATCATTCAAGAACTAAGAAGTGTAGTTTTAAAAATAAATAATAAATAAATAAAGTAACAGAATTAAACTACTATTTTGAGAAAACAAAAGCATTGAATAAAAATATCTAAGAAAAATTATTTTTTTGGAGGAAAAAAACAGTCTGTAGAGATAGTACAATTACAGAAATATGAATAAGACGCATAATTATCTGTCAGGTTTAGTTTTACGAGTTCATGAAAGTCAATGTAAGAGATTTTCAGAGACTCAAAACCCAACTCTTTCCTTTTTATATATTTACGTCTCTTTGTTAATTAAAATTTGAAGTTATTATAAAAGACGTGAAATTCCAAATACATGTTTAATAAACTCATACTTTTAATGCATTGATGAATTCAAGTGCCCTTTTAAAAAAATAAAAAAACCAAATTCCGAATAAAAAGGTTGGACATTAAATTACTATTTTGAGAAAATAATAGCATTTGAGAAAAAGTATTTAAGAAATGTCGTTACTTTTTCTTGATGGACAAACAAGTTATAATTGGCTGAATATAAATAAGACATTTATGCATAATTATCCGCTAGTTTTGGTTTTTGAGTTCACAAAATTAATGCCAGAGATTTTGTTGACCAAAAAATACTTTTCCATCCTTTTCTTTTATATCTCTTGGTATATTAAAATTTAATGTTACTGAAAAGATGTGAAAACCCCTATTGTGTAGAAAGTAATAATTAATGAACTGTTACTTCATATTGTTAGACCATTGATGAACTAAAAAGTGTAGTTTTAAAAATAAATAATAGATAAAAAGAAACAGAATTAAACTACTATTTTGAGAAAATAAAAGCATTGAATAAAAAATATTTAAGAAACATAACATTACTTTTTTGGAGGAAAAAAATAGTCTTTAAAGATAGTATAATTAGAGGAATATGAATAAGCCATTATTTATGCATAATTATATGTCAGTTTTAGGTTTAGAAGTTCACGAAAATTAATGTAAAAGATTTTCAGAGACGCGAAAACCCTACTCTTTCCTTTTTATTTCTTTACGTCTCGTAGTTAAATAAAATTTGAAGTTATTATAAAAGATGAGAAAATGCACACACATGTTTAATGAACTGTTTCCTATTTTTAATGATGGATTCAAGTGCACTTTTAAAAATATAGAAAACGAAATTACGAATAAAAAATTTGGGCATTAAATTACTATTATGAGAAAATATTAGCATTTAATAAAACAAGAAATATTTAAGAAACGTCGTTAATTTTTCTTGAAGGATAAACAGTTTTTTAACAAAGTATAATTGCCGAACGCTGGCCGATTGTTTAGGGCGCTGATCGTCGTTACCGGAGTTCGTGGGTTCGAATCCCATTATGGCATGGATGTTCGTAGCCGTTCGGAATCGGCTTTAAGCAGTAGGTCCCGGTCTCATTAGCCCTCGTGTGCAAAACAGTAGACCGTAGCGCTCCAAACCAAACCAAACAAAGTATAATTAGAGGAACATAAATAAGACATTTATACATAATTATCTGCCAGTTTTGGTTTCTGAGTTCACAAAATTAATGCCAGAGATTTTAAAAAATTACTTTATAATCTCTCTTTTTCACTTCTCTTGGTATATTAAAATTTAATGTTACTAAAAATGTGTAGAAAGTACTAATTAATAAACTGTTTTAAATTGTTAATCAATTTACTAACTAAGAAGTGCAGTTTTAAAAAAATAAATAATAAATAAAAAAGTTAGAGAATTAAACCACTATTTTGAGAAAATAAAAATATTGAATAAAAATATTTAAGAAACATAACATTACTTTTTTGGAGAAAAAATTCTTTGAATATAGTATATTTAGTGGAATATGAATAAGTCATTATTTAGGCATAATTACCTGTTAGTTTTAGTTTCAAGAGTTCATGAAAATTAATGTAAACGATTTTCAAAGACTCAAAAACGCAACACTTTCCTTTTCATTTCTTTACGTCTCTTAGTTAATTAAAATTTAAGGTTATTATAGAAGATGTGAAAATCCATATACATGTTTAATGAACTGTTTCATATTTTTAATTCATTGATGAATTCAAGTGCACTTTTAAATATATAAAAAAACAAATTACGAATAAAAAACTTGAATATGAATTTACTTTTTTGAGAAAATAATAGCATTTGATAAAAGAAAAAGTATTTAAGAAACGTTGTTACTTTTTCTTCAAGGACAAGCAGTTTTTTAGCAAAGTATAATTAGCGGAACATAAATAAGACATTTATGCATAATTATCTGCCAGTTTTGGTTTTTGAGTTTACAAAATTAATACCAGAGATTTTGTTGACCAAAAAATACTTTTCCATACTTTTCTTTTATATCGCTTGGTATATTAAAATTTAATGTTACTAAAAAGATGTGAAAACCACTATTATGTATAAAGTAATAATTAATGAACTGTTGTTTCATATTGTTAGACCATTAATGAACTAAGAAGTGTAGTTTTAAAAAATAAGTAATATATAAAAAAGTAACAGAATTAAGCTACTATTTTGATAAAATAAAAGCAATGAATAAAAATATTTAAGAAACATAACATTACTTTTTTGGAGGAAAAAAACAGTCTTTGAAGATAGTATAATTACGGGAATATGAATAAAACATTATTTAGGCATAATTACCTGTCAGTTTTAGTTTTACGAGTTCATGAAAATTAATGTAAAAGATTTTCAGAGAATTAAAAACACAACTGTTTCCTTTTCATTTCTTTACGTCTTTTAGTTAATTAAAATTTGAAGTTATTATAAAAGATGTAAAAATCCACATACATGTTTAATAAACTGTTTCATAGTTTTAATGGATTGATAAATTCAAGTGCACTTTTAAAAATATAAAACATCAAATTAAAAATAAAAAAATTGGATATTAAATTATTATTTTGAGAAAATAATTGCATTTGATAAAAAAAGAGTATTTAAAAAATGTCTATACTTTTTCTTGAAAAACAGTCTTTGAAGATAGTATAATTACGGGAATATGAATAAAACATTATTTAGGCATAATTACCTGTCAGTTTTAGTTTTACGAGTTCATGAAAATTAATGTAAAAGATTTTCAGAGATAAGAAAACCCTATTCTTTCCTTTATATTTCTTTACGTCTCTTAGTTAATTAAAATTTGAAAATATTATAAAAGATAGGAAAATTCACATACATGTTTAATGAATTGTTTCATAGTTTTAATGCATTGATAAATTCAAGTGCCCTTTTAAAAATATAAAAAAAACAAATTACGAATAAAAAATTTGAGTATTAAATTACTATTTTGAGAAAATAATAGCATTTGATAAAAGAAAAAGTATTTAAGAAAAGTCCTTACTTTTTCTTGAAGGACAAATAGTCTTTTAACAAGTTATAATTAGCGGAATATAAATAAGACATTTATACATATTTATCTGCCAGTTTTGGTTTTTGAGTTTACAAAATTAATACCAGAGATTTTGTTGACCAAAAAATACTTTTCCATCTTTTTTTTTCACGTCTCTTGGTATATTAAAATTTAATATTACTAAAAATATGTGAAAAACACCATTGTGTAGAAATTACTAATTAATGAACTGTTGTTTCATACTGTTAGACCATTCATGAACTAAGAAGTGTAGTTTTATAAAATAAATAATAAATAAAAAATTTCGAGGATTAAACTAATATTTTGTGAAAACAAAAACATTTCTTAAAAGAAAAAGTATTTAAGAAAAGTCCTTACTTTTTCTTGAAGGACAAACAATTCTGTATCAAAGTATAATTAGCGAAACATAAATAAGACATTTATGCATAATTATCTGCCAGTTTTGGTTTTAGTGTTCACAAAAATTAATGCCAGATATTTTGGTGACAGAAAATACTTTCCCATCTTTATTTTTTCACTTTTCATGTTATATTAAAATTTAATGTTACCAAAAAGATGTGAAAACCACTATTGCATGGAAAGTAAAAATTAATGAACTGTTTCGTATTGTTAAACCATTGATTAAGTAAGAAGTGTACTTCTAAAAAATAAATAAAATATTCGAAAATTAAACTACTATTTTGAGAAAATAAAATCATTGAATAAAAATATTTAAGAAACATAACATTACTTTTTTGAAGGAAAAAATAGTCTTTGAAGATAGTATAATTAGAGAAATGTGAATAAGACGCATAATTATCTGTCAGTTTTAGTTTTATAAGTGCATGAAGATTAGTGTAAGAAATTTTCGGAGACGAGGAAACCCAACTCTTCCCTTTCTATTTCTTTACGTCTCTTGATTAATTAAAATTTGAAGTTATTATAAAAGATGTGAAAATCCCCACACATTTTTAATGAATTGTTTCATATTTTTAAGGCACTGATTAATTCAAGTGCACTTTTAAAAATGTAAAATACCAAATTACTAATAAAAAGGTTGGGTATTAAATTACTATTTTGAAAAAATAATAGCATTTGATAAAAGAAAGAATATTTAAGAAACGTCGTTACTTTTTCATGAAGGACAAACAGTTTTCTAAGAAAGTATAATTATCGGAACATAAATAAGACATTTTTACGTAATTATCTGCCAGTTTTCGAGTTCACAAAAATTTATGAAAGAGATTTTGGTGACAAAAAATACTTTTCCATCTTTATTTTTTTATTCTCTTGGAAAATAAAATAAAACCACTATTGTGTGGAAAGTACTAATTAATGGATTGTTTCATATTGTTAAACCGTTATCTAACTAAAATATGTAGTATATAAAATATAATTAATAAATAAAATGTTGAAGATTTAAACTATTGTTTTCAGAAAACAAAAGCATAGAATAAAAGTATTTAAGAAACATAACATTACTTTTTTGGAGAAAAAAAAGTCTTTGAATATAGTATAATTAGAGGAATATGAATAAGTCATTATTTAGGCATAATTACCTGTCAGTTTTAGTTTTACGAGTTCATGAAAATTAATGTAAAAGATTTTCAGATACGAGAAAACCCTACTCTTTCCTGTTTAATTCTTTACGTCTCTTAATTAATTAAAATTTGAAGTTATTATAAAAGATGTAAAAATCCACATACATGTTTAATAAACTGTTTCATAGTTTTAATGGATTGATAAATTCAAGTGCACTTTTAAAAATATAAAACATCAAATTAAAAATTAAAAAAATGGATATTAAATTACTAATTTGAGAAAATAACAGCATTTGATAAAAAAGAGTATTTAAAAAATGTCTATACTTTTTCTTGAATGACAAACAGTTTTTTAACAAAGTATAATTAGCGGAATATAAATAAGACACTTATGCATAATTATCTGCCAGTTTTGGTTGTAGAGCTCACAAAAATTAATGCCAGATATTTTGGTGACAAAAAATACTTTTCCATCTTTATTTTTTCACTGCTAATGGTATATTAAAATTTAATGTTACCAAAAAGATATCAAAACCACTATTGTGTGGAAAGCACTAATTAATGAACTGTTGATTCAGATTGTTAGACCATTGATGAACTAAGAAGTGTAGTTTTAAAAAATAAATAATGAATAAATAAGTAACAGAATTAAACTACTATTTTGAGAAAATCGATGCATTGAATAAAAATATTTAAGAAAGACTACTATTTCAGAGGAAAAAAACAGTCTTAAAAAATAGTATAATTACAGGAATATGAATAAGACGCATAATTATCTGTCAGGTTTATTTTTACAAGTTCATGAGAATTAATGTAAAAGATTTTCAGAGACGAGAAAATACTACTCTTTCCTTTTTATTTCTTTACGTCTCTTGATTAATTAAAATTTGAAGTTATTATAAAATATGTGAAAATCTACATACATGTTTAATAAACTGTTTCATAATTTTAATGTATTGATGAATTCAAGTGCACTTTTAAAAATATAAAAATCAATTTATGAATAAAAAAGTTGGGTATTAAATTACTATTTTGAGAAAATAATAGCATTTGATAAAAAAAAGTATTTAAGAAACGTCGTTACTTTTTCTTGAAGGACAAACAGTTTTTTAGTAAAGTATAATTAGCGGAACATAAATAAGACATTTATGCATAATTATCTGCCAGTTTTTGGATTTCACAAAAATGAATGCCAGATATTTTGGGGCAAAAAATACTTATCCATCTTTATTTTTTCACTTCCCATGGTATATTAAAATTTGATGTTAACAAAAAGATGTAAAAACCACTATTGCGTATAAAGTACTAATTAATGAACTGTTGATTCAGATTGTTAGACCATTGATGAACTAAGAAGTGTAGTTTTAAAAAATAAATAATAAATAAAAATGTTCGAGAATTAAACTACTATTTTGAGGAAATAAAAGCATTGAAAAAAATATTTAAGAAACATAACATTGCTTTTTTGGATTAAAAAAATAGTCTTTAAAGATAGTATAATTACAGGAATATGCATAAGTCATGATTTATGCATAATTATTTGTTAGTTTTAGTTTCAGGAATTCATAAATATTAATGTAAAAGATTTTCAGAGACGAGAAAACTGAACTCTTTGCTTTTTACTTCTTTACGTCTCTTGCCGAGAGACGGCCGAACGGTTAGGGTGCCGGCCTTCGGTACCGGAGTTCATGGGTTCGAATCCCATTGTGGCATGGATGTTTGTAGCCATTCGGAATCGGCTTTAAGCATTAGGTCCCGGTCTCCATTAGCTCTTGTGTTGCAAAAAGTAGACCGAAGCACTCCAAACCACACCATCTTTACGTCTCTTAGTAAATTAAAATTTGAAGTTATTATAAAAGATATGAAAACCCATATACATGTATAATGAACTGTTTCATATTTTTAATGCATTTATAAATTGAAGGGCTCTTTTAAAAATACAAAAAAAAGCTAATTATAAATATAAAAATTTGGGTATTAAATTACTTATGTAAAAAAAACAAAAGTATTGAATAAAAATTTTTAAAACATAAGACTAATTTTCAAGAAAAAATACAGTTTTTAAACAAAATACAATTAAAGTAATATAAATGAGACATTATTTATACATAATTATCTGTCAGTTTTGGTTTTTTGGGTTCACAAAAATTAATGCAAGAGATTTTCAGCGACAAAAAAACATTTCTTTATCATCTTTATTATTTTATGGCTCATGCTTAATTCAAATTTAAAGTTACTAAATTGATGTGAAAATATGTATCATGTGGAAAATACATTTGTGATGAACTTTTTATATTTTGAATGTATTGATGAATAAAAGTGCTTTTTAAAATTAGTTACAAGTAAAAAAGTTCGGTTATCACTAACTATTTTGGGAAAATAACTCCATTTGATAAGAAAAATGTATCAGATTAGTTTACTACTTAAAAAATATATCAGATTACTTTTTTCTCGATAAAAACACATCTTTTATACGATGTATAATTAGAGGAATATGAATAAGTCACTGTGTATAATTATCTGTCAGTTTTGTTTTTTGAGGTTCAATGAAATTAATGTAAAAGATTTTCATATACAAGAAAATACTTTTTCATCTTTATTTTTTTAAATCTCTTGGTTAATTACAATTTAAAATTACTAAGAGGTGGAAAATCTTCTTATGTAGAAATAGATTTAATGAACTGTTTCATATTTTAAATACAGTGATTAATAGAAGAGTATTTTTAAAAGGATAGAACAAATTGCAAATAAAAAAAGTTCGGCATTAAACTACTATTTTGAGAAAATGAGAGCATTGGATAAAATCTGAAATATAAGATTACTTTTCCTGAAAAAAAGCAGTTTTTAAACAAAATATAATTAGAGAAATATGAATAAGACATTTATGTATAATTATCTGTCAGTTTTGGTTTTTGAGGTTTACAATAAATAATGTCAGAGATTTTTCAAAGACAAAAAAAATACTTTTTCATCTTTATTTTTTTACATCTCTTGGTTAATTACAGTTTAAAATTACTAAAAGATGGAAAAATCCTTTTTATGTAGAAATTACCTATTTATTGAAGTGTTTCATATTTTAAATGTATTAATAGAAGAGTACTTTTTATAAGGAAAGAACAAATTACAAATAAAAAAAGTTCCGCATTTAACTACTATTTGGGGAGCGTGAGAGCATTGGATAAAATCTTAAATATAAAATTACTTTTCCTGGAAGAAAAAAAATAGTTTTTAAACAAAATATAATTAGAGAAATATGAATAAGACATTATTTATGTATAATTATCTGTCAGTTTTGGTTTTTGAGGTTTACAATAAATAATGTCAGAGATTTTTCAAAGACAAAAAAAAATACTTTTTCATCTTTATTTTTTTACATCTCTTGGTGAATTACAATTTAAAATTACTAAAAGATAGAAAAATCCTTTTTATGTAGAAATTACCGATTTGTTGAAGTGTTTCATGTTTTAAATGTATTAATAGAAGACTATTTTTTAAAAGTAAAGAACAAATTACAAATAAAAAAAGTTCGGCATTTAACTACTATTTGGGGAGAGTGAGAGCATTAGATAAAATTTTAAATATAAAATTACTTTTCCTGGTAGAAAAAGAAACAGCTTTTAAATAAAATATAATTAGAGAAATATGAATAAGACATTTATGTATAATTATCTGTCAGTTTTGGTTTTTGAGGTTTACGAAAAATAATGTCAGAGATTTTCAGAGACAAACAAAATATTTTTCACCTTTACTTAACGAATCTTTGTTAAATAAAATTTAAAATTACTAAAAAGATGGGAAAATCAGTATATGTTACGTTGGCCTAGTGTTTGAGAAAGAAATTAAAACTCATTAAGAAACACATGAAAAAATAGGTCTTGATTAAATGGTTTTGTACAATTAAATAAATGCCTAAGGAATACAAATAGTTGAATCAACTTATCATTTGTAGATCGAAGACTGCTCTCGAGTCGGCGTCGGCTTCAAAATGGCTATTTTTTTCAAAAGGGGGTCATCCACAAGCCACGGATGCCAGCCGTTCACCTTCGCTTCTTCTGGTAACAAACTTGTCCCTCAAAAAATTTCCGACTCCGCGGAGACAAAAAAAGAGTCCACTCCAAAACGGCGGGAGGGGGTCAAAATTCCCCAAACGAATGGACACCTCTATTGGCTGGGAGAAGTCCGAAGTCGCTCTGCATTCAAACCGGTCCTGCCCCGGCATGTTCCCCATGGGGAGCTGAACCTTATGTAACTTATTGTTACAATGTGGAAAATAGCTGTGTAATGAACAGTTTTGTATTTACGATATACTGATGAATGTAGAACAAACATATCGAGATTTACATGGAAAGCTTTTTTTCAATATAAGTCTTTCGTTTAACAAATGCAAGGGTAGGAACTTTAATAGTGGCAACTATTGATTTACATGGAATACACAAGTGATTCATTTCACCATGTTTTATAGTCCTTTTTTATAGTCACCAGCATTGTGTATAACCCGTTTCCAACAATGTGGAAGTCGCAGAACACCTGTAGTAGCACCTGTTTTGTTGATAGTACGAATGGACTGGTCTGTTACCGCAAGAATCTCTGGAACAGTTCTGAAGCGAATGCCTCGAAGTGGTTCCTTCATCTTAGGAATTAAGACAAAGTCACAAGGGCATAGATATGGGGAGTATGGTGGATGGTAAAGCACTTCATTCGAGTGCTGGATCGATCGAACAAATCAGTCACAGCTTGTGCTGTATGTGGCCGAGCATTGTCATGCAGAATGATAGGGTCGTTCTGTAAAAAGTGCAGAATTTTTCTAATTGTCAGGAGTTCCTTCAGAATGAGCAGCACAGTCATATGCGCAAATCCTGTGTTTCGGGCCAGCTCATGAATTGTTTGGCATCGATCACTTTCCATTGGTGCGACAACAGCATCGCTGACACTAGGACGACCTGGTGGATGCATGCCTACATATTTTGGTGTTCTTCATTGAAGGCTTTTACACGTCTTGCTACAGTTCTGTAAGGCAATGCAGATTCCCCGCAAGCCTCTTGAAGCCCTAGATGACATTGTCGTGATGTACGACCTCTGTCACATTGAATTTTTATCCATTTTCGTTGTTTGGTTTTGAAAACATCCTAACAACACTTACTTCAGACTACAAGCCAATACAAGGATAAGTTCTTTGGATCATTCCACATTCGTATAACGTAGAAAGAACGAGTCTTTCTTCTAAGAGGTAAGGTAGGTATGTAGCTCATGTGTGGTATACACAACATTCTTTGGTTTTGTTGCATAGCATTTTTACAGCTGTGTTGCCACTATTAAGTTCCAACTCTCGTAAATAAAGTCATGTGACAAAATAGTTTAAAACGAATGCAGTGCGCAAAGCTACTGGGAAAATTAAACGTTTTCATTTCGTATGAGTACAGCCTTTATATCTATAATAAAAATTGTAAAGCCACATAGTAAGTAAATTTTTCCCGTACTGACTTTAGACAATTGCAACCTATTAGTGCTTAAATAAAATGGGTTAAAATTCCAGCTATAAGAATAATTTATTTGAAATAAGATTCAGACTATTACCTAAATATAACAGACTTTTTTATTAGATTTATTAGTTGGCATTTTCATTTATTTTTGCTAAAATTACTATCGGTTATTTCATAATACACTACAAAATCGTGTTTATAAACTTAATATAATATCACTTGGCGTGATTGTGCTTATAATTTAATAAAAATAGATTAAAGAATCCAACTGGCTCTCTAAACTTAGATTCTACTTATGAATAATTCGCATAAGCCTCTTTTATCTCCGGTACTGAAAACAAATCAACAAAACTTCCGAGTTTTGATTTTTGTCTCCGTATTTGACTTTTTCTAATAATATATTTACAGACTCATCTAGATTAAGGAAAGTCTGTCTGCCTCAAACAATTCGATGAAATATTAGATGTTCTTAAAGTAGAAAAATCTATTTATATCTTATAGAAGGTCTTCAACATAAAGATGCAAGTATTTTACGAACATGCATTCCGAGCTAATTATTTATTTGGGTGGATCTCTCTGCAAAGATGATGGTAAAGTTATTTATCTCGTACATGTACGATCAAAAATCCATAACATTAAAAGGAGAGGCTTGCAACAAAGATGAAAGAGATTACTAAAATGATATTTTATGTGGCCCACGTCATTTTGCCAATTCATCAAATTTTAAAACAGTGACAATTTTTTCCTTTTTGCATTTAAATTGTGTTATTTTTGTTTTGTTATCAAAAATTTCATTTATTTTTCGACATTATACTATTTTTTCTGCTATCTTTATGCATTTTTCTCTATTTATTTTCAATATAGAACAAAAGTACCAAGCACGCTACTCCCCACCACCATAATTTGGCGACTTTTGTCCATTTCCAAATAATAAAATGGCAAAAATTGCATGTATCTGATAAACTGAAAGTTAAAAATGGCGAAAATTAAATTTTTCTCATAAAGTCAAAAAATCTAACTTTTTATACAATTTTTTAGATGAAAATGTAAAGAAATATCACAGTTAACATTGTTTAAAACACAAACACTGTTTTTAGCAAATTTTGCAGATGAAAATATAATGCAAGATAACATTTTAAACAATTTTAAAAACAAAAAAACATTTTTAGCAATATTCGCAGGTGAAATTATTTATAAACTATCACAATTTATCTTATTTTAAGCACAATGAAAAACTATTTTAACAAAATTTACAGATGAAAATATAAAGCAATATAACTTTTTAATCAACTTAAAATTTAAAAAAACATATTTTTCAGCAATATTTGCAGATGAAATTATTTCTAAAGATTAAGTTATCCCAACTCATCCTATTTTAAACGTAGTGAAAAGCTACTTTTAGCAAATCAACAGGTGAAAATCTAAAGAAATATAACACGAAGAAACAATTTAAGAATAATTGTGAACATTCTGCTTCACCACAGAAAAAATTACATTTTATATCAAAATAAACACATTCAAACACAATTTTAAGCATAATCAAAGTTATTTTAAACGTTTTTCAGATAAAATTGATTTTAGGTACAATTAAATACATTCCACAATAAAACGACATTGCACTAGCCCACAAAATTGCAAACTTGAAGAGAAGGATCGCGGCGTGTTAAGTGCATCTAAACCTTGAACATTTTGTCTTTTTGTTGACCTTGTGGTCGCCAACAGCAAAAATGGGCTAACAGTTAGCTAGATATATGACATCTCTTTTAACGATATTTGACTCGCATGAATCCATGGCTTCCATTAATTATTAAGTGAATGAATTTCATATTGATATAATTCATTGATCTATTTCAGTTTTATAATTTGGTGGACTATCGAATAATTCTTGGAGAAAAAAATAATAAATACTTTCTAATTCATAATTTTCAGAAATCTGAAATCGAAGAAAAGCTTAAAATTTAATTTTATGAAGGTTATTTGAGGGATTCCCAATCAAAGTAAGCCAAGTCTGTTTCGAAATCTGGGAGAAATAGACTCTTAAAATGTTTTGGCTAAAAATTAATTCCTGAAAATGTAAATAAAATTAAATAGTTTAGAAAATGCTTAATAACTAGTCTACCTTTTAACATACTTACATATGCATGCAGAGCCTTTATAGAGACTTGGCTTACTTTGAGCAAGGCAAGTAAAAGAGATTCGTAGTAACAATGTTCAAGTTCCCAAACAATACCTCTGGAGTTCTCAGGCCAAACGGGAGGGTCTAATGCTAGGTCCCCGCTTCTAAATTATGACGACCCACTGTGTGTTGTTCCAAGTGTAATGAAGCGATTTAGATCTATTCAACAATAATTAAAATTTCAATTAAAATACCAAAACGAAACATTTGAGATCTAAATAGTACCTCCTTACATTGTAAGATTCTTTAAGAGGACCTGATAAATTTATCGACGCAATTTACAGTCCGAGAGGTAATCCCAGACAAGATAAAAAGGATGTAGCTAAATTTGATGTTAAGGAAGAAAGAGACTTCATATAATTATTTATGAGTACACAAGGGCCAATTTTGAGGTGACGCATTGCTAACATATACCTAGAAGGGCTTTAAACGAGAGAGAGGCAGAAGGAAATACTTGCAGGAAACCTTGACCAAATCAGAAGTCGAAGAGTCTTACTCTACCATTTAAATAATTTAAGAGATACTGTTGGTCAAATATGGAAGAGAGGTGTATCATGGATCAGGAGATAAAAAAAGATGATAAAAATAGAAAAAGAATGAACTAGGATGTAGAGAGAACCAAGGGAATCGAGAGAACAAGGCAACAAGATGAGAGAACAAAAGAGAACAAAACTTGGATTACATACCATCATTACACCAATCGTGTTAAATTTCCATTAAAAATCCTCAACTGGTTTTCTAAAGGTTTTAATAGAAGTAAACCTGTACACGTTGCTCAGAAAACCTAGCAGAGACAACTTGGAAAAAGTAAGTGATGAGTTAAGCACAGTCACCCTTTAAATGGAAACGTTGGTAGTAGTTTAACGTCGACTTTCTGGCATACTCATCGAAAAGAAAAGTATGCTTTAAAGCATTCATTAAGTAAATCATTTTTCTTAGTCATGTTTTTCTTCTTCCTTTTACGAAACGTATGAGAGCTATCACTTAATATATGTCTTAGATATAATTCCAAAAATGGTGTTTTTGGAGCAGGGTGGACAAAAATGTAAAGATCAAACGTAAGGCAAAATTTCGAGATTGAATTTTTAGATGATTACAATACTTCGCTTCCCACCGTATACAAGAAAATAAAATTGGATTTGGAACGCTAGTTGTGTATCCTCATTTAATAATAGTACACTTTAAATTCGCACCACCACATTATTAAAACTGAACACTGCATAAAATAATATCATTTTGGCAGTCTTTTAAACTGCCACTTTAAAATCGCTAATTATCTTTCTAAAGCTATTATCACATGTCAACCTATACCCGTTCAAATACCCATTGAACCGGCTTGGCTTACGATTTTTTTTTCGGTGAGGAATGTGCAAATTTCTCGTGTTATAGACATAGCGTTATTGAAACTGAACATTGGATTACATACCATCATTTCGCCAACCGTTTAAATTGCCATTAAAGATCGCCAACTGGTTTTCTAAAGGTTTCAATGCAAGTCAACCTGTACACATTGAAAAAGCTACGAATTCGGATTACGATGACTTTTCTCGGTGAAGATTGCACGAATTTCTTGAATGTTAGCGAAAATTTTTCAACCTATTGAAGTCTTTAACAAGCATCGAATTGAATAAAAATAAATCGGATGTAAAATTCCTTAATATCACAACAGAAATTTGCACATTCTCAGCCGTAAAAGCAATCATAAACTTAATCCATTGCTTTTTCAACACATACATGTTGACATATGATAAAGCTTTAAATTTGGAATCTCCCAAAAGAAAAAAACAGCAATAGCTTTCGATAATTGTATGTGAGAGAATGTCGGGCAAACATCTGAAATTCTTAAAAGTTTTGGCACTGTTCGATACAGTATATATTTATCGTCTTGAAAAAATTATTCTTGAAGATAAACATCTTCCTTTTATTCAATTTAATTGGTTCTTGTTCGGAACAATTCTCAACTTCCATTTCATCCTTCATTCTTCGCAAAACAAAAGGAAAATACCGTTAAGCAATTCTAAAGGTCGATTTTAGATAAAAGTTAAGCAAAAGAACAAGAATAGTTTTCTGAAGTGTGAGTTAAAAAAGGAGAAAAATCAATATCAAGCAATTAACAAACACAAAGATCCTGAATAAATATCTCACCAAGCTGTATCATTACTATTTCTCTCTGAAGAATGGCAACAATAGATTTGATAACAATGTTAGATGTGTTTTAAAATGCATTGCTTTGTAAGATTTTATAATATCAATACTTAGTTTCTCACAATGGTTCATTATTAGCTTTTGTTTGTTCCTTTAAACAACTATTTTCAACTTAAAACAATTTGATAATTTCGTTTCAGGATAAGAATAAAAATAATGTCGAATTATAAAAGTCTGAGTGTTAAAAAAAATAAAAACTTCATGAACTGATGAAAGATATTTTTAAGAAAACTCAGATATAAATTAAAATTAAGTTCAAATTTTGACTATTCTTTAATGGAAGTAGATAAAGTGGAATTTTATAAAATGAATTATTAGGTTTAGAAATAATTTTTCTATAATTTCGTTATTATTATGGTAACTGGGGGCTTGACTGAAGAACAGGGTGCCCCCGCCAATTTGGCGATAAAGCTCTGAGCATGGTATTCTTACATTTTTTCCTGATCTCGTCATGTCCAAACAGTCTGTATCTATATTTTAATTTATATTATATTTGTATCCAGCTCTCCTTGTGGAACCCATTTTTATATATTATATGCGCGTAATGCTTAAAAATATTAGATATAATGAACCAATAAAGGTTCACTATGACTAATTTTTAATAATTTGTACACTGTTGAGGGATTAAGTGCCCATAAATATAAATGCCCGCTTTCTCAGTGGTTTTGGTTAATTAAGAAAATGTATATAATTCTACAATGGTTCAATCTACTTCAAGTAAAGTTGTCCAAATAGCAAGAGATACAATGTTCAGAAAAAATACCTTTGTGTTAGAAATCATCGCCAATAATTACACCAAGTTCGCCAAGGGACACCCTATTCTTCAGTACTACCTAACTGAGTTAGATTTAAAAAGTTTCCAAATATTGGGGTTCTATTACCACATTGAATGCGGGACATTCACTAGTACGTTTTCTGACAATTGATACTTGAGAGCGGTCACGTACTAGTACGGGTTTTGCTGTGTACCTATTCATAGAGGAAAATGCTTTGAACGTTACCACACTGTAAAACATTATTACTTTTATGATTACTCTTTTCATTTTTTTATAATGTAAAAATGTTAATATGTAACATAATTCGGAAAAATTAAAACTATATACTACTATTTCTATTTGATTTTTCATATTTACGATACTATTATAAATTTATCCACTTAAATATATATTTCTTGTTTACAAAAATCTTATGATTGTTATTTATATATTTCTATTTATATATTTGCTTATATATTTCAATATAAAATATGAAAAGTTCGTTAAAAAATCAAATAATTTTCGATCTATTGAGATTTAACCGAATAACTAAATTCACGCTCAAAACGCCCGCTCCCGGTACAATTGCCATACCAAAAAAAAAAAAAAAGAAAAAATATCCATGGATAAATATGGCGATTTTTGGAAGTTCATAGCAAGATTGGCCAGGAAACATTCTTTTGAAACTCAAAATTTAAAACAGTGTAATTGGGTAAAATACTATCAGTAAAGATCTATAACAGAATATTGCAATTTCATATGTGAGTAGTTATCAGAACTACTGCTGATTAAGCAATTTTTTTTACTTTGTTTTATTTGGTAGAATACAAGTTTAGGGAACCAAGTTAGGATTCAGTTAAATAAGACCTATTTTCGGTTATCTCTTTATTCAAAACTTAACTTTAATATATTTCAGACAACTACTCGTTTATCCACTTAACTGATTTAACTCCTAATAGAACTTTCTCTTGTTCTTGACTCCATAAATTAACGAGGCTTAAAGAAAAATATGCTTTCACGCAATATCTTCACACGTTTAGTTTTAAACTAGTGTTCAAAACTAATCTAAGTTTTCAGGCAGTTTCTTCTAAGGTGAAGTTCTAAGCAAAACTCCCTAAAGAAATCAAAGCTGAGGTGTTAAGCTCCTTTATTTTGTTTAATTACTGAAAGCTAAGAATATATTGTTTTAGAAAAATTTGGTTAATTTTGCATCGAAGTTGCTAAAAGGGTTTCAGACTCTCAATGAGATTTTTAAAAGTACAAAAATCATTATGGCAAATTTAAGATGGTTAATTACATATGATGGATTTTTTCAAACTCGCGTTAAAATATACTTACGAACTGAAGCTTTATATTTAATAATTTCATCAAATAATTTTAATTTTAAAAATTTAAATTTAATTTTAAATAATTTTAATTTAGTTTTAAATAATTTTAATTTAATTTTAAATAAATTTGATTTAATTTTAAATAATTTTAATTTAATTTTAAATAATTTTAATTTAATTTTAAATAATTTTAATTTAATTTTAAATAATTTTAATTTTTAAATAATTTTGATTTAATTTTAAATAATTTTAATTTAATTTTAAATAATTTTAATTTAATTTTAAATAATTTTAATTTAATCCATATTGTACCACACCAACTAAATATTTCTGCAAGTTATTAAAACTTAATCCATATCTTTAATATGGTGTAACTAAGTATATAAAACTAAAATTTTGGAAAAATATTTTTAATTTTTTATGTAATTGGCTGTCCTATAAATAGGACAACGGTCCATTACACTACTAAAACTTAACAAATATCACTTACATTGCATTAGGCTGATTCATAGATGAAATTTGGGGAAACAGTCAAAACAAAGTCCAACATTACATTTTAAGCATACTGTTGTAGGTTTTCTCTTGCAGTTATTGAACTGGCAGTAAGAGAGTAAGTTTATCTTGCAAAAAATCTCCAGTTTTCTGAATAGAATAGACATCTATTTACCCCTTGTTGTGTCCAGGTGTGTGAACAGGTGTTTGAACTGGTTTTCATTGAAAGATAAGAAAAGAATGTGCTATCAATGCAATATCGAATTCATAGAAAAATAATCAGGATTGGACCGTCGTCTTAATTTTAGGGCACCTTTTTTATACTTACAAAATACACATGTAAAATATATTTTTCAACAAAAACTTTCAGCTACATTATTAGCTCTGTTTTTAAACTAAAAGTAACCTCCACAATGTTTAAAAAATAATAATAATAATAATAAATATAAAATTAAAGATTAAAAAATGACAATTTTTAAGAGGTTACTGAAAATAAATTTTACAATACAATATAATTTGATTTCTCATTTTTTTTTTTTTTTTTTGTTACTATGCTAAAGTGTGTCTATTTTAAAGGTGTTAAAATAAAATCCACTCAGAAAATATTTATAACTTTATTATTAGTGTAATTTTATTTGCTGTCCTATTTATAGGACAGCAGTCCAATATGGGTTAATTTTAAATAATTTTAATTTTTAAATAATTTTGATTTAATTTTAAATAATTTTAATTTAATTTTAAATAATTTTAATTTTAAATAATTTTAATTTAATTTTAAATTTTTTTATTTAATTTTAAATAACTTTAATTTAATTTTAAATGATTTAACATTAAGTAATTTAATTATAAATAATTTAATTTGAATTTTTAATAATTTGAAACCTATAAATAAAGTAACATTTTGATGCTTAAAAAAAGATTTAAAATGTTGCAAATTTGATATCTTTGACAGGGCCCTATCAAGGCAAAGTTGGGCCCAGGGCCTGGTAGTCTTGAGCCCCACCCCCCACCCCTACCCTCTTTTCCAGGCAGAGGATACAAACGAATATTTTTGGAGAAAGGTTTATGTTAATTTTTTTTTATGTTTACACACCTTTGTAGTACAGTCGAGAGTCAAAAATCTGTATATCCTCAAGGATGTAAACTGCAACACTTGCAATTAAGTTTTTATATAAAAAGTAAAACAAAATAGCATAGGTAAGATTAACAAATAATAGCTATTCGTAGATTTTAAGACAAAATTAATAAGAGAAAAAAAATAATAAAATAATAAAATTCTTAAGCAAATAACAACTGTATCTAAGGTTTCAGAAATATAATAAAAAGTGCTTCCTTTATAACTGGCTGAAATTTTTAATTTATTACTAATTTATATTATATAATATATAAGATAAATGATTTTTTCCTTTAATATTTTGTAAATTGCTTAATGATTCATATAATAAATGTTGAATGTAATAAACTGTTATACCAGTATTATGTTCCTTTAATTACTGCAAACCATAATAAATTTCTTTATGTAAAAAAAAAACTGGAGTGATGTAAATAAGTAAACTGGAGTGTGTTTTAGATAAAATTGTCAACATTTTAACTGTTTTTATTTAATTTCTGAATAAGGTTTCATGAAATATTACTTGAAGAATTAACAAAAAACATTTTCAAATTTTGTTAATTAAATTATTTAAAATTTAATAATTAAGTACCAAATTTTAGGGGGCCCCAAAATTAGCGAGCCCAGGGCCTAGAGCCGTGCTTTAATCAGGCTCTCATCTTTGATAAAAAAAAAAAAACTGTATTATGTTGAAATACAAATAACTATTTCTAATCAACACAAATTTTTCGAATAATGTAAGAAAAGTCAACCTATTTAGGAACTTTAACGAAATTATTTTTTTTAATTGAAGATTAAGGTATTCCATATAGCTAATTTTATATTTACTATTTAAAAACCAAAATTCCAAACCCTATCAGTGTACTATTTTTAATTTTGCTAAAATGAAATTTCGAGCAATTTAAACTTATTTTTTTTAATTTTTGGTAATTTTTTAAAAAATTCAAACTATAAAGAAAGTCATTTTTATTATTGTTAAGAAAAAATTTCAAACGATCCAGTAATGCAATTTTTTATTTTGAATATTTCTTTAAAATAAATCCAGCTCTTGTGAAAAAACATTTTAATTTTTGCTATTCTTAAAAAGAAATTTTAAACTACTTGTAGTTAATATTTTTAAATTTGGTTATTTTTAAAAAATTAATATAAAATGAATAAATTTTTAATAGAAATCCAAGCTATCGTAAAATTTACTTTTTATATTTTCTATTTTTAAAAAGAATTTACACTATCTTAGGCTATTATTTTTATTTTTAGTAAAAAGAAAAAGAGAATTTCTGCATCGGGAAATAGTTTAATGCTTTTTAAAAAGAAGTATTGGCTCCTATAAATACCATTTTTTTTATTAAAAAGTTACAGTGACTGAATTCAAGCTACACTGATATGCTATTTTCATTGATTCCATTTTTAAAAAGCAGTTAAAGCTATCCTGAAAAAAAAAAATGTTTTTTCTCTTTTCCAAAAATGGCAATTTAACCAGGAATATTGTTTTATTCAGAAATACTATCATTATGAACATGATTTTTAGTTGCTGTTCGGATTATTGGTGAAACCAAGCATGATTGAACCATACGCTACTCCCATTAAGTAAAATGGCACATTTCGTTTTAAAAGAAAACCATTAAAAGTACGACTTTTTGCTCTAGTGGTTTGGTTGATTTGTTTAGTTTGGAGTGCTACAGTCTACTTTTTAGAACACGAGGGCTAATGAGACCGGGACCTACAGCTTAAAGCCGATTCCCAACGGCTACGAACATTATCCATGCACAGTAATTATACTCACGAACTGTTCCGAAGGACAGCATAACCAATCGACCATCATTCGGCTTTGTAAGTAGGTCCTCATAATTTGAAGCAGGAGCTAGTATAAGACCCATAGGCTTGGCCTGCATCCCAGAGGTATTGATTGAGTTTTATAACATTATGACCACGAACATATGTTACGAAGCCCAGTTACCTAAAATTGTATGCGGGACGCGTACTAGTACGTTTTCTGGCGACTGATACTTGAGCGCGGGTCACTACTTGTGCGGGTTAGTGTAACAATGTTTCATACAAAAATAACGGTATAAACAGGAAAACGAAATGGAATGTTCTTGTCTACTACATAGATTCTGGAATATAAAAATGTTTATATATATCATACTTAAAAAATTAAAAACTATATATACTATTTTATATTCGATTTTTTCATATTTACGGAAATCTATAAATTACTACATTATAAATTTATCCACAAAAAAAATTTTTTTGTTTACAAAAATTTATGGTTGTTATAAATATATATAATATATATATATATATATATATATATTTATATAATATATATATATATATATATAAATAAATAATATATATATATATATATTTCAATACAAAATATGAAAAGTTGGTTAAAAAATTAAATAATTTTCGATCTATTGATTAACTGAATAACTAAATTTACGCGCAAAATACCAGATCCGGGACAAAAAATGTAGCACGCAATGTGTTAACGATCAATGATCTTAGGCCGGCTCGGATTCCGACCCGTAACCCTCCAGTTACGAGACTGTCTTGGACGTGATAGTTCAAAAAATATCTTATAAGTTATTCAATAGAGTAAATTAAAGAAAATGTAGCAAAACTGTCAAAAATGTTTCCAGAAAAAATGTCAACAGCACATCTCTGAATAAATATATTTAAAACCTTAGTTCAACGTATACAAAATGTCATTAAAAACAGACATTTAAAATTTCATAAATTTAAATTATTAACAGTTTTAACTGTTATTGGTGTAAGCAAATAATTCAGTTTTTAACAGATTCGCAAAAAGAAGTTTGTAATGCTAATACAATATTATTAAATCCATAAATATTTAACCTTATCCTCTTTGTAAAATTAAACTTTAATTTAGTACAGTAACAGTGATTTTACTTCTCTCTTATTTTCTAAATATTGATATGAAAGTAATCTAAACCTAAAACGAAAGCGAAATTTGAAATTTCTAATACCATTTTTTCTGCTCATTTGTCTGTTTCCCCTATTACTAAGATAGATTAACCTTCGTTAATTCGAGTTTTCCCTTACTATAATTATAAAATGTTCCTTTATTTTCCGTATGGTTTTCCCCAAAATCTTTAAAAGTTTTCGAAAGTACATAGTTTTTTTTTTCCTTATATTTCTTGTATCCTTGAAAGTCCACGATATTCTCGTAGAAAAAATAAAGTCATTAAACGCCGTAAAAACTTTTAAACACGAGTACCACATGTTCATAGAAAACTTTGTCGAAAACATTTTTAGGATAAATATAGCCGACACCAGGGCTAAGCTTCGTATTTCAGCTCTACAATTTTTTACGATGATAAAGCAAGATAACATCATTTAATAGCGGCCTTAGCAGAAGAGAAGAAGATATAGCTCTGATTTAATATGAGCAGAGACTAATTAGTTCTTTGGTTCGTTATAACTCCTGTGTTTGGACGTTAATACATGGTAACGTAATGGTTAATCTTTTAGACGCCGCATTATGATCGAAGTTCAAGAAGTTATTTATTCTTGAAAATTTCATTTAAATATAACCATATAAAGACTGCAGTAAAGGATACTTCCGATAAACTGTTATAAGGATACTACTGTAAGGACTATACTAAGGATACTACTGTAAGGATACTACGATAAACTGTTAAGATTTGTATTAAGACTGCAAATATTGCATGCAACTGTACAATGGAACAAGCCAGTATTTCTATTTTTCGGAATATGCAGAATTCTTTCGACAAAAAAAGTTTCTTTGTTTATTTCCTTACCTAATTTTTATCATTAAAGTGAAAGTTTAAGAGTGAATGTTGTTTGAATAAATCTGCATTGACTTTCTATAATTGGAGAATTTTTAAGTTAAACTATGAAAAAATTCTACAAAAGCTGGTTCTTATAATGTACGATACAGATTTAATTTCTATAACATAATTACTATATAACAAAGCAAGCATGTGTTTGTTTGTAAATAAATTGTTGTACGAACGTTATTTTACGAACAGGGCTTTTAGTGTTTGCTATGTTCTATAAATTTAGCATTTATATAAACAAAACTGGATATAAATTTTCGTTTACGTTAAATACAGTTAATAGAAAAACAATTATTTTAAACTTGTGTAATGTTTTAAGAATTTTTTCTGTAGCTTAGTAAAATATTTTACGTTCCAAAAAAAATGAATGGCTGTGATGAGGCGATTTAGATCAGTGATATAATTGATTCCTTCATACAAGAAGTAAAATGTTCGGGATCTAAATCTGACCTTATCACATCTTTTGCAAAGGATAGAAGACCATAAATTTATATTCGACGGATATTGTTATCTTGTACGGTTGTCTCGGGCGGGGTTCTGATCCCAATCCCAGATTAGAATCCCTTCTCTGTACTTGACACTAAATAAGAATGTACCTTTGTGGAGTTATTTATGAGTCCTTAAGTGACAGTGCCCAATTAGAAAGGATAAGGTTTTCCACGTTGGTGGTCTCAAGACGGTGTTAAGCAGACCAATTAGTTTTTACAACGATCCCCATTGGACGATAAGAAGGAAAAGGAGACAAGGATGAAATTAATAAAATAAGAAAAATCTAAAAAAGAGAAAACGTGTTCGGGAGTTCAGTCGAGGAGACAAGTCCAACGGAACGTGTTGGAGAGTCCAAGGAGAATAGCCTTGAGTTCGACAGAGACTCCGGAAACGTTGAGAACATCTAGGGACTACTAGCAGTGTTCCTGTATCAAATATTACGGCCGCGCCCCAAACACTCAGAAGGAAGCCCCTGACCAGACCGACGGAAGATCCATACATACCCAATCCTGATCAGCCCTCAACCAGCAGTGTTCCGGGCACACCATATTAACTCACAAAGGTACCCCCTTTTACATATATTTGAAATTGAGATTAGGTCCTCTCTCTTATATTTACATATTTACTTAAGTGATGAAAAATTATTGTCAGAACTAAATTAGAGTGGCACCTAATTTGCGGGTGTTGATAAAGTAAATTTGATGAAGATAGAATCAGATTGTGTGTACATAGATGTATATATATATATCATTATAATAAATTGACTTTTTTTATTTTAAGCTGGTTTCAAATGCTTTTTATTTAGCTTTTAGTTTTTATTTTCATATTTCATGTCTGTAGTTTCTAAAAATATGTGGTTGAATATAGTACTAAAATATTTTTACACAACGCAACCAAAATAAATACCACTATACATTTGATCACAGGTACCCAAATATAAACGAGACCTACACGACAATGACAACAACGTTTTACTGGACAAAATACGTTTATAGCCATGGTATTTTAAAGAACACTACCTACGAAATTATCATTATCGCCTAAAGTAACATTCTATCACATTCGTTCAAATAATGCCGCCTAACATTTCTACAAAAATAAAAGTAAAAAGGAAGCTAACAATATTGTAAAAAAATATATACACTCTAAAATAAGAAGCTATGTTTAGTGAGGAAAAAAAATCATTCATAAAAAGACAGATACAAAGCACTTCACTAAAATATCTCGAAACAAACCATTAACGAAAATTTTTGTGACGAACTCGAAAGGCTCCAAAAAAAACTGCATGTGATGTTAAGTTTTCATAAATGATGCACTTTTCGCACTATTCCAAACACGGTTGCTCATGGATAATGCATTAAACGTCTGGCACGTTTTCTGACCGGCCATAGTTGCTTGCGTCTTGTTACTGCAATCTCCTCTAGTTAATTGAATACCATTAACTTGATTGATAGTTCGATCTTCGACTCCATAATTTAAGCTTTCAGCTTATTGGAGGGATAATGAATATTCTGAAACAGCCATTTTTTTTTAATGCTCTTACAGCTTTTAGGTGTGCGATTGATGATGTCTCGGTACCATTTTTACACCTTTTTTTTTCTTTTTTTAGTATTTATCTCGCTCTAAAAGGCTTGTTAAAAGGTATTTGAGTGAATGACTTAAAAAGTTTTCGACTGTATGTGTAATCTACTTTAATATTTTAAGGTAGCAAAATATGTTTAAAAACCAATTTCCAAAAAGGAAAAATCACGAATTTGTTTTATCACTTAATTGTATAAACCCCTAGTTCTCAAACGGTTTTCGATTTTTGGCGTCCTTTGCCGAATCTAGGTCCTACTAAAACTCCAGCAAGTTCTTTTTGCAAAATGGCGAATTGTTATTCGTATTTATTTCACTCAAAAGAGCTTATTAAGTTTAACTAGCCACGTCCAAATAATATTTTAGGGGGGAAACTGAAAAAAATACTTTTTTATTTTAAAAGATCATATCTTTAACTTTCGAAAGCAGTTTTTAGTTTTCTTCTGGAGCTATTTATTAGAAGTCTAAATGCAGCTGCTTAATCACCATTGGAAAGATACCAGACTTGCGAAATCAAAAATATGTTTAAAAATCAATTTCCAAAAAAAAGAAAAATTCCGAACTTGTTATTATTAATTGTATAAGACACTAGTTCTCAAACGATTTTCGATTTTTGGCGCCCTTTGTCAAAAACTAAATCCTACTGAAAGTCCAGCTAGTTCATTTTGCAAAATGATGAATTGTTATTCGTATTTATTTCACGCAAAAGAGCTTATTAAGTTTAACTAGCCACGTTCATATAACAACTTTCGGAGGAAAAACTGAAAAAATACTTGTCTATTTTAAAAGATCATATCTTTAACTTTTTAAAGCCGTTTTTAGTTTTCCTCTGGATTTATTTATTAGAAGTCTAAATGCAGCTGTTTAATCACCACTGGAAAGATACCAGACTTGAGTGATCAAAAATATGTTTAACAACCAATTTAAAAAAAAAAGAAAAATCACGAATTTGTTTTATTACTTGATTGTATAATACCGTAGTTCTCAAACGGTTTTAGATTTTTGGCACCCTTTGTCAAAATCTAAATCCTACTGAAAGTCCAGCTAGTTCTTTTTGCAAAATGATGAATTGTTATTCGTATTTATTTCACTCAAAAGAGATTATTAAGTTTAACTAACCACGTTCATATAACAACTTTCGTGGGAAAAACTGAAAAAAAATATTTGTTTATTCTAAAAGATCATATCTTTAACTTTCGAAAGCAGTTTTTAGTTTTCTTCTGGAGTTATTTATTAGAAGTCTAAATGCAGATGTTTAATCACCACTTGAAAGATACCAGACTTGAGCAATCAAAAATGTGTTTAAAAACCAATTTCCAAAAAATGAAAAATCTGCTATAAAATTTGCTATAGTCCTCAGGGCCGTAGACAGAAATTATTTTCGGAGGGGAACCAAGGGAGAAAGTCATCTTCATTTGTTAATGGTACTTCAATTGATGAAAGGGAAAGCACTGTATTTCCGGCCAGTTACCCAGCAATACTTTTTGATTTAAGTGCGTTTTTTTTTTTTCTTAGAGAATAACTGTCCATGTTCATGAACAGCTAGGCAGATAGAAAACGCACACAAATGTGGGGCATTGTCTATCTACAAAATGATTTCGAGGGGGGGAGACCAGTTCCCCTAATCCCCCCCTGCCTATGGCCTTGAAGGCATTACCAGAAGTTTCGCAAGATTGTAATTAATCAACCGCTAACGATATTAAGATATTACGAAATTCATCATAGGGCACAAATGTTAGAACTTTTAAGTTATATCAGAAGTTGAAATCAAGCGGAAAGTAGCTATCTATGATTCTTTCATTGGTAATAAGCTCCCCAAGCACTTTTTCGTAAAGTATATTTCGCAAATTGATGATCCATCTCCAATAATGTCATAAATAAATGTATTTACAAAACAAGCACGGATGCCGCTGGACGAAGAGCCATAGCCCATCATTTATTTAATTCAATTTGTATAGTGCAGTGGTGCGCAAACTTTTTTCGACTGCGACCCCTTTTGTAGAGAGAAAATTTTTGGCGACCCCTAGACATAAATGTTCACAAATACTATGTATATTTCTTCCGTTTCATCGAATAAAAACATCATCATATTTGACTCTCATTAATTTTATTTATAATTTTAAGAAAATACAATTTGTATGACACAAAAATCAGTAAATTGCCTTTTAATGAGATGTATGTGGCTGCAAGTTTCTAATTATCTCACCGATGTTTGGATGTATGTTGCTAATTGCAATTCGTATATCATCTTCAGGGTTTAAACGCGAGCGGTATTTAGTTTTTATTTAAACTAGTTTGCTAAATCCAGTTTCACATAAATACATTGATGCAAATTGTATTAACACTCTGATGGCATTCTTGAATAAAACGGGATATTGTTTTTCCACGGATAGCCAAAATTTTTGGCAAGACTGCGTCTTAAATTGATTTCGAAGAGTATAATCACTAATTAGATCTATCAATTGCTCTTTTTCACTAATTTGAAAAGTTGAACTGCATATGTCAAAGGAAAATGGATCACGAATCCAACCAAGATCGTTTTCAGTGACGGCGCTTCACTCTTTATATGTACACTGTATGGTATGCAGCATGCAAGGATAATGCATTTCATAAAAATTTGGCGACCCCCACAGGGGTCGTGACCCCTAGTTTGCGCACCATTGGTATAGTGCACTCTGATATTATAAAATAGCCAAACCCGTTTAAATACTAGCTTTAAAAATCCAAATACTTTTTTTTTCTTCTTAATTGATTAGGCTACTGACTGTCAACTTTTTTCGATTTTAGACGCCTTTCGCCAACTTTCGGTTTTCATTAAGGCACCCAACAGTACCATTTTTTATTTTCGATATTTAATTGCTTCATGACAAAATATAATGAGTGTTTGCAGGAAAATTTTAAATATGCTTAAATATTTCTTATATTTAAGCATATTTAATATGTAATATAAAATGATATAAAATTCTTGAGAATGTAATATTTCTTATATTTACATTCTCAAGAATTTTATATCAATCCTTAAAAACTATGGCCATATATCTTAGAGTTATGAATTTAAATCATAACAAATAATTTTATCGATTATAAAATATATACTTATATATATATAAATATATATACTTAAATATATATTTATATACAAGTTTGTATATAAATTTTATATATAAGGTTACATATAAATATGTATTTATATATAATTTTACTGAACTGTTTTACATGTGATACCAAATAAATCTCATCAAATAAATCCCAAATATTTCTATTTTATAAATGGCATCCTATCATGCTTATATGGCAGCTTATCACTGTAAAGCAAGCTGTAATTTTCAAAAATGTTTAAATTTAATATTTTTTCTACTCTTATGAGATCGTAATAACTTAGATTTAAGATATTCAACAATATATATTCGGCAGAAAGGATCAGAGCATTAATGGGTTAATTAGATGTCATTAAACTTTTTATATATTTCTTATAAAGTATATTATTATTTTTATGACATCAAAGCACGGATATGATACTTGTAAACATAATGTCAAACACAACTGTCGCAAACTCCACGTTTCATCAACGTACATACAGTAAATCCGCTTTGAGTGATTGCAATACAAAGAACTATTTATCCTTTGTAAGGTAATGGAAACATAATGCTAGGCAGAAACAGATTTATTTTGCAAGAACGCAGAGAAGATGTTATCCTTCACCTTTTTGCTGGAGAAAAACCCAAGAGAGATACTAAGTCAAATTCTGTTTTCCTTGGTAATGGCATAGTAAATTCGTTCTTAAAATATTAACATCTCCAACGTAGACTTTAAAGGTACTAGGAACCTGACTGAATTTGACAAAAAGTATTAATACTTTTTTATCTACAAAAACCAATTGTGATGCGCATTTTTCTAAAATATTTGTGATACAATGACTTTTATATTTTTTTAATTCTTATATGTAGAATTTTCTTAGGTGAAAACTGAGATGGAATCTCACATAGAAGTTAAAGTAGAAGAACGGGGATTCAAAGCGACTCAAAACCAGTTCTTATCTTCATCAGATCGCCCCCCCCCCCATTCCTATTAAAAGGGGCGACTGACAGCGACACAGAATTATTTTTTTTTATTTTCTTAGGTGAAAACTGAGATGGAATCTCACATAGAAGTTAAAGTAGAAGAACGGGGATTTCATAGCAACTCAAAAACCAGTTCTTATCCTCATCGGGTCTCCCCCCCCCCATTCTATTAAAACCGACTGACAGCGACACAGAATTAATTTTTATTTGTAGAATTTCTTAAGTGAAAACTGAGATGGATCTCACATAGAATTTAAAGTAAAAGAACGGATTCAGCGACTCAAAAACCAGTTCTTATCTTATCAGATCGAATTCCTATTAAAAGGGGCGACTGACAGCGACACAGAATTAATTTTTATTTGCAGAATTTTCTTTTGAAAACTGAGATGGAATCTCACATAGAAGTTAAAGTAGAAGAACGGGGATTAAAGCGACTCAAAACCATTCTTATCTTCATCAGATCGAATTTATTAAAAGGGGCGACTGACAGCGATACAAAATTAATTTTATTTGTAAAATTTCTTAAGTGAAAACTGAGATGGAATCTCACAGATAGAAGAAAGTAAAAGAACGGGGATTAAAGCGACCACCAGTTTCTTATCTTCATCAGATCGGATTCCATTAAAAGGCGACTGACAGCGACACAGAATTAATTTTATTTGTAGAATTTTCTTAGTGAAAACTGAGATGGAATCTCACATAAAATTAAAGTAAAAGAACTGATTAAGTAAAACCAGTTCTTATCTTCATAGATAATCCTATAAAAGGGGCGACTGACAGCGACACAGAATTAATTTTTAATTCTTATATGTAGAATTTTCTTAGGTGAAAACTGAGATGGAATCTCACATAGAAGTTAAAGTAGAAGAACGGGGATCAAATCGACAACAAAAACCAGTTCTTATCTTCATCAGATCGCATTCCTATTAAAAGGGGCTACTGACAGCGACACAGAATTAGAATTTCTTTTTCTATCTCTCGAACGTGATCCAGAAAGGAGGTGAAAATAAAGCAGACCATTATGGAATCTTACAGCATCTTGAAAGTAACCCGTGATAATCCTGTAGCATCCTGAAAATATTGTGTGAAAACCGAGAGTTCCGAGTTAATTAGTTCTTAAAAAGGATTCCAGAAAATTTTGGTTTTGATATTTCATCACTTGGAAAGAAAGAGTTCTAATTTTGTTGTATAAAATTCATACCAGGACGGGATACCTAATGAAATGTTAGTCATTATAGGCAAGTTTTCTTGTGCGATTCTGTCAGAAAAAACGTTTTGCTCTATTGATTCTGGTAATACTAAAAATAGGTTCTTGGCAAATATGAGAAATTATTGGTGTTTTTCTTCTAAAACAAACCTTTTTCTAAACTAAATAAACTATTAATGGTTCACTGTATCTATTTTTTAAGCATTAAGTGAATTTATTATGTAAGAAAAGGGTTGCTCAAGGAGAGTTGGATACCAATATAATATAAATCGAAATATAGACACAGATTGTGTGGACACGGACAGATCAGGAGAAGATGTTAAGCTACTATGGGGAGAGCTTTATCGCCAAGTTGGCGGGGGTACCTTGTTCTGATAATTCGAGGGGCGTTGCTATAATTTTTCACACTCGAATACAATCGAGAATGACGAATTTTCACGTTTTCTAATTTTAATGTTAAACAATAGAAGACAAAAAAATTAAGCAAGTCATTACCTATTTATTAAGTGTATATAAATATATATACTTAAATATATATTTATATACAAGTTTGTATATAAATTTTATATATAAGGTTACATATAAATATGTATTTATATATAATTTTACTGAACTGTTTTACATGTGATACCAAATAAATCTCATCAAATAAATCCCAAATATTTCTATTTTATAAATGGCATCCTATCATGCTTATATGGCAGCTGATCACTGTAGAGCAAGCTGTAATTTTCAAAAATGTTTAAATTTCATATTTATTTTACTCTTATGAGATCGTAATAACTTAGATTTAAGATATTCAGCAATATATATTCGGCAGAAAGGATCAGAGCATTAATGGGTTAATTAGATGTCATTAAACTTTTTATATATTTCTTATAAAGTATATTATTATTTTTATGACATCAAAGCACGGATATGATACTTGTAAACATAATGTCAAACACAACTGTCGCAAACTCCACGTTTCATCAACGTACATACAGTAAATCCGCTTTGAGTGATTGCAATACAAAGAACTATTTATCCTTTGTAAGGTAATGGAAACATAATGCTAGGCAGAAACAGATTTATTTTGCAAGAACGCAGAGAAGATGTTATCCTTCACCTTTTTGCTGGAGAAAAACCCAAGAGAGATACTAAGTCAAATTCTGTTTTCCTTGGTAATGGCATAGTAAATTCGTTCTTAAAATATTAACATCTCCAACGTAGACTTTAAAGGTACTAGGAACCTGACTGAATTTGACAAAAAGTATTAATACTTTTTTATCTACAAAAACCAATTGTGATGCGCATTTTTCTAAAATATTTGTGATACAATGACTTTTATATTTTTTTAATTCTTATATGTAGAATTTTCTTAGGTGAAAACTGAGATGGAATCTCACATAGAAGTTAAAGTAGAAGAACGGGGATTTCATATCGACAACAAAAACAGTTATTCCTATTAAATGTCAACTGACAGTAACCCAGAATTAGAATTTTTTTCTATCTCCCCAACGTGATCCAGGAAGGAGGTGAAAATAAAGCAGACCATTATGGAATCTCACAGCATCTTGAAAGTGACCCGTGACAATCCTGTAGCATCGTGAAAATATTGTTCGAAAGCCGAGAGTTCCGAGTTAATTAATTTTTAAAAATGATTCCAGAAAATTTTCATAGAAATCACATAGAAGTTAAAGTAGAAGAACGAGGGTTTCATAGCGGCTCAAAAACCAGTTTTTATCCTCATCGGATCGCCCCCCGTTCCTATTAAAAGGGGTGACTGACAGTAACCCAGAATTAGAATTTTTTTCTATCTCCCCAACGTGATCCAGGGAGGAGGTGAAAATAAAGCAGACCATTATGGAATCTTACAGCATCTTGAAAGTGACCCGTGACAATCCTGTGGCATCGTGAAAATATTGTTCGAAAGCCGAGAGTTCCAAGTTAATTAGTTCTTAAAAATGATTCCAGAAAATTTTGGCTTTGATATTTCACCACTCGGAAAGAAAGAGTTCTAATTTTTTATATAAAATTCATACCAGCACGGGATCCCTAAAGAAATATTGATCATTATAGGCAAGTTTTTTTTGTTCTATTCTGTCAGAAAAAAAAGTTGTGCTATATTCATTTTGGTGATACTTAAAATAGGGTACCCTTTGGTAAATTTGGCGAAATTATTAGTAATGTTTGCTAAAACGAAAGGTAAACTAAATAAACTTTTAATTGTTCACTTTATTTATTTTTTAAGTATGATAATCTTTTAGCATCGTGAAAGTATTGTGCGAAAGCCGACAGTTCCGAGTTAATTAGTTCTTAAAAATGATTCCAGAAAATTTTGGTTTTGATATTTCACCACTTGGAAAGAAAGAGTTCTAGTTTTTTATACAAATTCCATACCAGCACGATATCTCTAAAGAAGTGTTGGTCATTATAGCCAAGTTTCTTTTGTGCGATTCTGTCAGAAAAAAAGTTGTGCTATATTCATTTTGGTAATACTTAAAAATAGGGTACCCCTTGGCAAATTTGGCGACATTATTGGTGATATTTGCTAAAACAAAGGTTAAACTAAATAAACTATTAATGGTTCAATTTTTATTTTTTAAGCATGATAATCCTGTAACATCGTGAAAGTATTGTGCAAAAGCCGACAGTTCCGAGTTAATTAGTTCTTAAAAATGATTCCAGAAAATTTTGGTTTTGATATTTCACCACTTGGAAAGAAAGAGTTCCAATTATTTATATAAAATTCATAACAGCGAGGGACCCCTAAAGAAGTGTTGGTCATTATAGGTAAGATTCTGTCAGAAAAAAAAGTTTTGCTACATTCATTTTGGTAATACTTAAGAATAGGGTACTCCTTAGCAAATATGGCGAAAATATTGGTGATGTTTGCTAAAACAAATGGTAAACTAACTAAACTATTAATGCTTCACTGTATCTATGTATCTATTTTTTACGCATTAAGTGAATTTATTATGTAAGAAAAGGGTTGCTCAGTGAGAGTTGGTACTGTATGGTGTTAATGGTAAACTCGCATATCGAAAATCACTTTACAGAAGTAACATCCATCTTAATGTTTTTATTTAGAATCAGAACCATATATGAAAAGAAACATATAGATAGTAATCATACACACTTATATGCCATACGTGTTACTCGGACAAAAGCGCAAGGTATTTTTTCTCTCTCTGAACAACCATATCTGAACCGCTACACATAGAGTCCAGGCACTACATACCAATATAATATAAATCAAAATATAGACACAGATTCTGTGGACATGGCCTATCAGGAATGAGGCTAATTGTAGATCAAAGCTTAATTCGTGACAAATATACATTTTAAGGGATATATATTAATTCGAACAGAGAGGAAGACATAAATGAAGGAGCGAAGGATTATAATAGGTCCTGGCAAATTAAACAGAGGGGTGAGACATATAGAGGATAAAATGATGGAAGATGGCTTCAATTTTTTCTCCAAAGATCAAAAAGCCATATTAGTGCCTAGTGTAGCTATATTAAACACTATGCCACTGCAAGCCATAGTCATATGGCACGAATCGACGATGGTGAAGATAAAATGACCTTAGGCTTCAGATCGTTTTTTCTCCAAAGATAAGGAACTGGTAAGTGCGCAGTAGACCCTAGACGAATCATTCATTTAGTGGCCCAGTGTATGGATCAACAAGGTATAAGTGGTGAACAATTGCATAGTGTGGAGGAATAAACTAGGCAACGTACATTTTTTGGCGAGATCAGAATTATGAATCTTACATGTTAACACTTGTGGATTACAGGGTTGGCCCTTCAGCGAGAGACGTGGGGAATATTCAAGGAGAGACCAGATTAGTCAGTGAATTTAATAGTCAGAAAGGAACACAGATCATTGAAAAAAGGGAACCATTCGCCTGGGACAACTGGAAAATGAGTCGAGTGGACAGAAAATTAACATTTATTTAAATTAGTGGCCTAGTGTCTGGATGTAACCCGTAAACCATCTTCCGAGGTCACCATCAGGAAGTGGTGAACAATTGGCCATAGTGTGGAGGCTATATCAAAAATTTCTGGGTTAAGGGTCCAGCACAAGGAATCCAGTTGACCCATCATCTTGAAGGTCTTGAAGAGTATAACAATATCTTACACTAGAGGAAAAAAAAGAACTTCCATTTTTTTAATTCTCTCTTTTTGAAAACTAATTTATACTGAAACTTTTAAAGAAATAAATAAGTAGTAGGATAATATAAGAAAAATTAGAAAAAGATAAGAACGGCTAAAGTTTTCATGCATAAAGTTTTAAGTACTATTTATGTTAATTTTAACAGACTATTTTTTTCAGTTCGTTTACTTGTTTTTCCATAACATGACAAAATTATGGAAGCAGTTGTTAAGGAAAAGAAAATTCTAATGGTGCAGAATTTTTTTTCACCTCTTCAGAAGTGTTTAAATTTTTTTTTTTTTATGTACACAAAATTTCCTTTAAAAATATAAAACTAAAAGTAAAAAACTTTAAAGTAACAGCACTATCTCTTTATCTAGCAATAGAATATTAAAAGTAAAATTAAAACAGAAAAAAGATTTTAAAAAATGTTTTCTTTAAAATTTGAGAATTTCGTAAATAATTTTTTATTTTGTCTTCTCTATAACTATTTTACAAACAAAAAAGTTCTTGCTTCTAATATCTAAAACATGTTATGCTGTTATTACTTTTAAAAGGATTGCTCTAGACATGAAAGATAATATTTCTAAGTAACATTTATAAGGAAACAAATTTGTGGATCTACTAGCGCCATCTATTGCTGAGATTTAGAATGATAGTTAAAATATGGGATTTCACAATGAAAAAACAACAGACTTAGAATGATTTCAATTTAAAAAACGGCGTAAGAGTCATCCATCATAGATTATAGTAGATAAGAAGTTTTATTCAGTTACTTCTCATACTTTTACATATTAATTGACAGCGAACCTTAAGGGGTCTCAACTGCTTAAATGTTCAAAAAATCGAAAAAATATTGTGTAATGAAATATTTTTCAACACATTAAATAAAACTGCATTAAAAATTTCTCGTAAGACCGAGTCATAGAGCATATAGGGCAACTCAGGGCTCTCACCCAAGATTTATTTACAGGAGGGGGTGGGGTTAAAATTGGATTGAACCAATTATATATTTCACTATTTCTCAATTAAAAGAGACTTAAAAATATTCTAAAAACTATATTAAATTCAATATAATAATAGCCTTAAAATAATATAAATTTTAATATTATATGTATATAAATATACAAATGATAATTTTTTTCAGTGATCACACATGAAGCTACAACCCAAATTTTTTTTTTAAAAAAAAAAAAAAAAAAAAAAAAAAAAAGGCTTGGTAACTTAATTGTTTTAAATTTTACCTCTATATGAAGCTACACGACAATAAACCCACGATATTTTAAAATTTCAAATGCATCAGTTTCAAACTTAAAGCCATGTATGTGTTAGTACACGATAGTAAAACTTTCTAAATACTTTTCACTTGAATTATACTACAATTACTTAATGGAAAGTTTCTTTATGCATTTTTATTTCTAGTTATAAGGACTGTAGCTAACCTGCTGAGTCTTTAGAAAGGTAAAACTTATGCTGTAAACAGTTCTAAGAATTCTGGAAGTCTTTATTTTGACCAATCATTTCTAATTTTACTAAAATTGAACTAAATTGAATAAGTATTTATTTGACATTATTATGTTCTATCTTATTTGCAATAATCTGCTATTCAGACATCAAGATATGCATAAATATGCATAACAATGTACATATATCTATAACTTTCTAAGTAATTTTCACTGGAATTGAGCCAATTTTATTTTTATTTTTATTTTTAATTTAAAGTTATTTTTTATTACATATCAGTGCTTCAAAATTTCATCTGTGTACACAATCAATGTACACAAGCCTGACTCACTGACCCGTTAACAAATCACAAAACTGCTAAATTAACTAATTTATCTGGGAAAATCACTTTTATGTATGTATGTTTATAATCATAGTATTGTTTTCAACTTTTTCTCTCCTTTATTGAATCACCTGTAAATATGTAAATAATGTTAATGTGTTAATAAATCTAAACAGACTTAGATCAAAAAACAATTTTATTTTATCCCAGGTTATAGACATTAGTAGAATTACTATTATAAAATTTTGATAACTTTTGCTCTTTGTGAACATGAAAATTTACATCTTCCTCCCTTTGATTCAGAGAAGTAAGTACGTGTTTACGGATCTGGAATACTTATATAATTCAATTATTGCTTGGTTCTATCGGCGTTGCATTGGAATGCATTAACTTTTCATTATTTCGATATTTTTTACATTTGCATTGCATTGCTATGAATGGAGTTTTCTTTCTTTTGCCATAGCTTGGTTCCATAGGAGATGCATTGCTTTTCAACAAGCTTTCGAAATTTCGCTTTTTCTTGGTTCCATTTGCGTTTTGCTGCTATTCATCGACTTTTTTTATTCTATCGGCGTTGCATTGTTATTCAACAAACTTCAATAATATAGCTATTGTTTGGTTCCATCACAGGTTGCATTGCTGTTCATCGATTCTCCATAATTTTACTTTTTTTTTAACCATCGGTGGTTGCATTGCTGTTCACCACGCTTTTATAATATCAAAATTGCTTGGATCCAACGGCGTTGCAATCCCATGCATGGATTCTTCATAATTTCTTAATAGTTTGGGGCCATCGGTGGTTGCATTTCTATTCACCAAGCTTTTATAATATCGTTATTGCTTGGTACCAATCCAATGCATCGATTCTTCATAATTTAATTATTGTTTGGAGCCATAGGCGGTTGCATTGCTATTCACCAAGCTTTTATAATATCGTTATTGCTTGGTTCCAACGGCGTTGCAATCCAATGCATCGATTCTTCATAATTTCATTATTGTTTGGGGCCATCGGTGATTGCATTTCTATTCACCAAGCTTTTATAATATCGTTATTGCTTGGTACCAACGGCGTTGCAATCCAATGCATCGATTCTTCATAATTTAATTATTGTTTGGAGCCATCGGCGGTTGCATTGCTATTCACCAAGCTTTTATGATATCACTATTGCTTTGTTCCAACGGCGTTGCAATCCTATGCATAGATTCTTCATAATTTCATTATTGTTTGAGGCCATCGGTGATTGCATTTCTATTCACCAAGCTTTTATAATATCGTTATTGCTTGGTACCAACGGCGTTGCAATCCAATGCATCGATTCTTCATAATTTCATTATTGTTTGGGACCATCGGGGATTGCGTTTCTATTCACCAAGCTTTTATAATATCACTATTGCTTGGTACCAACGGCGTTGCAATCCAATGCATCGATTCTTCATAGTTTCACTATTGTTTTGGGCCATCGGTGGTTGCATTTCTATTCACCAAGCTTTTATAATATCGTTATTGCTTGGTTCCAACGGCGTTGCAATCCAATGCATCGATTCTTCATAATTTAATTATTGTTTAGAGCCATCAGTGATTGCATTTCTATTCACCAAGCTTTTATGATATCACTATTGCTTGGTTCCAACAGCTTTGCAATCTTATGCATAGATTCTTCATAATTTCAGTATTCTTTGCTGCCATCGGTGTGCATTGCTATTCAACAAGCTTCTTGTTTCACTATTCTTGGTTTCATCGGCTTCATTGTATGCATCGACTCATTATTTGATTGCTTTTCCATCGGCTAATTGCTTTTCATTCAAGCTTTTAAATTTGTTTTTCTTTTTCCATCTGCATTGTGCTATTCATTGTTTTATAAGTTTATTATTGTTCGTTTTTCTGATATATGAAAATCATTTGCTATTGTTGGTTAGGGTGCATTTATTCATCAATTTCATTTCTGATTCTTTTATAGCTTTTAATTTGCTTTTTCTTTGGATTATAGTTCTTTTTAACTCTACGGAATAATCATCTGAATAGAGTTTTGGAAGTGATTTTCGCTCTAAAAGCCTGCATTGATCATTTTGATAGTTTTCATTTCGAATACAAGAATAAAGCTAATAAGATAATTGATGTGCTAAAGAATTTGTTTGGTGGGAATTTTTCAAATACTTTCATTGATGACTATGAACTCGGATGCTGCCACAGTGTTTTTCATGGTATATTGAAATTCATTACTTCTGTCTGCTCTGATCCTGATCTGTAGAGTAAGTCCTAAATTAATAAGTATATTTCTCATTTTTTTTCACAGATAATTGTTTTTTTAATTGAACGTTTTATAAAGGAACCAAAAAGTTATATAATTTTACTGATAAAATACGCAGTAACTGCTGCAACTGCGCAAGTTGTAAGAATGTTCTTCATGGAGAATGTTGCTTTGGGCTTACGGAAAAGTAAAACATTAGGAGGTTCAGTTCTTAGACGAAATGGAATGTTCTTATTTGGGTAGAGAATGTAATTTGAAAGAGCTTTTCTCTCCCACACAAATCCGAAAATGCCCCTGAATGTTATACTGCCGACAGCAAATGCCAAAGATAATTTCTTATATTCATAACATCCGAGAATGAGTGATGTGACAGACATGAATGCCGAAGTGAAGCAAATGATATTTCCGAATTCAATCCATGACTGTAACGATTCACTGTAATGTTTGCATTCTATTGATATAGCTGGATATTTTTCTTCCATGGCTAATTGCAGACGATCAGCAACATCACAAGTACCATCTTGACATTCTAGATGAAGTAAAGCCATTCTAAAGATACGCCGTCCTCCCCATCTGCAAGAAATAAAATACAAAATATTTAACGATATTAAATGTGCATAAAATTTTATAAAGATTTATCTAATCTCTTTCTATGTAAAAGTGAGTGTGTGTATGGTGTAACGATCCGTTACATGACCCTAACGAAAGAGGAGCGGAAGGTAACCTTTCGCAGCGGACAATTAAGGTTAGCGGCAGGTAGAAACGGGTGTACCTAACAATACATGTTTGTGTACTAGGTCCCGGACTTAATTGAAAACTGTCAGCGTGTTGGAGCCAGCGCGTCTGAGACTTTGTGAGACTATTGAGTGAAAAGACTCGGGGTAATGATTGTAAATTGAGCTACATTACAGTGCCACAGGTGCGCCCATTAGCGGTAGCGAAAAAGGAAATTAAGTTGTTTGGGTCGGCTGATTTAAAGACGGCTTTTCTGCCACATCTGGAAACGAAACAGCTGATTCAGGCTGGAAGTGACCGCAAGACTGCATCATCCTAGTTCTGGAAGATTCCAGAAGAATCGGGTGAAGGGAACCGGGACCACTATAAAAGAAGAGTAGCGGAGCCAAGACGGGGGCTTTTTCTTCTTAGGGCTTCTTCTTGAGAATTGCTTTTGGAGTTGTGTGGAGCTCGAGAGGAGTCCACTCGTCTCTCCGATTTCCGGAGTTTGCTTGTTTTAGAGACCGCCAGCGTCTCTGTTTGCTAAGAAGTCGACTTTCGACTTTGGGATCCCATTCCCGTTATCTTACTATTTCTTTTTACTTCGTGCATAGAAGTAGGTCGCTGAGCGTGACCCTTGCTCTCAGTTTGGATCGTCTTGCATCCCGAGTTTCCTTCACGAACTCCAGCGTGATACGCACTCTGAGCGTTTGAACCTTGGTGTGAAAGCCGACTGTACTAATCGTCAGCCCGGAGGTGATAGTGTCAGCGTTTCGTACCGGCACTAATTAGCGAACTGTTCCAGTGATTTAGAAGACCTAGCCACATTGTACCCAGTACCCACGCATCCTAGTTGTACAAATGTTATCTCAGCACGAGATCCCAGAATATTTAGAAATCTACTGAACCTGTACATAGCTGTACATAATTTATTCACCTGAATAAAATATTTAGTCTAGATTAAACAGTTTTCTAGCCTGCTTCATGGATGGCTTCGCCTACCATATCTCCAGTACGTTACAATATATGTAGGTTTGTATATTTGGTCTTTATGCAAATCTACACGGTTTATGGTGGAGTCATCAAAATTTAGACAGCTATTCTGTGATACCACCATACAGTCAATGTAGATATTAAAACGCCTTCAGTACTCTTAAAAAATTAAAGTCTAAATATGACAAATTTTAACGTTCTCAACCGCCACCAGATGGCATTATCTCAGCTTTTAATCATAACTCTACGAATACGAATAGTCATATTAAAATTTTATATACACTTGAAGTATTTCTAAAGAGTTTGAAACTGATGCATTATTTATTAAAAACAAACAAGTGATATTAAATGTTATAAATATATAAGTTTTCATTTTAAATCTACTCCTGGTTTATTAGAGAATGTAAATTTGTCATACCACATCTGATAAACAGACAGACAAAAGATAACAGTTTTGTATAGCTAAAATGAAATTCTTTCAAATTAATAGATTAATTTCTGTGTCAAAATTGGCTACATAAAAGTATTTAGTCATCTTAAAATCAAGATCCAAGCAGCTGTATTATTTCAATAGGAAATTACAAGCAAGAATTTGAAATTTGGCTTCCATCTAAGAGATTCAGAATTTCAATTTATTTGGTGATGATTTAATGCAATGATCACCAAACCGTAGCTCGTGGGAGAATTGCAGAATTATGCTCAACCTGGAGAGACAATTTATCTTTAAAAAGGCTTCAAATTGATATATCTTTAAAAATCGGTTTTTCGAAATATTTGGCATAATAAGAAAAGCATCCAATTCGGGTGTTGCTCTACATATCTATGTGAGGTTTCTTTTTTCATATGAAATTTAGGGCTTTAGATAAATTTTAGATGAAGAATAAATCGACCTGTATTTTGTTTTGTCGGGGATTGGACTCGACAAATGGGTGCAGTCTTGGACATTCATTAAATTTTAAACACAATCTCATAGTAACTAGAGAATCTTCGGTAGAGTTTGTATGTTCGAATCCCACAGCGGCATGGTTGTTCGTAGCCGTTTGGAATCGGCTTTAAGCAGTAGGTCCTGGTCTCAATAGCCCTCGTGTTCAGAACAGTAGAGCTTAGGGCTCCAAACCAAATCGTTTGGATGAATGTTGTAACATATGTCACCAAATCTATGAAGGGGTACCCCAGGGACTACTTAAGAATTGGGTTCCCCTTGGCAAATTTGGCGAAAATATTGGCGATATTTACTAAAACACAAAGGTAATCCATCTAAACATTGTATTTCTTGCTTTTTCTGGCGATTTTAATTAATCCACAGCGCGCCATCGTAATAGAATTATATACTCTTACTTAATTAAAGAAAACGACTTGAAAAGCTGAAATTTTATTTATGGGTAATTAATCCCTTAACAGTTTACAAAGCTCCAAATTATTAAAAATCAGCCATAGTGAACCATTAATTGTTTGTTATATCTAACTTTTTTAAGCATTGCGCTCTTTTAATATATAAGAAAAGAGTTACACAAGGAGAGTTGGATGCAAATATCATATAAATTATAATAGATACAGATTGTTTGGACACGGTGAGATCAGGAGAAAATTATAGTTAATAATAAGATAATAGTTAAAATAGAGATTAATAGTTAAAATAGAGAAGTATGTTAGGCGACCATACTTACACCATTATCGCCAAGTTGGCGGGGGAACCCAGTTCTTTAGTCAAGCCGGTACCCCATTCTGAATGAGCAGAGATTCTTAACTAGTTTAGCGACTACTGGTTTAAAAGGTGAATGAATCAGAAAAAAATAATTTGAGCAAAAATTAAAAATATTTCTTACCGAATCGGAAAATTATCTTTTTCAAAATATTCTACAGGAAATTCCTCCTCCTCAGAAATATGTACTGTTATCTGAGTATCTTCATTAGAATTATGTGGCATATTAAGCATATCAGAATGATCAGCTGCTTCAACGTAAAAATCATCATCCAAATTCTCAAAATTTTCAATCTGCATTTCAATAAAATGATTATCTTCAATAAAAAAATCATCATCAGAATTCGAAAAATCTTCATTCTCCATTTCGATAGAACCAGTATCTTCAATTATAAAATCATCATCCTCAGAATTGCAAAAACCTCCAGACTCCATATCAGTAATATCAGTATCTTCTATGTGAAAATCCCCCTCATCAGAATTCAAAAAAACTCTAGTTTCCATTTCAATAGGATCAGTATCTTAATAGTTTGAGACAGAATAGATGCACAAAATCGTTTTGTAGCAGCCTTAGAAATAAAGTTTTAATATATCAGGTAGTAATTGTTCAGTTTGTGCTATTATTGCAAAATGAACTCTGTCTTTATTGTTGCAAAACATTGTATTCTTTATTTTATTAAATTGTTACACAGTATTGTCATCTCAACAATGAAAGATGAGCTTCCCATTGCTGTAAAAGTCGAAATGAGAGTAAATAATCTTATAAACAAAAAATCGATAGTTTTGAAGTCAAATGTGCAATTCTCCGGAATTTCTCAAAAGGGATTTTTCTTATTATGCACAAAAAATTGTTTGCTTTAAAAGTAATAAAAATTAGCAGTGAAATGAAAGGGGGTTTTTTTTAGTTTGTTCTTTTTAAATAAACCAAGATTTCAATGGTTTGGCAACAAAACACGGTGCTTTCGCCATTTTGGCGATAAAACTCTAAGTACGGTAGCCTAACATTTTCTCCTGATTTCGCCGTGTTCAAACAATCTGTATCTATATATTATGCAGGGCCCGACTAAGATACTTTTGTGCCCAAGGCACAATCCAATTTTTGTGCCCTCCACCCCCATGCAAATTTATAGCGACAAGTTATTATCATAATTACAGTCATATAAAAATTATAACATTGAATTAGCAAACAGATTTAAGAAATTAGCATTAGAGTAATATTCAAAATCAAAAACACCAAATTTTCATTTTACGTAATCATTATTATCTCTGTTTAGCTATGCTAAAAATTAAGGACTTTAAAGAGCTAGAGTGACCCCCTTTTTTAATTTTTATTTTGTCACACTCACAAGCTCTGTGGTGCAGAAAATAAATAATAATAGAATTAAAAATAATTTAAATTGATGAGATGATTTAATGGTTTATAGTGGTACGTTGCTAATAATCTGTCTTATAAATATGCAATAACCCATAGGATAAAAAGATCACCAGGTTCGTTTAGGGAATTGATTATCAGGTAAATAACAGTAAAATTAAAGTAAATAGGAAATACTATAGTTCATGACAACACAATTACCTCGTACAATAATTTATTAAAACTTAACGATGGTAGCGTAAGTTTGCAATTTTTTGCCACTTAATATGTGTTTCAAGCACTCGACTAAATTTTCGTGCCCCCTAAAACTTTCGTGCCCAGGGCACGTGCCCCAAGTGCCCGTGCGATAATGAAGCCCTGGAACAGATAAACTTTTTGTAAGAAAGACCGCTCAGTTGACCTTAGTCTACCTTTAGTAGCTGATAGTTCATGTTAAGATTGTCTAAGTTAACCCTTTCTTGGGCCTTGGGAAAATTACTACCCATCTACATGATCTTACAAAATACGCCTGTGGAAAGCGCAAATCCCATTATAATATGTTGGACTTGCTATTATAACGATGGGATGACTAATTCCCGCTTCAGTTTTGTATTGTTCTAACGACTGAATAAAATTAGTACTTCTGTTTTGAAACTTTGAAAACGTTGAGTGAGAAATAAATGGCCCGCGTAAGGGTTAAAGAAGTTTTAAGATTACCGTTCTCTCAGATATTAGTTTTTTCACCTTTACGACGCATCTTTCTTATATGTTTTATGTAAACTTAAGTAATTTAGTAGATATACAAGGAATTTGATCTCGAAATTGTTGAATAGCCCAGGGCAGGGCGACACTCTGTCTGGGTTTTTGACAATACACTACAAAGGGTTGTCGCTCCGACCACGCCTTGAGATGTCCGAGGTGAATCGGAAGGACGACGGGACAACAAAATGTCAGACAGTGAGGCGCCACCGAAGGAGCCAATCAGAGGCTACCAGGACGACAACGCGGGAAGAAAAAGCCAATGGAAAGAGGCGAAAGGTGGCGTCAGGCGGCGCGAGTTTTTCGCCGGAGAGTCCCCGAGAACGAACAGAGGTTTGACCTGCAGCTGTTGGTTTCTTTTTGGAGAGATTTTTCTCCAGCTTTGTGTGGGACTCGAGGAGACCCAGTTGTACCCCTGTACAACGGTAACTGGCGGCTCCTGTACGCAGATTGTTTTTTTAGGTTTGCCTTGAACCTGGGATTTTTAGGTCCGCACCAGCCCACCTGAGCCCTGTGGTTTTGATTTGGAAAACTTGTACATATTCCATTTTAATCAAGAATAAACGTTGTTATTGTTTCTAAGCTGTACGTCGTGTCATAACCACTTCGACACCCAACGCTACCCGAGGATCCTGTGGCGTTACAATATTAAGATAGAGAAGAAAGTTTAATATTAATAAAGAGAAATGGGGGAGATAGGATAGAGAAATATTTTCGCAGATAAGAACATCCATTTTTAAAATTTTAATAATTTTTGGGGGGATTTGTATTTTATATATATATATATATATATATATATATATATATATATATATATATATATATATATATATATATATATATATATATATATATATATATATATAATATTTAAGAATGAGAAGTTGAAAAAGGAAAAGAAAAAATAAGGAGAAGAAATCAGACTTTAAAGTTTAATTATCTGATACACGCTCAGAAATTTGTTTATCTTCATACTCCTCTAAAGTATCCTTATAAAGTTATTAAAGTTATTTTAGAATTGGATAGATAGTTTAAGAAAAGATAAACTTTACTCGCTTTGAATTTTGTTAAACCTAACTTATTAAGAATCCAATATGGATGCCCCTATACATTCTAGGTCCAACAGCTTCATAAATTAGAGGGCGAGGGACTATTACTAACTATTACTAACTAAGGAATGAATGTCCTTCATCAGGTCTGTCAATTCTAATTTTAGAAAATGAAGTAAAAATGAACCTGCAAGTCTAGTTCTCTATCGATTTTTAATGAATTTCATAGAAAAAA